>VONZ01000060.1:1215000-1815000 GCA_012976165.1 Labeo catla | reverse complement strand
CCACCCCTAAATACATCGAGATGGACCGCACGCAATTCCAACATAATTTCCAAGATTATCACTATATATATTATAGTCGTCTCTCAATAAGTGCGTTATACCTGTAATCCATGTTTACTTGAAGATCTGTAACTCTTGTTGTTTTGACTGCTATATAACGCAGATGGAGAGCGTCTCTGTCATGTAGCTGAACCGGGTGTCAACATGTTTTGAGAATCTAGAAACGTCATCATACTTCCGGTCGGTTGCGCCCTGTGATTGGTTTATTTACTCTTGTCGCCGAGATTCGTGGTTTACCATTGGTTAGTGAATAACCCCAACAAAATAGAGATGGGAGGTCAGATTCTTTTCAGAGAATCGGTTCTCTCGAACAGGAACCGGTTGAAAAAACTCAACTGTTTTGACTATCAGCTTATTGATTTAGTTCGATTCAGAAACGAATCATTTCAGTCCGACTCAGTTCGCTTCAGCAAAACATACATGCCAACCGTTACCAAAGACGTTAATATAAGACAATACAGTTGTTTGCAGATCTTATTGGTTTAGTAAACGTTTGATCAGTTAATATATTAAGAGTGAAATTATATAGTTAAAACTTTTTAGACATTATTTTGTAGAAATAAATAAAAAGTATAATATATCTAGTTATATAGTAAAGTATATCTCTGCATATCATGCTGACTTTAAAAGGAAGTGCTGAATAAGTTCTATTTGTGCAATTAGTGTACTAGAAAGGACATTTTATTAATCAATTTTTTACTATTTGTTATTGGAAATATTCGTGATTGTGTAATATCTAAAACAACGAAAATATTTTAGCACAAACTGTCACTCTTGGATTTGGACAACACGGTCATAAGTTCACGTAGAAGCCTAAATCGTCTAGAAATTCCTAATCTTTTAAGAAGTATCACCTTAACTGTATTCAAAGAAATCACAGCAGCAACTCGGGGAGAAACTGCATATTATCTCACTGGCTATCTCGATCTAATTGGTTGATACGCAAATCCTTATCAGTGATTGGAGGAATCTTGCTGTCAATCACAGGCCCCGCCCCCTGAGTTCCTGACTCGTACTGTCAATGAGGCGCTGAGGTCAAGAGAAATAAGCATGGCCGCTTTGTTTAGAGGGTATCGGAATTTTTATAAAAGAAGCAATAAACATGTGGAGCTTACTTTGGGTATGTTGTTTCCTCATTCATTTTTCATTGACAGACCGAGGGGGTTTAAGCGCCGCTAATGTTATTGCAAAGAGCAGCTTGGAAATGTTTTTTTTTTTTTTTTTTATCTGTTTTGTTTGTCACTCTGCAAAATATGTGCACATACAAGAAATATAACTGGACATATATTTCAAAGCATATGAACAGACATTGTGCACAATAAACAAGTCACTGTTTACTGCAATGCATTTGGGTTTAGGAGCTCATAGGTTACACTATAGTTCAAAGTTGTTGTTTTGTTTTTTTTTTACTGCAAACTACAAGCTACATTTATGAAATTGCGTTATCATATTAAAGACACATGTCAGCCTTCTCACCAAGTTCAGAGAAAGGACTTCAGATTTTTGTCACTTCATTTAGTCATTTTACACAAAAGACATGTTAATTTGGTCTATAAGAGTTTTTCTCTAAACATGGATTTGTAAGGATCTGAAGATTTTTATAAACAATTGAGATTAAAGGTTAAAAAATCTTGCGGTAGTGCTCAGTGTGATATTCTATGAATTTTATGTTATACTTATATTGATTTTTTAATATTTCACATGTCTCTGATTTATAGACATGAAACGCTGAAAAAAAACATCATCTGTTGCCAGTTTCGGTGCACTCCTTGACTATAATAGTTTTCTATTTCTACAGGGAGGATTTTATTTTACTGTAATTTATGATTTCTGTCTGTGTGTGGTTTTTCAGTATCCTGTAGATCAATGGCTTCCAAGACCCCAGTGGGTTTTATTGGACTGGGCAACATGGGAACACCTATGGCTAGAAACTTACTGAAGCATGGATATCCTGTCATTGCTACTGATGTCTTCCCAGAGTCTTGCAAGGAGCTTCAGGACTCAGGAGCACAGGTATAAGTATCTGTTTCTCAAACAATGTGTTAAAACAAAATCAGTCACTGTTTTTCCGACGTAGAGTTCTGTGAATGAGCCTGTGGAAATAATTGCCCTTGCTTGCCCTCCCAGATCCTGGATTGCCCTGCTGAAGTGGCTGATAAAGCTGACCGCATCATCACCATGCTACCGTCCAGCCCCAACGTCATTGAGGTTTACACAGGACCCAATGGCATACTTAAGTAAGTTCTTTCAGATTAAACTCTCAACAGTGTTTAATTTGATACTGACTGAATTTTAACATACACTCTTAAAAATAAAGGTGGTTTAAAAGTGGAAGCTGTGCCATAGAAGAGCCATTTTTTGGTTCCACAAAGAACCATTTAGTCAAAGGTTTGTCTCTTTCTTACCTTTTTATAACTTGAAAAACCTTTCGCCACAAAGAACCTTTGGTGAAACAAAAAGGTTCTTCAGATGGAAAGGTTCTTTATGGAACCATTTAGACAAAAAAGGTTTTTCTATGACATCGTGAAGCACATTTGTTTTTAAGGGCCCTATCATGCATCCAGCAAAATGGCGTGACGCAAGTGTTTATTGCTAGTTTCATCCCGACGCAGTTATCATTTTCACGTCCTGCGCCACCTTGTTTAAATAGCAAATGCATTTGCGCCCATTTGTGCGCCCATGGGCATGCTGGTCTGAAAACGAGGTGTGTTCAGTCGCATTGTTGGCACGTTGATATTTTGAGGCAACTGAAATAGACTGCGCCATTGACCAACCGAAACCTGGTCTAAAGTAATTTGCGCCTATAGGCAGGTGCACAATGCACATACACTTTGCTTATTACACACACAGGGATGTGCAGCAGCACACAAGCATGCCAAATATTACAAATGAAAGGATTACAATGTAAAAGATTATTATTGTGTACATAAATATAAAAATGTCTACATGTCATAATGGATAGTCAATTGCTTTCTTATGTGGGTTGTTTTTTGGTTTCACTTTCTCTTTCGAAAACGATCACGTTCAGCAAGGAGGGGAGAGTTTTGAAAGGGGGTGCACAGTAACTCGTTTAAGTGGGCTCGGCCCGTGAATGAGCCCCTCCCCCACCCCCTTTTGAGCTGGCCCTGCTCTCTGGAGAAGCGTTCAGTTTTTGTTATCTCAAATTCCACCGTGTAAATAGCGAAGCCACCATGGTACGAGCGCAACTGGCTCTTAAATGGAAGGGCAAATGAGACTGGAATGAGATTGGTTTAATGCATGTTACGCCCAAAAGACACCCATGACCCATTAAGAGAATAGGGACAACCCTTTTAGACCATGTGCCGGGTGCGCAGACCATTTTTCCTGTCCTTAAAATAGTAAAAGTGGATTTGGAAGCGCCCCAAGTGCACCTGTGCCGCGCACTTTAGACCATGTGCTTAGAACGTTAAAATAGGGCCCTAAGAGTGTATTGGAGAAACTGTCGTCCTAAATTAGTTTGAATTGGATATAAATGTGCACAGCGTGTGTCTAGATTATTTATAATGGTAAAGAAGTTTCCACTGACCGTATGATTAGTACAAGTCTAGGCTTAATCTAGAAACTGTTTTAAATCTACTTTAATTCCAGGATAATCTGGAAGGTATCTCTAAAGTAAAGTAATACAGAATGGTAACTGAGTTTACAGTAGTTTAGGCTAGTAGTTGACCAATATTGGCTTTTTTTTAATGACTGATGCTGATGCAGATATCTACAGCTGCCTTATATGCTACAGTTAAAAAAAAATTGGGCCAGTACATCATACTTCTTTTTTTTTTTTTCCTCTTTGGAATGATTTTATACTTTTATTCAGCAATGACACATTAAATTGAACAAAACGTGGGATTATTTTTCAAAGACTTCTGATAATGTATGACATGTATCATTCTATAAAAATGTTAAGCAGCACAATTGTTTTCAACAGTGACAAAAAGACCAAATCAGCATATTTAAATGATTTCTGAAGGATCATGTGACACTAAGGACTGGAGTAATTATGCTGAAAATTTAGCCAACACATGAATAAATTACATTTTGATTCTGCTCATCAAACATTTTGAAATATTTTTACTATTTAAAATAACTGTTTTCTATTTGAATATATTTTAAAATTATTTTTTTTCCCGTAAACCTAAATTTTCAGCATCATTACTCCAGTTTTCAGTGTCACATGATCCTTCAGAAATCATTCTAATATGCTGATTTTCTGCTCAAGAAACATTTTTTTATAATTATTATTATCATCAATATTTAAAACAGTTCAGTACATTTTATTTGTGATTCTTTGATGAACAGAAAAGATCCAAAGATCAGAATTTATTTGAAATAAAAAGCTATACCATTTAAAAGCTTGGAGTCAGTATAATTTTTTTTTCTTTTGGGAAAGAAATTGTAGCCATTAATACCGTTATTTAGCAAGGATGCTTTAAATTGATCAAAAGTAATAAAGACGTTTATAATGTTACAAAAGATTTATTATGAAAGAAACCTGAAAAAAATCTACTCAGCTGTTTTCAACATAATAATAATAATAATAATAAAAGTTTTTTGAGCAGCAAATCAGCTTTGAAATCACAGTAATAAATTACATTTTAAAATATATTCAAATAGAAAACAGTTATTTTAAATAGTAAAAATATGTCACAATTGTACTGTTTTTGCTGTACTTTGGAACAGAAGAGGCTTTTTCAAAAAAACATTAAAAATCTTACTGTTCAGAAACTTTTGACTGGTAGTGTATGTTGCCTAAAGCGGTAAATATAAAACATAGGCCATATGTAACATGTCTAATTTGGATTTCCCATCAGGCTCATTTTAATATTCCCAGGCTTATTGTTGTGACAATATTTAACATTTTTCTGTTTGATTTTGCATTTTTCTTTAAGGAAGATTAAAAAAGGCACCCTTCTGATTGACTCCAGCACCATCGACCCTGCAGTGTCCAAAGAGATGGCCATTGCTGCTGAGAAGATGGGTGCAGTGTTCATGGATGCTCCAGTGTCAGGAGGTATGACCAACCTGAAAACAACCTCTTATTACCATCGACGTAATAGTCACTCAGTCTTATTGACACGTTCTCATTGTTTACATTTCTTGGAAGTGCTCACTGTGGAGATGCAATTACAGTGTTATGTGTTGCTTAATGATTGAACTGTGTTCTCACTAAGGCTTTTACGTTGGTCAGTAGGTTCACAGATGTGCTGAACATGCCTCAGTTTGTTAGTTTTTTTTTTTTTTTATTGCTCATTTTAATTTCCTGGACCTACATAAGCTTATTCCTATGGCTAATTCTCTACTCACATATAAATTAGATATTGCAACACAAAAAAAAAAAAAAAAAAAAAAAAATATATATATATATATATATATATATATATTTATTTACATTTATAAGGTAATTTTATAATGCACATTAATGTTTGTATTTGTTTGCCTTAGTGTCAGTGTAGTGGAATAATTTCCTGTAGAGTTAACTGAGACAAAGAAACCTACAATTTTCCAGAAACACAAACACACTCCCGTTATATTATGCAGAAGGCTCTGGGAAGGCTCTGTGACAGGGCCTTTAATGGCCTGAGCCGTTATGGAGGACAGCGCTGTCAGTAGCTTTCACTTTGATGGAGCCGTAATGTTGGCTCTTCCAGTGCCAGGGCCTTTCATGTAGATAAAAGGCCATAAAGAGCTGAGAAACTGCCCTGGACAAGCACATGTTTAAGATGCACAACTTGTGTGAATGGGGAAACTCCTCAGGCTTTAAAGCTTTTCTGGATGTATGTTTACTGATTGGCATCTGTAGTGCAGACAAGATTTTAAAGAGCCTGTGTGTGGACTAGGCTATAAAAAAGTGAATGTGTGCTCAAGCCCTTGGACTAGACTGTGATCTAATCCTTCTTTAAGGATTACCATTTTCCTCAGATTATATCCTTCTTTCCTTTTGGATGGAAACCAAATTAATGAGTCAGAGAATTTTTTTTTTTTTTGCAAAATATATATTAAAAATCATAATGCAAAAGATTGGCAAAAAATATTTTTATAAAATTATTATTGTTTTTAGAAGATTTAAAGAAATACTTCACCCAAAAACAAACAAAAAAAAAAACTACTGTAAAAAAAAAAAAAAAGATTTTTTTTAAAAGAACAATCTGGTCACTTTATTCAAAATAATGAGAGTGAATTAGGACTAAAAATTAAAATTGACATAATAGGCATAAAAGTGATAAAAGTAATAATTCCCATATTTCAAGCCATAAAATAGGTTTTTGTGGAGAAATTCAATTACATTTTCTTTTCATTTTTTTTGTTTTCTCCCCAGTGCCTGTTTATTTCATTCGCAAAGACAAGAGCAATGTGTGCGTTATTTAAAATATCTCTTGTTGTTTTTCGCAGAAATGTTTACAAATTATGACACTTAAATTCCAATAAATTTTAATATTTATTATATTCATTGTTTTTTATTTATTTATTTATTTATTTAGTCATTTAATTCAATTCATTTTATTACACATAGTAATATTAGATCTACTGATACAAAAATAGGATGCACTGAACATTCCATTAATATACAAATGATGACACCTAAATCCCAAATTTTGGGATAAACTATCCGTTTAATTTAATTTAATTTTATTTTATTTTATTATATTATTTGGTTTTTAATCATTATTTATTTATTTATTATTATTTTTAATTTCTTACAAGACCGGTTAATTTAACAAACAAGCCAAAGTCGGGTCAAATGTTTTTTATAGACCACATTAAAAGTAATATTAGATCTACTGATACAAAAACAGCACTCAACATTCCATGAATATACAAATGATGACACCTAAAGCCCAAATTTTGGGATAAACTTTTTATTTTATTTTATTTTATGTTTTTTTAATTATATATATCATTTTATTTATTTTTTTTTTTTACAAGTCCAAGACCAATTCATTCAGGTCATTTATAGAAAGTAATATCAGGTCTACTGATACAAAAATACTAAAAATAGGATACACTCAACATTCAATGAATCCAAAAATAGTACACATAAACGAGAGATTATGAGCTCAACAGTAAGAGAGTTTTTATATTTATCGGTAGTGCAGGGCAACGGTTCTTCATAGCCCAAATGATCAGCCTCCACATTTTTATTAGGTCTTAGGTGGAGCGTTTATCAGACCATATTACAAAAGGCAGCAGCACCAGAGATGTGACCCTGGACCACAAAACCAGTCATAAGGATCAATTTTTTGAAACTGAGATTTATACATAATTTTAAAGCTGAATAAATAAGCTTTTCATTGATGTATGGTTTATTAGGACAATATCTGGCAGAGATAAAACTATTTAAATATCTAGATTCTGAGCCTTTAAAGTTGTCCAAATAAAGTTCTTAGCAATGCATATTACTAATTAAAAATTAAGTTTTGATATATTTGAGGTAGGGAATTCACAAAATATCATCATGGAACATGATCTTTACTTAATATCCTAATGATTTTTGGCATAAAAGAAAAATCAATCATTTTGATCCTTACAATATATTTTTGGCTATTGCTGCAAATATACCCATGCTACTTAAGACTGGTTTTGTGGTCCAGGGTCACAAATAAACAGAGTGTCCAGAAGGTGGCACTCCAGCCATCATGACGCCATTGTGTCTGTTCCCAACGATCTCCCATCTCCTGCCCTCTCATATAAGGTCTCTGTTGTGGAAAGGAGAATTTGCATGTGTGTGTGAGATCATGCTGTATTTTTTTAAAGCTGATTTTCTTTTGATATAATTTTATACTCTGGGTTTTGTGTTCGTCTCTCTGTGCGTCACTAAGGTTTGGCACATCAGACTGTGTTTCTCAAATAATACACTCGTAAAATGACGAACAAACTCTCTGTCTCTCCCTCTTTTTCGCTCTCTTTGTCTTTTTTTGCGTAGATTTGTAATAAACTCAAAGGCACAAACCTCACTGTCTGCCGTTGCAGAATTGGACCCACAACAAACCCCCGGCTAACGTCACACGCTCTGAAACGTGGGGTGTGTGGCCATTGCCGCGTCTAACAAGTGCTCGGCTAGTTAACAGTAATTACCCACATTCCTCGGTTTTTGTTGAGATTGCGGCCACACTGTCGCTCACTCTCACTATGAAACTCACGGTGGGAAAACTTCGCCTTTCTGTGTGAGAGAGCATTTGTGTCACACTTTTGTGTGTGGTGGGACTGGATTAAATCTGGTTTCGTTTGTATTTTGTATGGCCGTGTTGGTGCATGGCTCTCACGGTGTCTTAACCTCAAGTCAGTGCGGTATTTACTAACGTACGTAACTCATAATGTATATTTTTCTAACGTGGTCACTTGCCATATTTGCGTTTAACAGTTAAACTCCCCTTTGTTTTCCTTGACTTCACTTTAGGCCCTTTCGGAGTGTGTGAAATGATCTTCTTTTCTTCTCTCTTCTCATTTATTATCGCTGATCTAACAGCCTGCATGCATGAGCCATCTCGGTGGAACAGCCTTCACCCTGCCTTCACCCATCAGGCCCATATGTAGATCAGCGCTAATAAAGGAGAAAATGACAATCTCAGGCTTTCAGATGGTCCTTTCAAAATGCATTAGAAGTTTAAAGTGAAATGTTTCTGTGTCAAGTCCCTCATGTGACCAAACACGCTTATAAAGAACGTTTTGAATTTATTATTAAATGAGTGCTTTAGTCAGAGCAGTTTTGACTGTTTTTCATCCATTTTATACGTAGCAATTATGTCTCATGCCTGAAAGTTTATTCTAGGTTGTATGTATGTAAATTTTATTAAACAAACTGAAAAGATTTTTTTCAGATTTATATCCGTATTATTTTATGATTATTATATTATATTTATTATTTTTGCATTATACTGTATGTGTAGAAATTTAAATAGATGTATATCTTCAGGATATGTGTGTATTTTAGATGATGATGATGATTATTGTTATTGTTGTTATTATTATTATTATTATTATTATTATTGTTAATAATAATAATAATAATAATAAAAATAGTAATATAGGGGTTGCCAAAATGTATTTGTTTTTAATAAATTGCTTTATAATGAATTAGCAAAGTGATTAAAACATTTTACAAATTATTGTTATGGCATGTATAATAATAAACAGGCTTTCATTTTTTTAAACATATATTTTATATTTAGCATTATATGTATATAAATGTAAATAAATATAAATAAATAAAATCTTTGTATCTTTCTTTTAGATTATTATTATTATTATTATTATTATTATAAGGGCTGTCAAAATGTAAATTAGTAAAACATTAAAAACACGTTATTTTATAAATTGTTACGGCTTATACAATAATGAAACAGGCTGCAATTAAAAAAAAATTATATATAGATAGATAGATAGATAGATAGATATGGATATATGTATGTATGTATCTTTATTTTACTTTTAAATAACACAGCCATTTACAATAGTAGACAAAATGTCTACTATTTGTCTTATTATTCATAATTGAAGAAGTTAGTTGCCAATCCATACAAAAATAATACGTAAACTGATTTATGTAAGATATGTAATAAAATAACTGTCTGTCTGTTTTATATCCATGTTATTTTATTTTGATTATTCTTTTATATATGTGTGTATTTACTTTTAGATTATTATTATTATTATAGGAGCTGCCAAAATGTATTTATTTTTTAAAAAACTGCTTTAAAACGACTTAGCAAAACAATAAAAAAAACGTTATTCCTTTTAATAAATTTCTGTGCTTTTTCTTGAAAGATACGTGCATACATTCTCACACACACATTCCATTTTTATTTGTTTTTAAATATGTGTGAATCTGATTAGAGTTTTCACGTTTCATAGCTGCAGTGTTAATAAAGTCTGTTACGTTGTTAGCTGATAGCATTAACATTACCCCCTCATAACTGTAGATTGGCTGTCCTGATGGGACAGCAGATGCCTCCTCACAATAGAAAATCAGGGTTTTAGATTGACCAGAAACAAGATCACTCATGGAGAGGTGGGACCCCAGAAATGTCCTAATGTAGATCAGCTTTCCCTATGCAGTTTTTTTGGACGCTGTGAGCGCGCTCATTAATATCTCTGCCCTCTGTCGGCCGGAGCAGAAGGGGGAGGAAGAGACTGCCTGATAGATAGGTGAGTGACAGAGGAATTAGCATAACAAGATCCTCGCTGGGAAGGCCAGGGACTGGGAGATGTGTGTGAAGGGGGTGGACGGTGTCTGTCCTGAACTCCAGATGGAAACAGACCCATAGCAGCTGTCTAACTGGGACTTTTATAGCACTGTGTGCGTGCATGCGTGTGTGTGTGTGTGTGTGTGTGTGTGTGTGCGCGTTTATAATGTTGAGTCT
This sequence comes from Labeo catla, assembly GCA_012976165.1. Taxonomy (NCBI): domain Eukaryota; kingdom Metazoa; phylum Chordata; class Actinopteri; order Cypriniformes; family Cyprinidae; genus Labeo; species Labeo catla. The sequence continues at coordinate 1,804,567 of VONZ01000060.1, read as the reverse complement.
GAGCAGGAAAGAATTATCAGATATTATGATATAACGCAATTTTAAGACTTCAGAGTAAGATTTTAAGACCTGTCTTTTAATGTCTGATGTGTACATGATTGCTGCACTAAGAGTTGAATGAAAAGCTGTCCATCATTTTCCAGTGTCATCTGGTATGCACTTATGCCCCCTGTCGAGTAACTGTCATTCAAAACCCCCCTCTCCCACTATAAACAGTCACAAAAGTGTGTGCGTTTGTGTGTAAATGTGTGTACCCATCATCCACAAGATGAGTGTTGTTAAGCAGCTTTTAAGTCAATTATGGATAATTTTAAAATGCTGATGATGGTGCTATTCGAGGCACATGTGTGCATGTGTGAAGGGCCGCTAATCAGCGTCCTTAGGAGCCGATATACTGATGGCTCCTGGCCTGGGAGATCATTGATTCCAGATCATTCTTCACTTGTTGTCCACACTCAAAGGGGCCGTGCGGTCGCGTGGCGACGATGGCGGTGATTAAAGTCCTGCTTATCTGAATGATGACGATAATATGTGCAAGACTCTCTTGTGACCGTGTGAAGGTTTGTGTTTGTTTGTGTGCGGTGGCTTGTAAAGTCCTTCGCCTCTGCGAACCTGTCAGTATGCCACATTAGGGCTGCTGGCGTAGAAACTATTAATCTGTGTGAAGTTCTCATGTGTGCGTGTTTTTATATATGCAGAAAGAAGTGTATTAAGTTTGCTTGGTGTTTTAATTTGTCTGAGAAAATATCTCCTTTTGGTCGTAATTATAGGTTTAGCCACATGAAGCTAGTAAATATGTTTGTTCCTGTTACACTAGTAAGGTTCCCACTGCATCAAATGCCAAATGCCAAAAAAAAAGTTTCTTAAAGGGATCGTTCGCCCAATAAACAAATCTCTTACTCATAGTGTGTATGACTTACTTTCCTCTGTGAAACACAAATGAAGATATTTTTAAAAAAGGGTCAGTAGGGCTGTATGATTAATTAAAATAAAACTGAATGTGCCTGAACCCGAATACTGTGTTCAGAAAAGAAATGTGTAAGACATGTACTACAGAACCCCTAAAGGGAATAAATACAAAATGGGAGGAAAAAATATATATTCAGTGCTTTCTCTCACAATTATATCATTAGGTAATTATACCGTGTATAAATTGCTGGCACAGGGAGCCGCTATTAATATGCGGGGCGTTGAAATCGCTTTTAAATGCATGTTTGCTTTTTACTTTCACTTTCGAGTTTCGCGATCACATGAACTCTGTTTATACTACGGAGCGATAGTACTTCCTTAGAATCTGCTAATCTGCTATTATATCAGTCATTTCTCCTCACTCTGTTTATATGGTAAGTGAAATTTTTTTTGTACTGTAATGTAACAGGCCACCGCTAGCAAGCGGGTAACCATGTCCGTTTAGTGGCTCCGTAGAATGTGTTATTCATTTTCCATGCATTTCCGAATATGGATTCACTATTCGGGCACATCGCTAAACTTTATCAAATTGCAAAGGCTGCAATCTAATTTAGTAAATACATGCGCTGTGTGTTTCAGAGTGAAGCGTGGCGCTGTGTTTGTTTACACAAAAGCAGCTCATGATGGAGTCAGTGCTGCTCCACACAAACTTCATCTCTATTACAAGAACTATTACAACAGTAATATTTCTTATTTTATATTATTTAGTAGTAGTAGTAATAATAATAAAATAATAATACGTTTTATTTTTGTGCAGCCCTACAAACAAGCATAGCAAACCTGGAAGGTTTTTAATCTCATTTCAAATCGCAGTCTTAAAATCACAATAAATGGTAATACGTTTTTATTAGTGTGGTTCAAACGATTAATCGCGATTAATCGCATCCGAAATAAAAGTTTTTGTTTAAATAATGTATGTGAGTGTACTGTGTATATTTATTATGTATATATTAGGGCCGCCACCAAAAGATTATTTCGGTAATTGTGTAGTCTGTCGATTATTCTGATGATTAATTGGATAATCGGGTCATTATAATTTCAACCTAAGTGAACAATAGCCTTTACAATTACTTAAAAAACATACATAATAGCAATGAGGTTACAGTAATTAGACTAGTTCAAATAAAATATCAAAAGCAAGTAATCATATGGTTTTATTGAACAAAACTGTTAAAATGCATAATGTATTATAAACGATAGAACTAAGGTACATCATAAGTGACTGCGGAGTGACGCCCTGACGGTTGCTTTTACAGCTACTGCGCGATTTAATCCTTGTTTAATATTGACTAAACAACATTTAATTCAAATGTCCACTTAATCTGTAATATTTGGCTATTTCATTACGACAGAAATGCTACGGCCACTTTAATTTCTTATATATGTGGACACTGAAACATGTAAACTCAGTGAGGGTTTTGAAACTTTTGAAATCGCGACGCAGGCACGTAACCTACACACTTGCAAACAATTAAGCGAATATATTAAACCTGCATAGCGTATATTTATTTACTTAAATCGTAATGTCTGTGAATTCACAATAGCAGTATACTTTGCTATGATTTTGAATGGGTTTAATATATCATGCAGCCTTGGAAAACGGTATAATAGTGCGTTTTGTGGATTCTTGCAACTTCCGGTATTTGACGGTTACTCAACATGGGTAAATTGCAATCGAGGATTTATTTATTTTTTTTAAATTGACTACCCGAATTGAATCAAAGAATCGTGACAGCCCTGGTATAAAGACATATTTTGATAATGTTTACATGTATTTACATGTATATATTTATATTCATATAATTTACGTTATATATATATAAATATATTTAATATTTAAACATACATTTTTATTAAATATATACATGCATGTTTGTGTATTTATATATACATAATAAATATACACACAAATATTATGTACACAATTTTTTTATTTTTGGATGCAATTAATCTAATTTCTATCAAAATTATCACAGTTAAACTTTTCCCTGAAATCTTGAAGCACTATGTGTTAGTGTTTTTTTTCTTTTTCTTTTTTTGAACAAAAAGACTTTAATTGAACAAAAACATCTTCAAATAAATATCTTATTTTGTTTTCCACACAAGAAAAAAAAGTCATACAGTTCTGGAACAACATGAGAGCAAGTAAATTATGACAGAATTTTTATTTATAGTTGATTTCTGTAAATCAGTGCCACATGAGAAACACTAAACTGGCTTATCGAAACTCCTAAGTTTAGATAGTTTAGGTGGCGTGAGGACCGTGTGCATTTACTGGCCTGTTTATTCAATATGAACAAATATAGCTTTGATCGTAAACTGAATGAATCATTGACATCCTCTGATATAGTGTCTATTTTATCGAGGTTTACCTAATGTTTTTACAGCAGTGTTTCTGGTATTGGAAACACAATAAGAACGGTTCCTAGAATGTTCTCTCGAGATCTCTTTAATGCCTTGCCAGCGCAGTCGTTTAGAGAGACAATCGCCTTCGAATCCCTATTGTCTGTTTGCGATCAATGCTGGTCTTTTTACAGTCAAAAAGAAAGTTATTGATCAGCTCAAGAGGTTAGCTGATAGATTGCAAAAAGGACGAGCGTGTTTGTGTATGCGTCTGGTGGCGAGGGCTGAAAAAGAACTGATTTCGTCATTTAGAGTCTTTATTACTGTCAGCAGTTCTAGAGGCTTGTAGAAAGACGACAAGAGGTTTGCATGGGGTTTTTATTTACACACAATAAAGGCTCTGAGATCTACACACTCGATGAGGTGGTTTGAGCTTCACCGTCTCGCTTTGCCTGCGAAAAAAGGCTCATATCCACAAATGTAGCTTAATGTAACTTTGCCACTAATGAAACGTTTCGGTGTTTTAAAAAGCGTTTAAAGCGTTAAGTGGCTTTTTTTGAGTGTTTAAGAGGCTGGAAAGAGAGTTTGTGGTACCTGACACCACAAAAAAGTGCGTACGTCTCCGTCAGAGTTCACGTCCCTGTGGGTTTCTTCATTATATATTTGCTATTATAGACTTAGTCTTTTAATCTAATGTAGATTTGATTTTGTATGTGTTTCTTGAGTAGTTTGGCTAACCTGATTTGGGTTTTCAGCTACACATTTTACCTTTTTTCACAGATTTTTGAACAAAAAACACTGCAAAAATTGTGGAAATGGATTACATCTAGATTAGATTAGGCCTAATGATAAGTGTGGGATCATCGGTTTATTTTGCAATAATGACCAGTTTTTATATCTCTTATTAAATAACTGAATAAACACACAAATTCAATGAAATGTAAACAAATTAAATATTTTATTTGACATTATTTTAAGTCTCAGTATGAAACTAACATTGCCTGAGACAAACATGTAGTTTCATTTACATAAAATTGACACAGAATGCTGCAATTGGCAGAATCAAGTATTTTAAAGGGTCACATAATTGATTATTTTTTATTTATTTAATTATTTTTTTAAATTTTGTTTGGCCCTTTGTCTGCATTTTTATGTTGCTCTTGCATTATCTTTTAATGCATTACTATTATCATTATATGTGATAAACCATGTTCAAACTAAGTAAATCTGCATACTAATGCTTGTTTATAGATAAACAAAACACACAAGCACACGTTTATTTTTCAAGATGCTGTGTAGCGTAAGGGAAATGACAGACACGCTGAGCTAATGAGAGAATTATTGATGACGGATAAGTACGGCTAAAATCAATACGGGGAAGTCATAAAGTCTCTTTTTTCCTTTCTCTCTCTCATACACTCTCTTTCTTTATCTCCGTTTCACTCGATCTATCTTGCATCAGCTCTTTTCTCTTGGTCTTTAATAATTAACTTCAGCATTATTAGCTTCTCAGTATAAACAGCCTATTCATTAGTATTGACACACACACACAAACAAACAGACCACTCACCTCAAAGCACATGTCTTTCCTTTTATATCCAGTGTGTGATATAAATTTGGATAAATTGAATCAGGTTTGTGTGTGTATTTATGTGAATATTAGGGGTTTCAGTGCAGCAGATGAGGTTTTAGTCTAAAAAAAAAAGGCCAATTTTATTGTTTTAATTGCATTCTAATCGGGCAAATCCCCGGACACACATATCTATGTCAGCAGCATTAAAAGCACCCCTCCCATGTAGAACATGGCACGCTTTAACGTGATTGGCCACGCTTGGTCCTCTTAAGGCGTGGCGCTTAATTGAACATGATAAAGTGTAAAGTTAATTACCCCTTAGAGCTGTCACTCATACCCCAGGGGGCGTGTTCACTTAGGGGGAGGAGTGTCGCTTTAGGCACAGCTGTCGTACGCAAGTGTATGTGTTGGTGGGGAGGCGGACAATGGGCCCTTGTCCTCAGAGAGTTGTGAAGGATGATTTGGACAATCGGCTTTTAAAGGCAAACACTCAAATGTTGTCCCGCTGGTGCCAGACAGCTTATTAATACCCTCCTCGGTTCCAAAACACACACACACACACATACATTGTTGACTAATCCTGACCTGTTTAAGTTAAATTAGAAGGCTACATTTAATTCTTTATAATGATCCTCAGCTGTATAAAAATTGTAGAAAGGAAATGATGATCACACATCATAAAAAAAAAAACTTTAGATCTTTGAACATGTAATATGCTAGCAGTATTGTTTAGTTGTTTTGTATCATGTGTTAACATAATCCATAATATACGTAAGATATAGGAAGATATAAGCATTGTAAATTAATGATAATTATTTTATTTCATTTTTATTTATTTTTATTTTTTTTTATTATTTTATTTTATTGACATAATCATCTTGATGCCATCATTATAATTGTGCCACCACAGCACTTATAATTATACAAACTGAAAGCTGACATTTAGTGATTTTGAGCACGTTGCAATGATTTTTCAAAGCATGACTGTGTTCTGTCCAGGTGTTGGTGCAGCTAGTCTGGCTAAACTGACCTTCATGGTGGGTGGCGTTGAAGAGGAATTTAATGCTGCCCAGGAGCTGCTCACCTGTATGGGAGCAAATGTAGTGTACTGTGGCCAAGTGGGAAGTGGACAGGTAAATACATGCAAACACAAATGTCCTTAAGCTTGTAGTCAATTATACATTGTAGTACAGAGGTGGTGACATCAATGGAACTTCCATTAATACCATGGCGATCATACCATGTTCTATAATGGCCAAAAATGTCCTGGCTCTTTATAATGGTAGTGAATGGCTGTTGAGATTTTAAAGCCCAAAAAAGTGCATCCATCCATCATAAAAAGTGCTCCACACGGCTCCCGAAGGGTTAATAAAAAGCCTTCTGAAGTGAATTGATATATTTGTGTAAGAAAAATATTTTTATTTAAAACTTTATAAACTGTGAACTCTAGCTTCTGCTAACTGTCAGACGTGCATACATAAGAGAGAGGCATTCCAATGGATGACATAGGATGTAACAAAACAAAAACACTGGTCATGAATTAGAAGTACAGAACAAAGATTTATAAAGAGAAATTTAGATTTTGATACAAGCCAAGAGAAGACTGTTTTTCCTTTGCTGTAAAATAAACTTAGTTCTTGTGAGACTAGCGTATTTTCACTGGAGCTTACGTCCTACGTCCGCTGGAACGCTGCTCTCTTGTGAACGCGTGTACGACAGTTAGCAGAAACTAGAGATTACGGTTTATAAAGTTTTAAATATGGATTGGTTTCTTACACAAATACAACGAGTCACTTCAGAAGGCCTTTCTTAAACCCTGGAGCTATGTGGAGTACTTTTTATGATGGATGGATGCACTTTATTGGACTTCAAAAATCTCAACAGCCATTCACTGCCATTATAAAGCTTGCAAGAGCCAGAACATGTTTTAATATAACTCCCACTGTATTTGTCTGAAAGAAGAAAGTCATATACACCTAGGATGGCTTGAGGGTGAGTAGATAATGGGGTAATTTTCATTTTTGGGTGAACTATCACTTTAATAGATGATGTTGTCTGTTAATAGGCTAATTTTCCTCCCGTGATTTTCCCATATTCTATCATATTTCAAATGTTCCTGTCCATTTTTATCACCCTTTGACATTTGTGACAGAATCGTGAAACAACCCATGCTGAAATGGGCAGCAATCTGTCTGGCGATCTTTCCCTTGTTATGCTTTTATATTGTTAGTTTTTCTTCCATTTCAGCATCTATCCTGTGTCAGGTTTCTGAAGTGTCTTTGACACTAATAGGTGGCAGTAGGTGTCTTTGACATGTAAACGTCATGTGTTTATGTGCTAATATCTGTTTTGTCCATGTTGTTAAGTTTTGAAAGTTACAGTATGTATTTATAGTATCCTAAAAAGATTTGATTATCATGATATGACCCATTTAAGGAACACTCTAAGGACTATGTGGTGCATAACCAATTCCTTATGTACTGTCGATAAAAGGTTACTACAAAGTCTTTAAGTCTTTAAATTAAATTACTTCTGTGGCTAAACTGATGTTTTGCAATTTTCTCTTTCAGGCTGCGAAAATCTGCAACAACATGCTGTTAGCAATTGGCATGATTGGTACAGCAGAGACCATGAACCTCGGAATTAGGTGAAGACGTGTGTGTGTAAGAATGAGAGTGCTCTCTAGCTCAAGAAAAGAGAAAAAAAAGTATTAAAAAGTAGTTCATATGTCCCCTGCTCTAGTTTCAAACTGCCACAAAATTGCTTTGTGTAAGAAACTGATTGAAATGTAGAGGGGTCATGCTGTGACTTTTTTATTATTTGAATAATATTATTGAAATTATTTATTCGGCTCATTATGCACAACGTTTGACAACAGTGTTGACAGACACTATTGTGTGTGTTGTAACTGATCATCATATGCTGTTTTGTTTGAAGCTAAAAGAAGTTAGTTCTTATTTCTTTGTTTTTAAAGAAACGTTTAGGCAGTATCCTCTCTTTACTATTACTAATGAATGTAGTACATGATTTTTAAAAAAATATATGTTATAGTGAGAAGAGGGGGAAATTATATCAGAGCATATTGCTTTTCAGTGTTGCATGTATATACAGCTTAATAGGTTTGAGTCAACAGATCAACATATTCTTCATAAATATGAGATATATATTCATATTCACTTGAATGCTCTCAGAATCTAGTGCGCATGAAGCAGTGTCATCCCTCTTCTCAGGGATATAAGGAGCGTGTAGGCATCTGCACACTCATATGCACTTATACAGGCTCATTTAGATGCCTTAGGTTCCTGGCTGTCATAAATCTCCCATGCTGCACTGCAGCCTGTCCTCTCATGCAGCAAACTGCACACAGAATGTAAAGAGGATGTATATTTGACTTATCTGAAGATATTGTGATTTTCTCTTTCAACCAGAAAGCAAACGGGTGCTCGGGGGTAATAATTAATCTTTCACTATGGAGAATTATCAGTAGGTTTTCCACCTTTCCTGTGTGTGTATGTATGTATGTATGTATGTATGTGTGTGTGTGTATATATATATATATATATATATATACACACACAGTTGAAGTCAAACATTTACATACACCTTGTTGAATCTGCAAAATGTTAATTATTTTACCAAAATAAGAGGGATCATACAAAATGCATGTTATTTTTTATTTAGTACTGACCTGAATAAGATATTTCACATAAAAGATGTTTACATATAGTCCACAAGAGAAAATAATCGTTGAATTTATGAGAATGACCCTGTTCAAAAGTTTACATTTGATTCTTAATACTGTGTTGTTACCTGAATGATCCACGGCTGTTTTTTGTTGTTGTTGTTGTTTTGTTTTGTTTTGTTTAGTGATAGTTGTTCATGAGTCCCTTGTTTGTCCTGAACAGTTAAACTGCCCGCTGTTCTTCAGAAAAATTCTTCAGGTCCCACAAATTCTGTTTTTTTGAGCATTTTTGTGTATTTGAACCCTTTCCAACAATGACTGTATGATTTTGAGATCCATCTTTTCACACTGAGGGCAACTGAGGGACTCATATGCAACTATTACAGAAGGTTCAAACGCTTGCTGATGCTTCAGTAGGAAAATCTATGCATTAAGAGCCAGGGCTGTAAACTTTTGAACAGAATGAAGATATGTACATATTTTCTTATTTTTACAGAAGATACATACATGCTCCCCAGAAAACAAAATTAGTTAAATTTACTCTAATCTTCAAATTCAAAACGTTTACATCGCTGGCTCTTAATGCATCGTTTTCCCTTCTGAAGCATCATTGAGCGTTTGATCCTTATGTACTAGTCGCATATGAGTCCCTTAGTTGTCCAAAGTGTGAAAAGATGGATCTCAAAATCATACAGTCTTTGTTGAAAAGGGTTCAAATACACAAAATGCTTATAACCAAAGAATTTGTGGGACCTAAATAATTTTTCTGAAGAACAACGGGCAGTTGAACTGTTCAGGACACGGAACTCATAAACAACCATCACTAAACAAACAACAACAACAACAACAAAAAACACAGTGGCCAATCATTCAGATAACAAAACAGTATTAAGAATCAAGTGAATGTAAACTTTTGAACAGGATAATTTTTATAAATTCAACTGTTATTTTCTTTTGTGGACTACATGTAAACGTCTTTTATGTGAAATATCTTATTCAGGTCAGTACTAAATAAAAAATGACATGCATTTTGTATGATCCCTCTTATTTTGGTAAAATAATTAACATTTTGCAGATTCTGCAAGGTGTATGTAAACATTTGACTTCAGCTGTATATATAAAGTATGTATATATATGTATGTATGTATACCACAATTTTGTACCCTATTCATGGAAAGTCTTAAAAAGAAAGTTTAGTTTTGTTGCATTTCCAACAATTTCAGTTCATTTAAATTTCACAAACATTAGATTTACCCAAAATGAATTATATATCTCATGTTTAACCGCTATAGAGACATCTGAGGCAGCGGCAAATTCCTGCTCTCGGCAGGTTTGTGAGCACTGTACGGCCTCTGCTGCCCTTGGAAAACATTGAAGTCCATATAAGTAGACATTCTCTCCTAAAAACTTATAAAACTGCATTCCGTGAGACAAAAACAGTATTGTTTATAAAATTATAGTGGATTTGGATGACAGCCATGACACTCGCTGTGAGAAATCGGAGTGATACAAACCGTGAAATTATCTGAGTGTTGTTATCACTAGAATATTGCACTCCTAGAAGAGGCTCTGAGCCAATCAGATTCGAGAACCAGAAAGAACTTTTGTGTGTAGTTACGTAGTTATATATATATTTATTATTGTTATATATTTATTCTCCATTAATTGGAGCTTACAAGTTTTGCAAACATGGGATTTGTACCTCTAATGTTTTAAAAGAGTAAGTTTTTTTTTATTTTCATCCCAACGAGTGCTGGTCATGCGTGATGTTTCGCTTGGAGAAGAAGTGTCCCCAAAAGACGGTTATCTCCCCTCTCGCTTTCTCTCTCTCCATCTATCTTCACTTATGCATGCATATGCTGCTGTCTACAGTAGCTACAACCGAGCATGAGCTTGATTTTTTTTTTTTTTGTTTTTTTTTTTAATGATGCACATACACACAATTGAAAGGCTTTGAAAGTTCATCCAGCACACAAGCACCCTCATACACACAGCCTGTGTACAGATGTTTAAAAAGATAATTGACATTTGGTAATAAACTCGTTTGTTGCCTCTTAAAGACATTAATAAAATTGTGGCCTGTGTGTGTTTGCTTATAAGACTATGTGTTTATAATCTCGAGAGCACCAGGGTTTGATGAAGATGAAATGAGAACAAGAAGCATAGTGTATAAACATAAGTCTTTAACAAAATAGGCCCCCCTTCTAATGCAGTGATCAAACATCAAACGCCTCCAGTTTATTTCCTCCTTTCCTTTTTCTTTAACTGTAATTCACTCATCCTGTTTAACTAGACTCTCACATCTGTTTTCCTTTCCCTCGCTGCTGTGGTATTAACCTGCACACACTTCACACTCGATTTCATCAGCCAAATTTTCACAAGCATCCTTTGAAAGTGTCTCTTTCATGTAAATTTGATGTGTAAATGGTTTGGATAATATCCATAGGAGCAGAATGAGTGCTATACAGCGTTTTAAGAGTCAAGGCACCTCCTCTTCTTGTGCCGAAAGAGTGATTTGTGTTGTAGCAGAGAAGCCAGGTTGCAGTTGAGGCGGTAACCTTTTCAGTCACTGACCCAGAACGTGTGTGTGAGCGTGTGTGTATGAGTGTGAGCTGGGGGAAGGAGGGGACGATGTTGAACATATGTCACCGGTTGTCCCCAAGAGACCGAGAGACACAGACATAAAGGGGGAAAGCGAGAGAGCGAGAGAGAACGGGAGATTGATACAGGGTCAGTCAGTGGGCTGTTTACAGACATTAAACCCCCCAAAAACAACTGTCAAATGACAGCGACGCTCACAAACACACACACATTATAGAGATTCGATTTTCCAAAACAGTCTGTAAAAACAGACAGTGTGGGATGGACGGATGGAATAATAGAAAGGGGGAAGAAATAGCCTTTTTATGCACAGCTGTGTGTCCTTGTCTCTTAATTATTGCATAGACTTATAAAAGTCTTGGTGCGTGTGAGTGTGTATATGAAGGCGTGGCCCCCTGAATGAGAGACAGGTGGAGTTACTGTATAACTGCCCTTAAACACTCATCATAGTTTAATAGACATAAGAAAGCTAAAAAGCGCACTTTACTGTCTCACCACCGCTGCCGCTCCAGCGTGAGTGCGCACGCACACGCGTGTGTGCTGAGGCGCTCTTGATGTGGTCATATTTATGTTCTTGTTAAAGCAAGAGACGGCAGCTCTTTGCCCAGTTACACATCATCCTCAGATTTCCCTCTTTTTTTCTTTTCTCTTCTTCATCCTTTTGTTTTAAAATGGCTTTTTGTCAACTGCCACCTTTTTTTTTGTCAGCAAATAGTGCTGGTTGACGTTTTTTTAAATTGGTGGTGTATTTTGTTCTAGCTGTTCATTTAGTCTAATATACAGGGAAATGTGATTCATAAATAAAAATGTTATTTAAACACATTTAGGCATAAAGTCAAAACTGTCGTGGTATAATGATAAAAAATATTATGCCTAAAAATGCAATAAAATAATTATTGAATAAAATAAATAAATTCTTGACCACTCTCTTAAAGTAGTTTGGCAAAATTTTTGATTATTTAGAAAAAATTTTTATAAAGATATTATTATTTGAAAACGGTTTGTTTTCAGATGGCCTATTCAGATTCTAAAATGTCATGTGGAGTGACTCCCCAAAAAATATTTAATATAATTATGTAATATAATAAATATTATGGTAACACTTTACAATAAGGTGTCATTTGTTAATATTAGTTAATGTGTTAACTAACATGAACGAACAATGAACAATACATTTATTACACTATTTATTAATCTTCGTTAATTTTAGTGGTAACACTTTAATAAACACTTTAATCTTAGTTAATGTTAGATAATAAAAATACAGTTGTTCATTGTTTATTCATGTTAGTTCACAGTGCATTAACTAATGTTAACAAACGCAACTTGTGATTTTAATAATGCAAATCCTAAAACTAATAAATGCTGTAGAAGTAATATTCTTCGTCCATGTTAACTAATATAGTTAACTAATGTTAACTAAAGAACCTTATTGTAAAGTGTTACCAATATTAACATCAGATAAAAAATATATATTCAAAAGTGTTTTATGATGTATTCAGATTTTATAATGTATATTTAATATATTCAAATATTCATAATATTCAAATTGTAAGGAGAGTATGATGTTATTTTGGTAACACTTTACATATGGTTGATTAGTTAACTTTTTTAGTTTATTAATCTTAGTTATTGTCAATTTTAAAAAATTAAAAGTTGTGCTTGTTAACATTAGTTAATGCACTGTGAACTAACATGAACAAACAATGAATGACTATTTTCTTATTAACTAACATTAACTAAGATTGATAAATACTGTGATAAATGTATTATTCATTGTTTATTCATGTTAGTTAATACATAAACTAACATTAACTAATGGAACCTTATTGTAAAGTGTTACTGTTATTTTTTACTTCATGGCTTTATTAAATCACATTTGTAATGATTACAATGAGTGATTTACATTAAAACATTTTCCTAAACCCTATTAAAATAAGTAAAAAAAAAAATGAATACTTGTTTCTACAATACAAAAATTCCACAATTTTATTAATGTCTTTAAGAGGCAACAACTATCATAGTTTATTACCAAATATCAGAGATTTGACGTTTAGCTCTTTTGACTAAATTAAACAAGCACCTAACTAGGCCCTAGCAGCCACATAGCTAAGGCCTAGCAATCATACACTTATCATCACAGCAGAAAATGTCACAATCTTTGTGTTGTGTTCGCTATCTTGTCAGTTTTGTTCTATTACACTGTGTTATTTGGGTGCACAATCATTTGTAAAGCAGCAAGGCCCATTTCACTCAGATCTACTTTAAATGCAGGACTGAAATCACCCTAGTCTCTCTTATGGGGGACAGATTGGTGGGGGCGAGTTAATAAGACAGCTGCTTGTGTCAGAGTTTTATTACCCCTGCATTTGTGTGGGGGACAACAAGCGAGAGAGTGGAAAATGATGAACTGCAGCTCCTGTTAAATATCAATACTGTATTATCCAGGCTCGCTTTCCACTTAGGGATGAGCTGGTCCTGAGCCTAAAGGTCAGTGCTCTGTCTGACCTCTCTCCTTTGACCTTTTTTTTTTTCCTCTCTTTTTGTCTTTTGATCAGACTGGGTTTGGATCCAAAACTGCTGGCGAAGATTCTGAACATGAGCTCAGGACGATGTTGGTCCAGTGACAAGTATAACCCCGTCCCAGGTGTCATGGAAGGAGTGCCGTCCGCAAACAACTACCAGGGAGGCTTTGGTACAAAGCTAATGGCTAAAGTAAGTGGAAGCATTTTTTTCCTATTGATCATATTATTTACACCAAGGCAAAACTGAATAAAAACACGTTGTGTTCACAGGATCTTGGTTTTGCTCAGAATACAGCGACCAATACCCAGACCCCAATTCCTCTTGGTTCTTTGGCACACCAGATCTACCGCGCAATGTGCACTCGTGGCTACTCTAACAAAGACTTTTCCTCCGTCTTCCAGTTTTTACGAGAAGAGGGGATATAGTAGGTCAAGTGAAAGTGAACCAGACTTTGTGTGAGAAATGGGCATTATGTCAGGCTGGTTTAGTCTTGATATGCATGTGTGTCTATTTTGAAAGGGATGTTACAGGTTTGTTAGGTTGCAGCCTGATGTTGACATTGAAAACTTCGCAGAGCCTTTTTTAACTAGTTCTGTATGACCGGTTCAAACTGTTGCTCAAGCTTGCTTACATTACACGTTTACCTCCAAGTGTTTACATTCATTTATTTCCATTTCATTCTACTTCAAACAGGTTCTGAGCCAAAACTGATTTTAGGTCCTGATCAGAAGCTGCTAGAAATGCTTAAGGATGTCTGAGACATACCTCATCAGTTTCACTTTTGCTTAAACTGAATCAAAACTGTGAAAAATTTTACAAAGAAGTAGTGGGTCCCTAATTTTTTTTCTGGAGTTGTTACAGTAAAGGAATAGTTCACTAAAAAATACAAAATTTATGAACATGCACTCATCCTTAGGCCATCCAAGATGTAGATGAGTTTTTTTTTTCATCAGAACAGATTTGGAAAAATTTAGCATTACATCACTTGCTCCCCAATGGATCCTCTGCAGCAAATGGGTGCCGTCAGAATGAGATTCCAAAGAGTTGAGAAAAACATCACAATAATCTTTACAATTAAAAGCTGGATCTTTATAAGAAATCCATCATTAAGATGTTTTAACTTCAAACCACTGCTTCCAGCTAAAATACGAGTCCTCTGTCCATAATTTTGCTTTCTCCAATGAAAAAGTAGTTTCATCTAAATCAGGAGAGAAATATGCACAGATCAAGCACCGTTTACAAGCGAAAACATTTTAACAATTCTATTAAACATACAGTATATGTCGGTGGATTTTGATGTGACAGGACAACACGGGATGGACTTTTTCATTGGCAGAAGCATTGTTATGGATTATGGACTGGTATTTTTGGCCAGAAGTGATAGATTTGTTTATTTAAACAGTATACACACAGCTTTTTGCTTCACAAGTCAATAATTGATTGACTGGAGTCTGTGGATTATTTGTAGATTATTGTGATGCATTTATCAGATGTTTGGACTCTCATTCTGACGGCACCCATTCACTGCAGAGTGAGCAAGTGATGCAATGCTAAATTTTTCCAAATCTGTTCTAATGAAAAACAACATTACAATCTACATTTTGGATGGCCTGAGGGTAAATTTCCAGCAAATTTTCTTTTTGGGTGAACTATTCCATTAGAACTGAACTGTTTTACACCAAGTAGTTTATACACTTACATCTCTGTCATTTTTGTGTCTATATGTCTTTGATTCTGACCTTACTTTCTATCATTCTTTGTTTCTTTTCCACTAAACAAAAGGTTTTATGTTGCCCTGATGTGTGTGTACATATACACTATATATATACTGTATATATTTGTAATGGTGCTGTATTGAGAATGAGCAGTGTTAATTGTCTCTAATTAATAGAGGTCCTGTTGAGATTCACACTAAGAAGAGACCAGTGTATGCGTATGTGTGCTAGACACACACTCGCCCATGGCTCAAAAATCATGGTGTGTCTTCTATACAAAAAGTGTTCTTGTTCATATTATGTCCTCAATAAAGAATTTAACTGCATAAATGCATAATATTATCACCAAACTAATTTTCAACAATAATAGTTTTTTAAACATTAGTCCCACCCCAAACTTTCAATAAGTTGCTATGTTGGGCTGGTAAGCCTGCTTAAACAAAAAGAACGAAGTTTTGATAGCGTTAAAAGTATTTATAGGTTGTTTTACAGGGAAATCAGCCAACAAATGGCTTATTTATATTAGTCTGTGCAAATTAATCTGATACTATTTTAAAATTCAAACATTACCTTTATGCTGTTTCTCTGATGTAAAGCTATTTATAACTTTCTCCAATTCATATGAATGTTTAATAAGGCTGCGTTTGCGTTTGATGTCTGTTGAACTGAAGGGCCGGTGTGTTTGGGTTGGGTTAGGTAAGGATAAGGGTGTTAATGGCATCACCTTCAGGTTTAGAGGTTAAATGTAAGAACATGTAAGAAATACAACTTTTTACAGCATATGGCATTTAGAAAAAGAGAAGGAAGGTTGTAGGCTCAAATGAATTAGTCTCCTCACTTCCTGTCCTGATGTCGGTCCTCCGATGTCTGCGGTCTGGCCGTTTTTTTTTTATTTGTTTTTTTTTGTTTTTTTTCCATTGTTCTGTCCACATGCTCACACGCACTCATGCTCTACAAATGATGCCCTTATTTCCATCATCACAATCAGAAAGCCAACAAAACAAGGCATCACCCGTGGGCTCTTTCCTTTAATGGTGTTTTTGGTCTTTCGTTCTTGTGTTTTTATTATTCCGGCAGTGCTGTTTGTGTCTGTAGACAGCCTCAGACAGGCCAACCCAGTCTGAACTAGCGCAGAGGTCGTTAAAACCGCTCTTATCCTCAACTTTTAATTGTAGGACTTAATTTTATGACCAATGCTCGTGATGTGCAGTTATGTGGCTGTAGCCTCAGACAGTCCTACACACTATAAGTGCACTAATTGTTTAACTGAGACTGCCGGTTGTTAACTCGGAGCTTAAAGATTGTAGCTGTGTAAGCGTGCGTTAAACTCAAAATGCAGACCTTGGAGCTATTCTGGATAGTGAGTTTTAGTGAATAGTAATGCTCTACTAAATGTTTTAAAAAGATGATGTATTGATTTAGTTTACATAACTTTATAGGAGCAATAGACGTCTGGTTTACGTGATCTAATTTTAGATCACAGAGTTCACAGTCCACGTTTCTTTGAACTTATCAAGTAAAGTTGGGACTTTCTGTATGAATTTAAACATAATTAAGCTACCAATTAAAAGTTTGGGGTTGGTAAGATTGTTTTATTGTTTTTGAAAAAAATCTCACCCACCAAAAATACAATATAAACATTAATACTGTGAAAAACAATTACAATTGAATGTTTTTTTTAATCTTCATGTATTTTAGTCTTCAGTGTCATACGATCCTTCAGAAATCATTCTAATATGCTGATTTGCTGTTCAAGAAACATTTATTATTATCAGTTTTGAAAACAACTGTGTTGATTCGTATCATATTCATATACGATAGTGGGTTTTTATATATTATACTTATATAAAGGATGTAGAACCTTTGGGAAGTAGCAGCAGACATACGGACGTGCCATGAATGGATGTCATTAGCTGCCCAGACGATGTGCTGTCCAGTCTGACCTCGGTGAAAATCTACAACTTTTGAGCGTCGGCCATGTCGAGTGTGATTCATATTTGGGTTTTAATTTGTCCTCGTTTACAAGGGGAATGCTGGGTGCTGCGGTTTTCTCATTAACAGGACATGAAAGGAGCTGTAAAGAGAGCAGCGGTGAAACCGGCCCACACTGACGTCTGTGCGTTCACACACATGGACAAGCAGACTCTTTAGACGGGCCTGGTCTCACATCCACTGCAGAGGTCATAACTATCTTAAGCATGTCAACCCACCCAGCCAATCAAGATGTCATCCAGTCATTTTAGACATGCAAACTACTGTTTAAAAATTTGTGATCAGTAAGATTTTTTTGTTTTATTTATTTAAAGAAATTAGGATGAATCAAAAGGCTAGTTCACTCAAAAATGAAAATTCTGGGATTAATTACGCACCCTCATGTTATTCCAATCCTGTAAGACCTTTGTTCATCTTCGGGGCACAAATTAAGATATTTTTGATGAAATCCGACAGCTTTCTGACCCTGCATAGACACCAGCACAACTGACTGTAATGTTATGAAGCTACAAGAATATTTTGTGCTCAAAGAAAACAAAAATAATGAATTTATTTAACAATTTCTGTACACCCATGTGTCGTGGTTCTCTTGTGAATGCACGTCGAAGACTGACATGGAAGAGAAGAAATAGTTGAAGTCGTTATATTTGTTTTCTTTGTGCACAAAAAGTATTCTCGTTGCTTCATAATCATAATATTACGGTTGAACCACTGATGTCACATGGATTTTTTTAATGATGTCCTATGCAGGGTCAGAAAGCTTTTGGATTTTATAAAAAAATATCTTCATTTGTGTCCTAAAGATGAAACAAGGTCTTACCGGTTTGGAACAACATGAGAGAGAGTAATTAATGACATAATTTAAATTTTTGGGTGAACTATCCCTTTAAGGATGCATTGAAATTGACTGTAAAAACATTCAGTTTTGAACTTTCTATTCAGCAAAGAACCTTGAAAAAGAAATCACAGTTTCCACAAAATATTACAACTGTTTTTAGCAATGGTAATAATAATGGTTTCTTGAGCAACAAGTCAGTATATTGGAATGATTTCTGAAGGATCATGTGACATTGAAGACTGGAGTAATGTTGCTGAAAATTCAGCTTTGCCATCACATATTTTGAATCGTAAAAATATTTCACAAAAGTACAATTTTACTGTAGTTTTCATAAAATAAATACAGCTTTGGTGACCATAAGAGACTTTTTTTTTTTTTCAAAAACATAAAAAAAAAATTTATCAACCCAAAATTTCGAACTGTTGGAAGTTGGAACTATTGAGTGAGTTTCATGCTGACAGAAACTTTCACTTGTGTTTCATCTTGCACGCTTTTCAGTGTGATGAATAATCCTTGAACATTGTTGTTTTGGAAATTTGCCTAAATATTTTACAAATGTAACATTTTCTAGCTGACTAACATAAATTGTGATAATTACTTATAATAGTCTTTGAAGCATTAATGGTTTAAAATAATAAACAATCAGTAATGTGTTGATGTAATATTTAATGTTTTGCTCTGTGTACATTATATGTGTAGAACAAAATGTGGTAAAAACATAATTCAAAAAAAGTTATAATTTACATGTTGTCATTTTATATATAACTTTTATTTGTATTACATTTATAAAGTTGTAAATATTCAAATTCAAAATAAAAGTTTACAAAGTTTAAAAGTTTCAGTTTACATTTCCAAACATTCATTTTGCCATTAATTGTAATAATCCAGTGAGATTTTTGTTTGCAAAAGGACGCTGACAACAGCCAGTGCTCCACACAGAGATCTGATCTCATCTTGAAGAAACAGAAAAATGTGAGACAGACTAAATCCAGAAGAACTATGGGAATGTCTCCAAGATGCTTCAAGAGACCCACCTGCAAAGCTACCTGAAAAAATATGCGCAAGTGCACCTAGGGCAAAAGCTGCTTTAAACGCAAAGGATGGTCACACAAAATGTTGATTTAATTTAGTTAAAGGAGAACTCCACTTCCAGAACAACAATTTACAAATAATGTACTCACCCCCTTGTCATCCAGGATGTTTATGTCTTTCTTTCTTCAGTCGTAAAGAAATTATGTTTTTTGAGGAAAACATTTTAGCATTTTTCTCCATATAATGGACTGGTATGGTGCCCCTGATTTTGAACTTCCAAAATGCAGTTTAAATGCAACTTCAAACGAGCCTAGCCGAGGATGAAGGGTCTTATGTAGCGAAACAATCGGTTATTTTACTAAAAAGAATACAATTTATATACTTTTTAATGCCAAACGCTTGTCTTGTCTTACTCTGCTTGGACTCTTTTTGTTCCGGTTCGTGACAGTTAGGGTATGACGAAAAACCCCCATCTCATGTTCTCCCTCAACTTCCAAATCCTCCTATATCACTGTTTCCCCTTTTTTGTTAAGGGTGTTTGATCTTCTTTGCATATTCACTTTACAAAGACTGGGTCGGTACTTCAGCGATATAGGATGATTTTGAAATGATTTTTGAAGTTGAGGGAGAAAATACGATTGGAGTTTTTCAACATACCCTAACTGTCTTAAGCCAGACACACAGAGTTCATGGAGAGAAAGACAAGACGAGCGTTTGAGATTAAAAGTATTTAAATTGTATTTTTTTAGTCAAAATAACCGATTGTTTCGCCACATTTAAACTGCATTTTGGAAGTTCAAAATCGGGGCACCATATCAGTCCATTATATGGAGAAAAATGCAGAAATGTTTTCCTCAAAAAACATAATTTCTTTACGACTGAAGAAAGAAAGACATGAACATCTTGGATGACAAGGGGGTGAGTACATTATATGTGAATTTTTGTTTTGGAAGTGGACTTCTCCTTTAATAGAAGTTAACTGATAAAGAAAATCTATTTATGACATTATTTTTGACAGCATCCTCATTTTACAGCGTTTTTTCAAGCAAGTGCCTAAAACTTTTAACAGTACTGTATCTTTGCAGGTAGGTTTCTTGAAGCATTTTGGAGACGTTGCCACAGTCCTTCTGGGTTTAGTCTGTCTCAGTTTGTTCTGTTTCTTCATGTCATTCGAGACAGACTGGATGATGATGAGATCAGATATCTGTTTGGAGCACTGGCTATTGTCAGACTCCTTGTGCAAACAAAAATCTCACTGGATTATTACATTTGAAAAGGAACACTCCACTTTTTTTGAAAATAGGCTCATTTTCCAACTCCTCTAGAGTTAAACTGTTGAGTTTTACCGTTTTCAAATCCATTGCGCCTGCTGCACCCATGGTACAGCAGCAAGGTCCCTTGATTATTACGCTGGAATGAGAGTATAGTTCCTAGTCATATCAGACTAGAAAATCACAACTTTTCGTTTCCCGTCAGTCTTAGTACACAATGTAACTACAGAAGAGTCAAGTTTTAAATAGGAAAAATATCGTCATTATATATGGTAATTCTTAAGCAAGATGCTAATGGTCTAATCAGATTCAATGATCTATGCTAAGCTATGCTAAAAGTGCTACCGCCAGACCCGGAGATCGGCTGAATGGATTTGAAAATGGTAAAACTCAACTGTTTAACTCTAGGGGAGTTGGACAATGAGCCTATTTTCAAAAAAAGTGGAGTGTTCCTTTAATGGCAAAATAAATATTTGGAAATATAAACTGATATTTCCTACTGACACACTACAGGAAAAGATAGAAATAACTGACTTAAAACCATTTTTAGATGGTGAAAATACTGCTGTTCTAATAATTTTGGCCACCACTGTATATCAAGGTATGGACTATTTCAACAAGCATGTATGCATTTCAGAAAACTTCTTTATTTGGGAGTCTGAGCATTTAAATTTCAGCATAGTTTTGATTGTGGCTGTGGAAAGTATATTCCTGTATCTCACCTGCTCAGTGACAACAACGTCTTCAGAGCTTGGATACCCTTTGAAGAATATACAAGGAGAGCACTTTAGCAATCCACAGCAAGGCTGTCAGAAATGTACAGATGGGAAACAATTGCGGATTAACAATTGCATTTAGGAATCGCTGATTAATTGTTAAAAAAAGGGGGGATGAAAAATAGAGAGAGAGCAGTATGAAAAAGGATGAGATATTCTGCACCACTGGGAGTCTGCGGTTTTCTCTCATTATGTTCCTGTTGCTCAGCCCTTTAAAAGTGCTTAAGATGATTAAGTGTGTGAGAGGCACTAGATTAGCCAATTAGTCACATCCCACGACATATCTGCATATGTACTCATGTTGTGCAGTGGGAGGTCCCTCTCTGTCTTCTTGTGTATGTGTGTGTGTTATGGGGGTCAGGTAGAAAGGCCTACACTAATTGCCCTTTCCCCAGTGAGTGTATATGTATGTAGACTCATTTAGATTCCTCTGTGGTGAGCCCTCAGTTCATTCCACTGTGTTCATTATCATACTCTAATAACTAGAACTGCGGCTTTTACAGAGAGAGAGATGCATGCGTAAGTGCCCTAGGGGTGGGAGGTGGGGAGGGCTGTTCAGGCTAGTGAATCAAGGGCCCTTGATTCATTTTCAGTGTCTTGAAAGGGCAATCTGTAATTTCAGACACTGCATCACTTGGTGCTACCCAGTGCGTCTTGTGTTTGAAAACAGTGGTGGTATTTCTAAACAAGAGTATGTTCAATATAATATAATATTAAATTAAACACTAACATAGTATAATATAATATAATTTTTAAGCTAATAATACAAGCAAAAACTGAAGCTACGGCCAAAACGCTTATCTTCAACCTTGGTACTCAAATTTACAGGGAGATGTTTTCTTCCTTTAATTTGCTGTATTACAAATGTGTAGTGCCTTTCCTGAGCATTTTTTCTTGTGCGCCTGTGCTTGTTTTGTGCATTATGTGAATCTTTTCCCCTCTCTCTGTCTGGCTTTCTCTCTGTATGATGTCATGTATGAGTAACGAGCGATGGGCACCGATATTCATCACCCACTCCTGCACGTGCTCGGAGGGTCTTCATTATATTAATTACTCTTATTGGAAGAGTGATCATCGACCCAATCAGAATCCATCACATGCTGGTTCCCGTGGTGATCAGAATCCATCGCCAGCCGGATCCCATGACGATTGGTCTGGTAAATGATGACAGTAGTGTACGGGCTGATGGCACACTGTACCCCACGGGGTGTTTCTTGTACATTTATTTATGTTAGCACAGGCTAGGCTAACAGCAGTGTGCTGCTCGCCAGTAGTCCAGTAGTGCAACTCATCTTAGCACAGGTTTATTCAAATTTCCCAGTGCTTTTGTGTGGAAGTATCCAATTTCTTTTTTGGGTTTTGTGCAGCTGTGTGTACCTTAAAGGAATAGTTCATCCAAAAATGAAAATTCTGTCATTAATACCTCACCCTCATGTTGTTCCAAACCTTTGCTCACCTCCGAAACACAAATTAATGTGTTTTTGATGAAATCCGAGAGCTTTCTGACCCTGCATAGACAGCAACACAACTGACACATTCAAGGCCCAGAAAGGTAGTAAGGACATCGTTAGTCTTGCGTAGCCAGACCTGCATCATGTTTAGGAGTGTGGAAATGTCCACATAATAATAGGCCGGTGTGTAAAACTCTTTAACATATTTTAAAGATTTTGTGGTGCGAACTTTAAATATTTAATATATTTTTAAAAATCCAGCATTTAGTTGGTCCTGATAAGCGATCCTGAAATATTTGTTTCTAGGCTAACGTTAAACAACGCGACACACACATCACCTGGAAATTTTGTATAATTCAGACAATCCGATGATGACTACAAAACTCCGTAAGTGTTTCCTCTATTTTTTTGTGCTGTATGCATCAAACGTTCAGCCAGTGGTCCGTGGGCGTGACGTCTGAGGCTGACATCGTTAAAATAGTCCATATGACATCAGTGGTTCAACCGTAATGTTATGAACCCACGCAAATACTTTTTGTGCACAAAGAAAACAAAAATAACAACTTTATTCAACAATTTCTTCTCTTCCATGTCAGTCTTCTGCGCACATTCACAAGAGTACATGACACATACACAGAATGTCCATCTCTCTTAGTTCATCGTCTGTATATTCTGGTTCAAATAAGTAAGGCTGGGCAAAAAAAATTGCTAGTCATTCTCTCTGTCAAAAATCTTGAGAAAAGCTTACAATTCTACGCTTCTGAATTCTACACATGCATCGTGGTACTGTCGTGAATGTGCATCGTAGACTGACATGAAAGAGAAGAAATTCTATACTTTATATGCACACAAAAAGTATTCTCGTAGCTTCATTACATTACGGTTGAACCACTGATGTCACATGGACTATTTTATGGTCCTTACAACCTTTCTAGGCCCTGAACATGGTAGTTACGTTGCTGTCTATGCAGGGTCAGAAAGCTCTCGGATTTCAACAAAAATATCTTAATTTGTGTTCTGAAGGTGAATGAAGGTCTTACATGTTTGGAACAACATGAGGGTGAGTAATTAATGAGAGAATTTTCATTTTTTGGGTGAACTAACTCTTTAATATGGTAATTTTAGCTTCAGAGGCAAACACATCTAATATTAAAATGCTGTCAGCCTATGATATCGCATTCTTCAGACCATATTTTACATTGCTGTGTCAGTTGTAGTACCTTGTTGGCCTTAATTTTTCTTCCTGACAACATTTACTTTATTTTTCTTCTCTTCATGTTTCCAAATTTAATTTGACAGCATCTAAACACTGCTTCAGGGCTTGTTTGGCAATACTAATTGGGTTGGATGAACCAGGGCAATCAAGTTGTATAAATTAGGCAATATAACAACGTAATCAATACACCTAAGCATGTCACTTTAACAGCGGAATTCACATTATGGAGATAAAGCTCTTCAAGCCATCATGTCGTAATGAAAGAACAACTGTTTCCAATACCTCTGCTGCTGC
Source organism: Labeo catla (assembly GCA_012976165.1). Lineage (NCBI taxonomy): Eukaryota > Metazoa > Chordata > Actinopteri > Cypriniformes > Cyprinidae > Labeo > Labeo catla. The sequence continues at coordinate 1,780,288 of VONZ01000060.1, read as the reverse complement.
ACTTGATGTTTGCTTCACGGTCAATTGACTCGGCAGTTCATCCATGCCTCTGTTAATTGAACGAGGTAAGAAGGCAAGAGTTAGAGAGACTGAGAAAGGCAGTTGGTGTAGAAAAGATGGTAGAAAAATGTGTGCGAAAGAGAGAAAGTGATTTAGCACTAAAGCGCCATTGATTAGCTGTTCAGCTTTGCAGTGGTTCTCAGCCAACTCAGCCTCATCACAGCAACACAAACACATAAACACCCATAATTGGCTCATTTAGAGATGGGAGGAGCCTGTGGATAATGGACCTGAGGATTAGCCACTGTTCTTTAGCAGAGATAGCCAATGAAAAGCTGGTAACTGTATGCGTGTGCTTGTTTGCATCTCAACAAAAGCTATAGCGAGTGTTTCGAGAAAAGATACAGAGGACAAAGGTGGCCACGGAGTATTCTTTCCCTTGTTTTCTCTCCCTTTTCCCACAGCTCCAATCATTCATCACCCCATCATGCCCTCTCGATGGGGTGGAACTGGCCGGGGGCTTCTGGGATACGCTGCTGGACAGGGAATGATGGGATAGCGTAGTCGCGATGTCATCACTAATCCGGCGCTCTCATCCACTGAGCTAAATCTTCATCTATCAGCGAGACCCTGTGCCATTAAAGCTGCTGCACACACGTATACACACACACATACAGCTCAGTGGAGCATTGGGCTGGGCAGATGGAGTAAATATAGATAGAATTGGTTTGATTGGAATAGAAAAGGCCAGTGAGTTCCTGTGTGGCTGTCAGAGGGTAAAGAGAATAGATGGACATGGGGGTGCCCTCTCACTGCCTTTCGAATACAAATACACACAAAATTTTTTCCTTGCGCATAAACATTTTAAAGCCAAACAGGACAAATCCTAACTCTTCTTATTATTCGCTAACAGTTCATTCTGAACAAATTGTTTACATTAACATATAATGAAAATTCTGTGCGTCTCTTTTGTATTATCTGGTGCAAAATTTCTATATCTGCAGACATGACGCATTAAGTGTAGATATAATACCATTTAGACACACAGACACTTTTTTTCTCATGGGCTTAATACCCTTTTCATCTCAAGCCTTAGTTTTGTTTCAGTTGAGATGAACCAGATAGTGAAACAAAATCAGTCAACAAGTTTCCAAAATGAGAACTGAACACACAACTTGCCCAATTAGACAGGATAGTTGTTACACTATGTCAGGCAAGTTGTCACAGTAAAAACTGCCATTAAAGTTTCAATATAACAAAAGTGGTGGCAGAAATCTTTTCTTCCATATTGTGGCGTACATCTGAGTGAAATAAATTATTCAAACTGAACGGAGGCATATCTGTATGTGAGCTTGCAGTAGTTTATTTTCCCATAACAGCAATTTTAATGTGTCTAGCTTCTCGTGTTATCCACTTTTGGCTATTTTTAGCTGTACAAAACAGCTCATTTTGCGACCTGATATTGCAAACTGGTGTGTCTTACCATATTTTTAATGTATTATCTTAATAATGAAGACTTTTTTTAGTGCAAACAGTTTTACCATTTACTGCACTTTGTTATTGATTGCAAGTTTTGTACGTTTAAATGGAGATGTCTTGCAATAAGTCACCAGAGAGAAGTAGCCTATGCCTTTTCACCAGAAGACTGAGTTATGAACTTTTGTTTAAAAATTACAAGGTCAAAAAAAGTGAAAATAAAATAAATGAAACACATGTATGGTTGCATCGTTTGTAATAAGATCAACAACATGCATTAAAAATAGATTTCATTTTATGTTGACTTTAAACAGCTTTTTGTCTTTAGCTAAATTTAAACACTAAAACAATTATGATGCAAAACTTAATGAAACAGCAATTTAAGTTAAAGGTAACATACAAAATACACATATTAATCATTATAAATTAAGATTTAAAACGTGAACTTGACATTTTCTGATTGCTGGGGTAATATCATTAAAAAAACTTTTTATAATTTATTCTTTGGAAATAAAAAGATATAGAATTATATAAGTTATAATCAGTAATGTTCAGAACTGAAAACGTCTTCTTTTTTCCAAAAGTTTGAAAATAAACGCTTGTTTAAAAGTCGTTTGCGATTGTACTTCCTCCCGTCAGAACACTCGAAAAATGGCCGCTCACATTTACACCTCAAGGACGCTTGTTTGCCGTTCACAAACCTGCCCCGCCTGTTCGCGCTACGGTAAGAAAGCTGTAGGAGTGATTTTATTTACTACACCAGCTAGTAACGTAATATCGTCCAGTTGGAGGTTAAGTAAAGGTTTCATTACTCTGACAAACAACTCTGAGAAATTTGCGTTACAAGCCTGCCAAACGCGGTACTGTTTTTGAGTGCTTAGCAATCTTAGAGCCCTATGATTTCCGCGATTTGGAAAACGCGGACGGAATCGCGGAATCCAGTCATAAAAACGGAATTTACTGAATAACGCGGAATGTCACTGAGTTTGTCAAAGTTCTAATTAATTAATCAAAAGTATGTCATTACGCTTAAATCAAATCGCAACATGGACTAGTAAAATATAACGCCGCAAAAATACAATTTAAATGCGAATCCTGCATGTTCTGAGTGTCTCTGTTTTAATGAATGGAACAGAGGAGCGGTTTTGTTTACTACACACACTGAAGCGCCTGTGAGGCTTCCGGTGATTTCAGCATCTGTGGTCTCACTAAATGAGGACATAAATACATGAACAATATCTGCTGAGAGTCACTTCATGATCATCTGACCGTTTCATTTTAGGAAAACTATGTTATATCATATACACACAGAAATGTAAAGGTATACATGGCAACCAGTCAAAATAAAAGTCCGGTTTAACTTAAAGACATTGTGCCAGATATATATTACTACTATTACTACAACTACTAAAATGAAACAAGCATTATTTTTAGGGTATAATCACACAGCATTTCTTCCATGTTTTAATTTTAATAGAACATTCTCTTTTGTTTGCCAAAAAAATTGCTTAATTTTCAATAATTTAAAAGATAATTGAAATTAATGTTTTATGCCTTCTTTTGATAACCAGAACATTTTAAATACACACAGAATTTCTGAGGGTTAAAAAAACACTTTCATAAGGCTATTTTAAGAATAAATTTGAACAACTTAAGTATGCATTCAAAAAATTAGGCATGCTAAAATACAGAATTTGATAACAATAAAACATGGTGAGAAAAAATAAAACATTTCATAGGGCCCTAAACATGTCATTTTTGTTAAAACTTTAAAAATTGATGTGAAATTGAAAGTTTCATGATTTTAATTAATTAGACATGCTCTTTGATTAATCAAATTTAATGTAACCATTAAAAAGGAGTTGAAAAAACATTAAATGGGAAAAAACGGAATCTAGAAAAATTAAAACGGAAAAAAACAGAATTTGGAAAACAATAAAACTGAATTTGGGAAAAAATAAAACGGATTTCATAGGGCCCTACAATCTCTACAATCTAAAGGTTATCAAGTGTGCCTTAAGTTTTATTTTTAAGCGCTTCTTGGTCATATCAGTTTCACCTTAACAGTTTGAGCAGCTCATTTCAAGGTGGACTGAGTAAAGCAGGTTTTACTAAAATATTATTATGGAAGGATTGGGGCAATGCGAACTTTATTTAACTTGTCAGTAAACCAACATTCAGTGAGTATGACTCGTTTTACATGCAAAAAGCTTGTTTATGTAGTTTTAAAAACACAGCAGCATAAAAACAAAAAACATTTTGTGTTTGTTGCACGAAAAGAAACCTCTAAGGGGCCGTTCACATATCACATCTTTTGCGCGCTCAAGTTCATTATTTTAAATGTAGACGCGCGGCAGCCGCGCTCATAACGGAAGCGACGCTGTCGCGACGCGCTCGTTTTTTTCGACGCTGTCGCATCGGGATGAAAACATCTCAACTTCTCAGAATGCCACAAGCGCACCGCGGGTCATGTGACAAGAATCAACCAATTAGCTTCATTTCCATAACAACATTATGGAGCCAAGATGGAGAAACGGCTGACCATAGCTGTACAGGGATAGACATTTTTTAATAAATTTAGTAGCAGAGCTACAGCAAGAGATTTTTATGGCTGGAAATCCGTTTGTCCTTTGATGAAACTTCCGCGTCTTCATTGAGAGTGCCGGGTAAGGTTGCTTAGCAAAGGCAGACGCCACGAGCGCTTTGGAAAGAAGGAGAAATCGGCGCGCCTAGCGTTTTCCACGCGTTTTTAGACGCGATATGTGAATGGCCCCTAACACTGCAAGTGGGAAAATTTATGATAGTTTAAAAAAAGGACAGAAGTCTTATATTCTGAAGTCTTAACATTTCAAATTCAGACAGTTTCTAGAAGCCTTTAATACTCTGTACGCTGTATCCAATAGAGTGTTTTCACGGCGCATCATCAGTTGGCCATATTGGCGGCACTGAACGTAAACAATACGACTGAACCGGACGAAACTTGCATATTTTGTTGATTATTGCTGCCGAAAATGGTCAGTTAATATCATGTTTTGGGCTGTACTAATCGGTCGGACCAGGAAAAAAATTTGGAGTACTATAGACTGCCAAAAGTTATAAGAAATCAAGGAGAAGAGTGCAATAAACTGTCTGAGAAACAAAAGGCGTTTGTGGTTGGCCAGACTGAACCAGGATTTCCAGGGCAAGAATCTTGACAAAATTTGTGTTTTTTCTTATAATTTCAGGTCAGGTAGGTGAAATATTAGGCTAATATCTTAATTAATACTGCTTGTACTTGTCTTTACCACCTGTTAACTTTGGTTGGTCAACATATTGTTCCCTTTCCTGGTTACAAAGTACTTCTCTATATGATTTAGCAACTTCCACACATTTTTTTACGTGGTTTAGACAGCGTAAATTAGCAGAACAACGTATTTAGTAGTACATTATAAGCTAAAAGTTGCATATTGTATGCCGACATAGCAACACTAATACACACACACTTTCCCATTTAGCGGAGCACCTTGAGGCTCTATCTATCCTCTAAAGCTCATTGATTCTGTCAAGCTTCAGATGGAGAGGAGTCCATTCAACCATCTCTCTCTTTCTCTCCCCCCTCCTGCCTTCACCACCCCAACATGCTCTTTTTTCCCCCCTCTACATCCCCATGCATCCATTCCTTCTCCATCTCTCTCCTCTATTATTCCCCTTTTCACACCCTCTCACTCACTTAAAATCAATATTGATTATTATCTTTTAAGAGTCATGTCTAGTCTGCAGCATAGAGAAAGGGGAGGCAGCATAGCTGTATTTTATTTCACATCATCATCATCATCATTTCTACTGTGCAGGAGTTACTACTTATCAGTGAGCATAAATTGCAAGAGGAGAGGAGGAAAGAAGGATACGAGGGAAATGAGAATGAGGAGGAGGAGAGGAAGACTCACAACCTATAGGGCAGCCCATATTGATTGCTTTTATGAAGTGAGAAGAGAAAAGGTGTGTATGTGTTTGAATTACACAGCAACTTTATATGTTAAGTTTTCATTTTAGGCTTATTGCATTCACATAGCATTTTCAAATGCATGACCAGCATTTTAATACATGTATAGAGAATGTGTACTTTGAATTTGTGTTTTAACTTCAATGTGTGCCAAGTGTGTGTGTGTCCGTTCATGGCTGGTTCTCCATCATACTGTTTCTGATTGGTCCATGATTACTATTGACACTCTGATGATGGACATGAATAAAAGTGACTGTGATGAGATAAGACTTTTACAGGGCTATCTCTCACCCACCTTTATCATCCAGACTGTGTGTGTGTGTGTGAGAGAGAGAGTATTGGACAGGGCATTCAGAGAACAGGGAATGAGAATAGAGTGAACTGGTAAGAGAAAGAGAGATGGAGGCTCAGATTCAGTAGTTTTTTTCATCTGTCGCTGATAAATCTGATGCTGTTGACAGTTTAAAAATCTGCAAAATCCATCAAAGTGGAGGTCAGCCATTAATACCCATATACCTTATTGTTCGAAGTATTACTGGCTGCCATTTATGAATTTCGTGCATGTAAGGGAACTGTAAATCTGCTTGCGGTATGTGGTTTGTGTACTTGTCTGTAAAACTGACCCTGGATGTATTATTTGAAAAGGGGATGATCTTGCAGTTCGTGAAACAACATTTTCCAGTAGGCGAAAGAGAGACTGAATAGAGAGAGAGTAAAATAGACAGAGAGAAACTCAAGAGGTCAACTGATTGTAAGAGAGACCCATAAAAGTTCCATTAACCTGTTCAGAGTTAAGAGCTTGTTCAGCTTAGCTACAGACAACTAGCACAAACAGAACATCACCATAAAAACCAAACACACATACAGGTTATACTCAGAGCCCTTCTATCTTCAACATACTTTATCTGGCCGAGCTTAAAGCTGTGCATTTCCTCTGAATGAGTCACAACACAGAGACGCCAGTGTGTGTGAGAGAGTTTGTATGTGCATGATTTAATGTGCTTGACTCCCACACTCAAAGTGAGTGGCTCAAACACAAACAGTGAGTTATCTTTAAAGTTGTCCATTAAAGATGGAAACTCAGATCCAACCGCTGTGCTTCCATTCCTTGTTCTTTCATCCCTTCTTTTCTATTCTTCCCCTTCTCAAAAATTATTATTCCATTGGAACTTAAGTTGTGTAACATACACTTGAGTCAGAGGACTTTTTTTGTGTTTTTGCTTAACTAATTTTCTGTGTTTAAAGGGATAGTAATGTTATGAAGCTACAAGAATACTTTTGTGCACAAATAAAAACAAATAACAATGTTATTCAACAAAAGACGTACTTACAAACACGCATCAAAAACTGACACTGACAAGAAGAAATTGTTGAATGAAGTTGTTATTTTTGTGTTCTTTGCGCACAAAAAGTATAGCTCATAGCTTACTAACTTAACGGTTGAATCGATGTCGCAAGTACTATTTTAACGATGTCCTTACTACCTTTCTGGGCCTTCAACGTGTCAGTTGCATTGATGTCTATGCAGGGTCAGAAGGCTCTCAAATTTTAACAAAAATATTTTAATTTGTATTCCGAAGATGATTGAAGGTCTTACAGGTTTGGAATGACATGAGGGTGAGTAATTAATGACAACACTTTCATTTTTGGGTGAACTACTCCTTTAATATTCTTTCAAAGTGTTCCTGAAATAACATACGTGTAAACATAAATATATGGCATGTAAGTCTTGCCATTGCCGTAACTAAATTGGCAAGTATTTACGTGTCACAGAAATAGAAGTTATTGTCATGCACTGTTTGAAAGAATGCTACTAAATTCCTGATTTTTTTTTTTTAATCTTGCAAAAAAATCCTAATAAATAAGTAGAACTAAAGAAGTGAATTGAATGTGAACAAAACTACTGTAATATCAAAAATGAAAAGTGGATCCCATTGCTAAATACAAAAAAATCCACATCCAGGCACTCACATAGTAAGCAAAATAAAAAGCCTTTATTCTAAGACAGGGCTACATATTAAAAACTGTAATTAACTACTGTAATTTTTAAATAGAAAAGCAAAGATTGTCAAGACAGACTTTGTAAGACTTGATTGAATTTTTTTGAAAACAGTTTAAAAAGCATTTAAGTTTGAAGATATCTGTCTGTCTTGTATAGAAAATAATTTTATAATTTTTATAACTAAAGGATTAGTTTACTTCCAGAATAAAAAATTCCCTGATAATTTACTTACCCTCATGTCATCCAAGTTGTTCATGTCTTTTTTTCTTCAGTTGCAAAGAAATTAAGGTTTTTGAGGAAAACATTCCAGGATTTATCTCCATGTAGTGGACTTCAATGATTCCCAACGGTTTGAATGTCCAAATTGCAGTTTTAATGCAGCTTCAAAGGCCTCTACACAATCCCAGCTGAGAAATAAGGGTCTTATCTAGCGAAACAATCTGTCATTTTCTTAAAAATAAAATCTATATACTTTTTAACCACAAATGATTGTCTTGACAAATGCACGACTTGATGCATTACATAATCATGTTGAAAACGTCACGTGTACTTAGTTCTTCGTGTGTGTACTTCAGTTCAGAAAATTAGGGTAGGGCGAAAAACTCCATCTCGTTTTCTTCCGTAACTTTAAAATCGTCCGCCATTGTTGTTTTACCTTGTTTGTAAAGGGTGTTTGACTTTCTTAACATGTTCGCTTTGTAAACACTGGGTACGTCTGCATACGTCCCGCGTGACCTTTCTAATATGACTATGTAATGCGTAAGGTCGGGCTGGTGCAAGACGAGCATTTATGGTTTAAAAGTACATACATTTTATTTTTTATGAAAGTGGCCAATCGTTTTGCTAGATAAGCCCCTTATTCCTGTCAGCCCTAAAGCTGAGTTGAAGCTGCAGTTTGTAAGTTCAAACCATTGGGAACCATAGAAGTCCAGGATATGTAGAACAATCCTGGAATGTTTTCCTTAAAAAATTGATAAAACGTAATTTGAACATCTTGGATGACATAGAGGTGAATAAATTATCAGGAAATTTTTATTCTGGAAGTGAACTAATCCTTTAACTTTTTGGAACAGGGTACATTAGAATGCGTCACCAGTGTTGAATTTTGTTGAATTACAGTTTAATCAAATTTCACTTTCTGTCAATTTTTAATTCAAACTTCAGTATTTCAGTTCTGCATTTGTTACAGTAATGTGAAAATGTCATGGCGCTCGCTAAAAAAAATCAATGAAAGTGTTGCTCTGTCCCATCTGAATATGGCGACGAGAAAAAGTATATCATAGCTATAGCTTAATACAGTCTAATGAAAGCTTGAGCAAGCAGCTTAGCCACTGCACATAGCTCATGTCTTGAATCTTTAACAGCAGCTAGCGTGTAGAGGGGGAAAACCAGGACACCCCTGTCATGCGCCAATGATTCTCCTGTCAGTGTGCGCCTTGTCCTGTTGCCTTCTGGGGGTTGGGGGTTGGAGCATATCGGACACAAGTAAAAGGGCCAGAGAGCTGTAATGAAAACACATCACTTGTTCCCAGGGCTACACCATCACACGCATACAGTACTTGCAAACACACTTCTCTACTTGTATAACATTCGCCAGCAACATTCACCTCTCATCATCCTTCCTTAAAGTTTAGGTGGAATGTTTCTCTTTATTAGCAATTGTCAATCCAGTATAAATTCTGTCAGTATTTGTGTATGAGAAATGTCTTGAACTGAACATTTTTGTAACGTATATGTTGATATTCTTCAGTGTTTTGATATTTCACAATACTATAGATTTCTTCTCTGATAAAAGACCGAGAAAAAGATGGGAAAACTCAGGGTTTGGCGTGGTTGCCGTGCAGCTCGGCGGCATGGTTGCCGAGTAATAAAGCGTAGTGCTGTAAAATAAAACGAGGTGTGGAGAGAGCTGGAGAGCACTGCAAAGCCATTGGCTCCCTGAGTCATCATAAAACAATAACTCACTCCCATAAAACAAAGTGCTTATTAAATTATTTTAAACAATATTGCATGATTTGGGCATGCCGAGCTCGTAGCGGCATGAGAAAAGAGAAAATAAATTCAATTATTGGCACTTATCAATGTACATTAAAGTAAAGGCTATAAATTAAAAGATGCATATGTATATGCATATACATATACGTATTTTGTGATTACAAAACAGTTGTTGTAGGTATAATCTTTCCAAACCCATAATGGAGAATTTAACAGATAAAAGTAATTTTATAAATAAATTATAATATTACAATAAAATGAATTGTCAAGTGTGGAATACAACAATAAATAGTTTAGAAACAATACCAAATAAAAATCTGATTATAATTCAGAATTTTGGTAGATTACAGATTGAAAAGAGAACACAAGACTGGTTTGTCTCAAATCAGATGGATGTTTGAAATGTACTATTGTTGCAATAGACATTCAGGGTCACGCCATGTAAATTATTTGCATTAGTAGACTAGTGCAGAGACATAATAAAGGGGTGGAGTTATCTTGAAAAAACAGACAACCATGACCTTGACTATTGATTTTATATTGTTGATGGCACCAAATGATTTTCGTGGTTTTTAAATATGTCCTTAGATAGAGCCTCAAATAAAATGGGTTTATTTTAATAGAAACATTTTATTATTTTTCCTTCATAATTATTAATGACTTAACCAGTGTGTTCTTACAAGTCCAATTTATCCAAATAACAGTTTTAAAGCATCTTAATCACATTCCCCGTGTGAAGTGTATTTGGACTAAAAGCAAATTTCCTCAACACAGTAGTCACCAAGGTGAATTTTAAAAAAAGAAACCTTGTACTATTCATATGTATGTATTTTCTTTAAAAAAAATCAAGATTGAAGTATTGCTATGGCTTATGTGGCCATCTTACACAAATCTCAATTTGTTACTTGTAAAAGGGTGTAGAGCCAAACTAATAGTCAACACAAAAAGATTATCCCTTTTTACCTAAGTGAGTGGAACATGTCAAAATCCAAGGCTCATCATTAGTTAATATACAGTGTGAGATTTTGAGGCTAATCTGTATTATTTACACTGGCATAGTGGCATTATAGCCTTCCGGTTGTAGAGCGTTAAAGTAATGGGTATGATTCTCTGGGGATACAAGAATTAGTAAATGTATACCTTAAATGCAATGTAAAGCACCTTAAAGGGATAGTTCACCCAAAAATGAAAATTCTGTCAGTAATTACTCACCCTCATGTCAAACCCGTAAGACCTTTGCTCATATTCAGAACACAAATTAAGATATTTTTGATGAATTCCGAGAGCTTTCTGACCCTGCATAGACAGCAATGCAAATTACATGTTCAAGGCCCAGAAAGGTAGTAAGAACATTGTTCAAATAGTCCATGTGACATCAGTGGTTCAACCTTAATTCTATGTAGCTATGAGAATACCTACTGCATCAGCAGCACCACCCGCATGCGTTGTGTTGCTCTTGTGAATGCACATCAAAGACCTACATGGAAGAGAAGAACTTGTTGAATAGAGTCTTTTTTTTTCTTTACACACAAAAATTATTCTTGTAGCTTCATAAAATCACGGTTGAACCACAGATGTCACATGGACTATTTTAATGATGTCCTTACTACCTTTCTTGAACAATGCCCTTTCTACACCTTGAACATGGTAGTTGCGTTGCTGTCTATGCAGGATCAGAAAGCTCTTGGATTTCCTCAAAAATATCTTAATTTGCATTCCAAAGATGATAGAAGGTCTCACGAGTATAGAACGACATGACGGTGATTAAGTAATGACAGAATTTACATTTTTAAGTGAACTATCCATTTAAGTAAGAGTCTATATAATGCATAAATGCAGAATATCTGTATAATTATTTCTATTTGGATTCCATCCATTATTTAATCATGTTAATGTTTTGGCATTTGATAATCATAAAATGTTTTCTCCAATCACTTAGGTATAGCTCTGGATTTAGAAGTACATTCAGAAAAGCATGTAAGCTGCTTGGAAGGTGAAAATAACACAGAGGAAGCACCAAATTTGTAAAATTGTGAAGGCATACTCATAATTCGTTTTTGTGGATTTTAATAACAACCTCCTAAGCAATGCTCCTATGGTCCATGTTGCACCTTAACCAGCAGGAGATTCTGGCTTCTTCTCAGCTCTGAGCATTGACCAGGTTAAACACATTGCTTGGCCTCTGTCTCTCTCTTTCACTGGTAAATGAAGAATGTGGGGGCATCGACCGGCCGCTCTTCTGATATGTGAATCCATCAGTATAGGCAATGAAGAGCTGGACAGAGCTACTATTACTGCTGCAGCTACTGAAGAGGGCCACAGTAGATCTATATAGAACAAGACAGAAAGAGAGATAGAATTAGAGAGAGAGAGAGAGGAGAATAACTCTACCGGGGGTTTGTGGCTAGAAATTATTTATGGCTCTCTGTGGTGAAATTGACCATACATCCTTAAGTGTACACTGACAGTCGCGAACAAAACACTGAACAATAGTGTTCTAATACAGCACTGAATATATAATTTGACTGTGTACCTAACACCAATATAATTTTACACTACATTCTGAAGATCCCCAGAGCACATACTGCAGTCTAACATTATAGTCACTGGGCTTTACATTTTAGTTTTTAGCCTTAAAAGATATTGCTCAGCGTTGACAGTTATGCTGAAAGTCTGACAAACAGTTAGATGGATATCATGTTGTATCTGGAGTCTTTCTCATTTGGATCTCTTTCATGGATAATCCACAACATAATTTTTGTATACCTTCATGATTCTGGTTTTTAAGGATGCTGTAAGATAAAGGTTTTCAAGTTTGGTTCTGGATTACCCAGGCAATGCACGTTCTGAAAATCTCCACCTATCTGGCACATTAGGTCTTGGATCATCTAATATATAAACACACTGTTTTGAATGATAATTTGGGTGCTTAGTAGGGTTTGGATCTACATTTTGCAGGAAGGTACATATCCAGAGCAGGTTTGAGTATGTGATTATGTTATTTCTTATGGTTAAAAAAAAGCCTCAGCAGCATGGTTTTCTTGGTAGATCGATGTATGCTTTAGAGAAAATCCAATTACATTCCCTTGTTGAGCAAAACCAAAGTATTTTTCATTCATTTATTTTGATGTATAACAGCATGATTGATTTTGGAATATGATATGTACCTCTAGTTTTATTGTGGCTTGCTGAGGAAATGCTTGAGATAATAATGATAACCTAGTCCAAATTTGAGTGAAATCTAAATTATTACATGTAATTTCACAAATATTTCTTACCGTAGTGAACATACCACAGTACTATATTCAGATGTTAATAATCACAATTTTAACTTCTGCTGCCCCTTGTGTTTCAAATGTTTTGCTTGAGTTCCCCAAAATGACTAATGATTTGACCTTATGTAGATAATTGATAGCTTTTGTAGCAACAGAACAGATCCATATATAAAGACAAGCATGTTCTTTAGAGGATTGAATAGACAGTAGTGTACTGAGAGCTTACAATCAGTGATATTTCTCCGTCTTTTTCCTGAGTAACCGATGAGCGGCGCCATAAGGGATTTTAACTTCCGTTTGGATGCTTTCATGTTCCGGTCTCCATAAAAATCCATGTTAAAACGGATTGAATTGAAACTTTTTCAGTATAACTACATATAAAAAATTGCAAAGGTTTGACGTTATATTATTGGCTCGGAAAATATGTTAATTTGACTAGAAAAACCAGAGACGGGAAAGCAGTCGGGTGAGATTTCCGCGTTCAGAAAAAGGTGGATATTTGTAAATGTTTACATTACAAATTCAATTTCAAGGCTATAGTAAAGCAGAAGGTTTAAAAAATGATCAACCCATTTCTTAGAGTAAATTGTGCAGATTTGTTTAATATTCTTAAGAGCTTTTACTTAGTGTGACTTAAAATCTTGAATTCATCAAGACTGCTTTGGAGACAGAATCTTCCCTATTCACCTGTAATACATTGGAGGAAGCCTAATTTGCTAAGCAACACTAGAAGCCTACACTAGAAGCCTATCCAAGCCCAAGTTGACTGCTTTCATAAACAGTGTAATAAAGAAAAGACATGCTCTGCAATAACATACGCTTATAGTAAGACAGCAGATCAGTTCTATACCAAAGAAAACGGTACCCATCATGCTTGTTCTCTCTTGAATAAATTACAAAGGCCATTTTTGTTGGCCTGCCTGACGATACTGTTTCTTCAACCTGGATTCGGTCTCCGGTGCACCGTAAATAACGCTGATAGACGCCGGATGAATATGACTTTCACACACCCGATTGATTTAATGTGACCTCTACTTTCTTAATGCTATTGGATGCCTATTTAACCAGATGAAGCCTCAGATTGTCCCGTACACTTGCGCATTAATTCCTCATTCATCATCATTAGGCAGTGAGCGGTCCATTCACGCCTCGCTCTGCCTGCTGTAAATTAGAACGTAAACAGGCTTTTAAACAGTCGCCGCCTTGAGATGCGCTCTAACGGACAGATGCGCGGTTCCGCCCATGCCTGTAGAGTATTGTCGCTCCAGAAAAAAGGAAACGAGATGTCAAATCTCATTCTCACAATACAGTCATCCACATCTTTACCACTGTTTTTTGTTTTACTTTTGGTGTATAATGTGATCATGGTTACAAACATGTTTTTAACCATGGATTTCTAGGATTTCTAGATGATGGACATGCAACCTAAATTCGCAAAGAACAGATCAATCATACAGCTGAAAGTAATATTATTCTGCTACTATCGCTACTACGCACTAGTGAAAATACACTACGTGAACTGACATGGATTTCTTTTTAACCCACCTGCTCATTGGTGCTGGTAAACTGGCGCTCGGTATGTGGATAAAATGTCACATTTTAAGTGTTGAACAAGCTTAAATTTATCAGCCCCATATGGTATTTGGATTTTTTTTTATTTTATTATTAATTGTCAATTTAGTCGTTGGCCATTTCTGATACCTACGCCTTAGGTAATTTAATGTAACAACCAGACATAAATCCGTCTTTGAGTTAACTGCTCCGGTTTAAATGGCATATTATTCAAAACATATGCATTTTAATCAACTTGGTCACACTTACAAGAACTGCTTCTAATAAGGCCATCAATCACGTGCGCAACCAGGACCTTCTGGCGCGGGCTCGTGTGTGTGGGAGGAGGTGAATTGCTTGGGCAGGGATCACTAGCAATTGTTGACATTTTGTTTGTATAATATAAGATGAAAGGAGCAATTAAAAATCAAAACACCTCGTTTTAATGAATCAAAAATAGTTTGATATATAGTTAAAACTGGCTTAAGATTATATAGTAGCATATGCACGGTTAATGGAGGGAAAACAGCAGTAAGATTATTATTTTTGCCCCCAACAAATAGCTCTAATTGCAGTAACTTAAATTCTGAAATTTGTAATGTATATTAGGTTGTCTAATTGTGTAATTCGGCTTGGAAGGTGGGAGTCAGTTTTGATCTCATTTTAATATTCTAGTTTGTGCTTTGGCAGTTCGACGTGTGATGGTTAGACACAATATCCAACCTTCTCTATTATGTCCAGAAAGCTTCAATTTGCCGCTCCAGGTGCCACAATTACGCGGACAACCCAGCTAATTAACGTGAGTTGATTGGTGAGGTGGAGGCATCATCGATCTTTTTGCATTCCAATATCTCCACAAGACGTTTCATTCCAATCTTTCTATTAACAGCGGCGGAATATGGCTTGTGCTGGGTGTCCGCGGGGACTACTTAACAGCTCGTTCAGATCAAGAGGTCCAGTTATGTCCAAGTTATTAGATCATTTCAGTGTTTCAGAAGAAAATAATAGAGGCCATATAACAGATAAAAGTGACAACACGCTGTAATTTTAAAACAATATATGGTGTCATGTTGAAGATTGCTGCTGTCGTACTTTTATTGTGGAAGCCTACGTGTCGGCTTTTATTCATTTTCGTTCTCACATTCTTCACATCAGATTGATTTGCCGCTTCTTTGTCTTCCAGAATTTCTAGATTGATATATACATATGGATACATATATAGAATAGATTAAATTCATTTACAAGAAAATAGCTTAACAGTGTTTCACTAGTCACTAATAGCGTAAAATCTTTTCAATATATACCTTTGTCGTTTTAGGAATGGATATTAGTCACTCTACACTTTTCGTTTGAAATAGTTTATTATGAAATTCATTTTAATCAGAACACTACTGACCCATTTTTCGCGCATTTTCCAAAACCTGAAATCAACCTAACTGAGCAGAATAGGAATACGTAAACTGTACAATAAAGAACTTGATGCAGGAGTTGAACTCAAAATACATACAAAATATTGCGGTCAATAAATCAATAAATAATGCCACGTCTGATGATGTCCATAAATATTAGCGTTTATGCTTGATTTATCATTTTTCTTGTGTGTATGTTTATTGTATTGTGTGTCTCAGAGTGAAGGTGAAGCCAACAGCAAGGCCGGGAAGAGACGGTACGGGATGGGGGTATTCAGCTGACGGTATGCGGGTAAGACAGGCATCTCTGGCTTGCCCCAATTTGCCGCATGTGATTGTCCAATGGATCTCTAGCGCATGTTCTCCCGTCAAGCCAGCAAGCCTCGCATGGAGCTTCTTAATCCGCTCCCCTGGCGCCTTGTTACCGGTTTGGCAGACAAGTCTCTGAGCGTGCAGCATTATCATTAATTCAACATTCAAAATTTCTCCCTTCCGAATACATCACTCCTTAATTTCCCTCGCATCTGCACATTTCGATGTGCTATCGGGACCGGGTGTTCGTGGAGGAGGAATAATGAGCCAACCGTGCTCGGTTAACAAATCCCCTTGTTAAAAAGCTAGATGAAAAACATCGTTTTAATGTGAAAGAAACTGCATGTGGGTCAATTTGTATGGGTATGAAAGAATATAAATTATGATAGATTTTTGCGCTATCCTCCAGTTATTTCTTACAAATACATTTCCTTGTCTCCTATGTCACATTTTTGTTTATAGGGTGTAGCCTACTTAAAATGTATTTGAGTTAATATGATATCTCTGTTATCAATATCTAATTTCTCCAAAGATTATTTAAAAGTCCGTGGCCTGACAGTGTATAAATAGTCTCCGTCTGCACAACATATAGCTTCTTAACTGGAAAACATCCACAGTTTCGAAACTGAACTAAAGCAGATTGCTGTTGTGTTGTGCAAGCTGCTTTGAGTAGTTCATGCGATGACTTATTAAATACTGCCAAAGTGCCCAAAGCTGATCCGGATAGTACCCGAAGAAACTGTAGCCTCTTGCTGTCGTCTTATCTGGTTAGTGGCACTTCCTCCCTCTGGTCCAAAGACACTGAAGATGATTTACTGATGACTGCTGGCGAGAACGTGAGGAAGGCCTCAGTCCTGGTCGTGGGCGAACACGAGAAGTCTGCGCTGTTGGACCTGTGTGGGAGCCCGTTTGACTGACTGGCAGCGTGACAGGCAAGGCAGGAGCATGGGCTTCCCCCGGGACCAAGCCCATGACCCGGGCTGGGGTACAGTGATGGGTGTCTGAAGGCGCACAGCAGCTCAGGACGCGGGTATGGATGCGAAAGAACCCGAAAACTGTCCAGCGAGCGCAGAGGATTGGAGAATGGACCCCCGGTGGCAGAGGCTGAACCTGCAGTCACACCGCTAAGTGGAGAGTAGTAAGGTAGAGGAAGGTGAGATTGAAACGGATAGGGCAGGCTGCCCGTAGCTGCAGCATGGCTCATCATATAGGTGTAAAAGGCGGGGTCGGCAGGATGCGGCCAAGTCATAGCCAGCCGCTGTCTCTTGTCCTTCATGCGTCGGTTTTGAAACCAAACCTGTAACCAAAAGTAGCAAAGTAGGCATGAGGTAATATAGTAATGGCTGAGGCCTGGTGCATGTAGGCGAAGCCAATTTCGGTAAGCAACAAACTAAGAGAAATGGTCCCATAATTAAACAAACAATAAGAGGCCAGACATATTTTTTTAAATTATGTTTTTCTGCAATTTAATAAAATAAAATAAAATCTCATCGTTTGATCAGCCTGCTCGTATTGATTGATTGGAGCAATCCTGGCAGGGTTATTTTTATACTCATAGTAGCTGGATAGTAATCTATCAGGCCACCTTTATCGAAATAAATATCTATGAATTAACGTAAAATAGAATCGGAGGCGCAGTCCATTACCTTTATTGTTGTTTCCGGTAAATTTAAGGCAGCTGCCAACTCGCACCTACGTGGCCTGGACACGTAATTTTCCCGATAAAACTCTTTCTCCAGTCGTGCTATCTGCTCCCTCGTGAATGCTGTTCGATACCTTCGCATCTGGTCAGAACCATAGTTGAGAGCACCGGGGCCTGTGCCCATCTTGTTGTCCACACCGACTTCTTTACCGTGGTTCGGCGAGCCCATTGCCAGTCCTTACAGAAAATAAATATTAGTGATTTTATGACATACATTGCAAGGTCACTGGTTACCGATTTATTTATGTAGCGTTCGTACTGCATTCCTTGCGAAATAAATTCGATATATTTTGTTTCATAATAATCGAGATTTCGGACAAATAGCCAGAATAATAGCTAGCGCAAAAAATAACAAACTCAGAGATTGAGACTGCATGTCTTCTCCATCAGTGTCCAGTGAAAATAAAACATGTCTAAATTTTTGAACATATAATGAATATTTTTAAAATATGGACTAAACAAACCGGTTTTGATAATACATAATTGGACTAATGTGCACGTCCGAGGATTTTTTTTAATCATTATGTTGTTGATTTATGCATGCTTAAAATAACTATACGTAATATATTTTTTTACTAACATAATACATTTAATTCTAAATGATGAAACATGAAAGTATAACCTAACAATTTAAGGTACATTATTATATGTTAACTGTTAAACAGTTAAATTGAACCGTATTTACAGTGGACATTCTTAAATATTGTTTTTGTAATACAGCCAGCAAAATCACCAAAATAAAAAAAAAAAGTTATTGGAACTTGGAACTTAAGTTAGAGATTGGTGTAAGATGAGTTGACAACTTGTTAAAGTCTGGACAACACCCCAGATCCAAGGTGGCCTTGTAATTGACTTGTAAATTCAAAATAGCTTGCAATAACATAACAGGAGCTGACAATCGAACGCAGACTCAAGCAGTGGGATACAAGGCAGATCGATTAAACGTGGTAATATGGTCGCTTGTATTTTCAATCACTTCAAGAGATGAAACAGGAGAAGAAAAAGAATAAATATATACAATACAAATAAACAGGAGTACTATGAGCCGCAGTTTTTACCTTGCCCGCTCGAGTAATCCATGCTCTCTGGGGTACAACTGACATCTATTTCCTCATAGAGGTCTGATTCCGCATCTGAGCTGCTGGCATCTTTGTTAGGGATGTCTGACAGGTCTCTGTCCGGCGCAGAAGGCTTGCTAGCAAGTGTCACGTCTCCGTACTTTGCGCTACGTTGTCCCATTGTCGCGTCATTCACTAGATTTTGCGAATAAGGCACGGGGCTTAGTCTGTTCTGGTTAATCGGTTTGTCCGGCAGCTTGCGCATGGAGTCTCCTGTAGCCTCGGTCAAATTAGAGCCAGTTTTGGCAGACAGTGTGCCAACCTGACCACCCTCGGCGCGCATCAGCATATCCTTAGCGCTGTCCATAACCGTTAGACGAAAGCAGAGTGCCAGATCTCCCGGAGCTTGGTGAGACAGTTTCGAGCAGCAAGCGCAGACGAGAAGCTGTGCGATGCGAGCGCTCGAGAGTGCTGTACGAACTCTGGGAGGGATCACCATTGCCCTCTCTCTCCTCAAGCCCTGTCATTCTTAATAGGGCAGTCGTCATAATAGAAGGCTCAGTGACGCCACACGTCGATTTGGAGTGAATAAACAGAGCGGCAGAGTAGTCTAGCAGAGACTAGAGGTGAATTCAAGGCTATAACACAAAACATCACCAACGGGACCAGCTAAATTCTAGATGCATGAAAGATGCACCAACTTTAACTGTGTATGTGCTTTTTCTTACCACACGTATAAGCGTTGGATAATCACATTTTTTATTTTTATTTATTTATATATTTTTACTGCTAGTGGGTCTACTCATAATAGAGCCAATATAATAACCCGAGTGTTCTGCTTCAATGAACTCAGATAATTTGGTTAAATAATCTTCTCACATAAGAGAACAAAAATGTTTGAGGGCTTATTTGATGACTGGAAAAAAACTAATGTCCATTAACGAGGACAGTCAGGGTTTGAATAATGTGATAGAACGCAGATATGGTCAAACCCTATTTATTATCTCCCTGTCTTGAGCCCACTTGGATAAGAAGGAGTCATAATGGCAGCTTTTCGGAATATATTAGCACATGTTCTTCGCCGATCAACACAGTCAGTGCGCGTTGGAAGACGTCAGACTGAATGGGAATATTCCAAAGATGAGGAGGGCTGTCTCACCGCCAGCAGCGCAATTTGAAGTGTACAAGTTCCATCCTTTCTTCTTTCAGCGCACCATCTCAGTCACGCTGTCTTCCCTTTGCTCTTTCTCCCGCCCTAACTCGATCTTCCAAAGTGGTGTCAAGTAAAGTGCAAAAAGGTCAGGTCCCCGTGACCAAGAGTAAGAATAACAGGCTATTTGACATTTAATTAGATTTGTTTGAGCCGCGCCAACAATGCATATACCCTCACCGTCTACGGGAGGCAGCTGTCCAGTTTCATTTTCTGGAATGTTTCAATTGTTTCAATAGATTAGTCCAGTCGCAACACGTCCATTTCGCAATAGTATATTTGTTTTATTTAATAGTATGTTTATTTCATTCATGACGAAATCAAATGAATCACAATAAAAGTAATAAAATAATGAAGGAACATAAAATATTGGTCTTCAAAACCTACAAAATGCAAATGAGTTGTTTGTTTTTTTATTGTATTTATTATATTCTTAAACGCGTTTTCTTTCTAAAACTTATATTTGACATAAGATCCCATTGTCTTGTTTTTATTTCAGACTTGTTTACATTTAGTTTTATCTTCATGTCTTACACAGTTGAAAGCATGGTAATTGACTATAATGGACAAAGTTCAAAATTCTGTTCTCTCTCTTGGTCATTGACAAAACCAACACTTTAATGATAGTAAGGCTTATGAGTTTCGGGCTCCAGGAGACGGGTCTGTCGGCTATATTATAACATATGCAAAGATAACCTAGAGCACTGCTTGCTTTCAGGGAGGAGGCCGCTCCCTCCTCCGCTTTGATGTCGGCGTTCAGGCAGTAAAAATTCACAACAAGCTGTGATGAAGTTCAATAGCTTTAAAGAATATAGCCTCGGGATGTTTTAACTTGATATTAGTTCTCAACCCAAATCGCTTTCATCGTTTTTGGTGGCGTAATATAGACCGCTACAACTGTGTGGCTTTTCCTTATAACCGCACTTAACAACACCGATGATGCACCACAGAGGCAGCAATAGGATCATAACTAACTGGGATGTAATTAGTTCGACTTCTTTATCTTAATTGCACGCAAACCACCCTCTCTCTGAAAAAAAGAGACGTTTTCCCAAATGTTTTCATTAAAATACGTTATTTGATTGTAATTATGTTCATTAAAATAGTTAATTAAATGCTCCTGTATTTCAGCAGCGAGCAAGTGGCCAGAGAGCAAGTAGCCAGGTTAAGAGTTAAAAGAGTATTTTTGGAATGCTGTAACTGTTTTTCGTTTCAAAGGTTTTGTTGAGAACGGTGATTGTCTTATCTTATATGCAGATCAAAATTCCCATCTTCACATTTCTCATCAGTCATCCATGTTCTCCCCTATCGTTTAGTGTATGGGAAATCCGGGTATGTTTTACAAGCGCTTCTACACACAACCGCACTGAGTAGATGGGACACGCAAGTTGGAGAGTGACGTCAGATGCTCCATTTGTGTGGCCGCTGTGACACAATCATCAAAGCTGTCCTCGTGCGCCCTCGCCTGTTAGAAAAAATAAGAGCACGCTCTCTCTCTCTCTCTCTCTCTCTCTCTCTCTCTCTCTCTCTCTCTCTCTCTCTCTCTCTCTCTCTCTCTCTCTCTCTCTCTCTCTCAATGGTTAATTTTGGTGTTCCTTATTGACAAGAAAAAAACTGTTCATGTGTGTTCCCAAAACATCTGAGGCATAGCTGCCTATAACGAGATACATTTAAAAAATGATAATGCAAGTAAAAATTAACATTAACAAATAAAATATGAGTAGTGCACAAAATGTAAAATAAAATGACTAACTGCAGCAGCTTTCCTGTAGCCCAAATTTTGTGTAGCAATAGCAACCCTAAGGCCCTGGTTTCAATTGTTCTATATGTGTGAATGTGAACTAAATAGGTAGAAAGAAAAATTTAACTAAGAAATATTAATTGTAGAAATAATTAAAGAATAATTCAGATAATAAATATTAAATGCACAAGTAATTCTAATTAGTTTCTCATTAAAAGACGAACTTAAAAAGAATAATTTTATTGTAATGAGCATAGGTTGAGTATAAGAGACCGATTCAGTTGTTTCATACATAATGGCAGACAGACACATAATATTACACAACAGTGTTTGTGTTTTCCTATAGTATGGGTAGTTTCTCACTGTAAGGTTGTCAGATGTGCAGTGTATGTGTTTAAGCATTCACTTGATGTGCTTGTGTTTTGTGGATTTTGTTGGAAAATGAAGCTGTGACTTCTGTATTGATCACAGTGTGGGCACAAACTTTCCTCTTTTGGCAGCCATGTTTTCATGTTCATTTCTAGTGAAACTGTGTCCTCTGAGGCTTTACCTCAGTGAAAAAAAATAAATAAAAAACTGGTGCACTTTCTATGGCCATAAAGTATTTTACCTTGTTGTTGTGTTTCCCAGTGGATGACCTATTTTTTGTTTAACTTTGGTTGTAATTTGTTTAATCTCATTTGTTTGACAGTATTGTTTTGGTCCAAAGTGTCAGTGTGATGTGGGTGAGTGGATGTTAGTGAAACGTCAGCACCTAAGCTAGTTGTCCCTCATGATATTCCAGAGCTTTATAATTTATTTTAGATGTTTTCAAAATGTGATTAATTGCTTAATAACCTTTGTTATGTTTCTTTGTCTTTTATAGACTCTTTCTAGTTTGCAAAAAGACAATTATGTATTAATGCAACAAGTTATCTTTTTTCACTAATACTTCAGGACACCAAGTACAAAATCTTTTAACAAGAGGTGCCCTCCAATCTTTAAGGTAATACAGTAAGGAGTAAAAGGTGGATTTCAATTGCGTAAAATTGTTAATAAGACAATTTGATTGGATTTGACTAAATCGGTATGTTTGGGCTCACTATGGCTCACAAACATGGACCCTGATTCGCATACTTTGCGTCTTATTTTGTGTACATTCCTAAACTGCCAATAAACCTTTTTGTGGGCGGTCCTTGCAGACGTCCTTGAACTTTAAACAATCATATATTTGTCATTCTCTCCTGGAAAGCACAGGCACATTTACTGCATCCTGTACATTTTTGTGCAGTCAAGTCATTAAATTAAACGGACAAATTCGCTATATTGATGAATTTGTGGGCTAGACCTGCTTGAATATATTTATTTCATATATTCCTCCCACACTATATTCTGGCATTTTACAACGGCTATAATTACTCTGATTATTTAATTACGACTGCTTTCCCTTGTCTGATACTTTATTATATAACAACACAAAATTTCCTGCATTAAAAAATACAGTAATCAACATTTGAAGTGTATCAAAACCTTTCATCAAAGTTGTCCTAAAACCAAAACAAAACCCGTTCTTGTCTTATAGGGCAACTTTTGATTAACTTTTTTGATCCACTTCAGATGCTGACTACTATAGTATCTTAGCAAGTTGTACATGTTTACCATTTTATTTTGTAATGTATTCCTAATATTTTTTCCCACGAAGCTTACATAGCAATATCCATGCTTCATCATTTGCATTCACTTTCAGCTACGCGTACTGTCAGTACTGTCACCTGCAGGCCTATTAATCAGAAAGTCATACACTTAGTGGAGCAGATAAGCATCGTATTTAAATTCTTATCGGAAAAATGTTGAAGAGACGACAAATTATTTCACTTCCATTGTCATTACTCCCTGGCCACCATGCATCACCATGCAACATGCTTTTTGCAAGTGTTACCTTTCTTTGGTTGATTAACAGGGTTGATTTAAGCAATCTTTTTAGAATGAGAGCACAACTAAACCTGATATCTGGTTTATTGTGGCTTCTTATTGACAAGTCGTTTTTCCTTGTCAGGTTTAGTGGGATTAAATAACATAGACTAATAACATGTTGCCGTTTCGGTAATTCTGGTGTGAGCGCAGATCAGAGGGGAGTTTTAGGCCTTGTCGCGCGTCCACTGCACCAGATCCGCCCATAGTGCTTACCAAACTTCCGCTAGAGGTTTAACAACTGTGCCCAACTTGAACTTGACCATGGCGAACACAGAATGTCGTCTCTACTTTTCCATTTTAAAAGTTTCAGAGGGCGATTTTTTAAGTATGTGGCCAGTGTTAGCAGAAATGTGTAGTACTTTAATACGCTTTAACTAGAACAAAAGGTCCATTCTGTTAAACGAACACCTTCTACCACGCGTCTGCAGTGATTCAGTGGCCAAATAAAGGACGCTTATCTTATTTAGAAGAGCCGGATGTCAAAACACGGACACTTTAGTTTCCATTTATCATCATATCCTTTGTCATTTGAGAGAGGATGCCCAAATTTAAACCAGTCTCCGAAATCTTACTTGACTAGTTATGCGCGTGAAATTATGTTAAATTAATGTTAAGACTTCCACTGTCTTAGAGATTCTGTAGCGCTTAATGTTATGAGCTTTGGATTAAATAAATGCTTTGAATTCATCTTCAACACACAGTCTAATTTTTGTGTTTTCTGAATGTACTGTGGATAAATACAAGACGAATTGAATTAGTTTCACAAAAGTGTCTGTTAAAAATGCTGATCAAAAAACAGCGAGAAATAGGCTACCTTATTTTCAAGGCCTTCCTCGAATTTGGACTTCTTTGCAGACAACGGTTAACTCGACGAATAATTATTAAACTGTGAAATTTCGTTTTTTAAAAGTGAAATTCAATAAGATTAGTCATTAAGGATTTATCTTAAAACATCGTCATTATTCAATGTTATTTTCTGCATGTAAATGCACAGAATCTCTATTTCTTCCAGTGTCACTGTAGGCAATTTAAAATATTGCACATTAAAAAAGAAACATATATTTGTGGATTTTACATTTATAGAGTTCGGTTTATTCGTAAATTGGATAAAATATTGCATTTGCTTTCTATGGTTTGTTGTGGATGAGTACCGTTGATTATTTCGCTTTAGGCATTCGTTAAATACACCATTATTTGTACACGGGCAACAAAGCAATTGAGATACAGCTCGTGAAAGTCCTGCATCTTTAGTTTTTCTTATCGAGAAAAGGAAAAAAAAAACTCATGTCAGTGAACTATTATTTAACATTATTTTTGTTGTTTTAACTAAACACTAATTATTAATATACCGAAAAATAAATGTTAAACACTCAAAAATGTTAAATGCTCAGTTCTCTTAACTATGAAATGCATTTTACTTTCCAATTGGTTTGATTCAGTGCATCGTGCATCCAAACATTAAAATCTATTTAGGCTCTTATCAGTTCGTTTTTTTTTTCCCCACAGCAGTTGATAATAAACGCATGACCGTATTGTTCTTCACTATCGCTAAATATGTTGT
Organism: Labeo catla; assembly: GCA_012976165.1. Classification (NCBI taxonomy): domain Eukaryota; kingdom Metazoa; phylum Chordata; class Actinopteri; order Cypriniformes; family Cyprinidae; genus Labeo; species Labeo catla. The sequence continues at coordinate 1,755,061 of VONZ01000060.1, read as the reverse complement.
TTGCAGTTATTTCGTAATATTTATTATTAAATATTATTTTCAAATATTAATTGCAGACTATGTTGAGGTCAAAAAGTGTAAATTCATGTTAAAATATATTATATTAACACATTTTGGAGTGCAAATCACTCTTTCGATGTTGTTTTTGAAAACACGTTGTTGGCTAAACAAGATATATCCCAAAACATGGGAGTAAATTTCATTTACTATAAGAAAAGTGTTATTGCTCTTACTCCCGTTTCAGTGTGTATACTTAGAATCAGGCATGTATCCCACATTATTATCCAAAATACACAGTCTTGCTGCCCGTAGATCACGCTATGCTCACCCCACACTATTAAGCTGATTTTCTAAAAAATAAAAAATAAAATAAAATCTGAAACCCCAATTTAGTTCACTACAGCGTGAAATCTTTGTACGATACTTGTTTTTTAAAGATAATAACAATGTAACCCGTGATGTGTGTTTCTCTGGACAAAAATGCTTTATTTTATTTTGCCAATTTATTTTCTAATGCATATTTGGTAGTGAATGAATCTGCAGGGTCTTGTAGTGCTGTTGAGGTTCAAACATCGTTCGATATAGGCAACAGATGCGTTTACTTTTGATTTTGCCATCATTTCATTGTCATCACATTTATTAATGCTAAATCATTACTTTTAGCAGGTTAGCCGTGTAGAATAATCATAAAATAAAATTACATTGAAAATATTGATTTAATGTATGTAATTTTTGTAATTCATAATTTGATTGTCCACCTTAATAGTATCTTGTGTATATTTCATATTGTGGATCGTCTTCGCAAAAGCACATAGGAAATGTTTCACATGCACGCGATTGTGTAGTTTTCTACCAGCAAACAGTCAGTGTCTGAGCTACCCAGACAAGAAAATTAGCCCAGTTTACACATCAGGAAGAAATTGTGTTTCTTGTCTTTTCTTCTTTTTTTTAACTACTCATGGCAGCATTCTCCTTCGAATTCACAGTGTGTTGTTTTATAGATGAGCATAGAATTACATTTAACATTAAGCGCGCTTCGGACTCCAAATTCATAGTGTTACTGTTCGAAATTTCTGCAGAAAAAAATAAATCACTACTTTCATGCAACATCACAACCAAATAGAGTGTGTGTTGATTTTTGTTCCTGCATTTGAGCAGTCAGAAAACACGGCGCCCATACAATACAATGCTATTTAGTTTGACACTTTTCAACATCCGTATATAAATATACGGTTTCCTTCCAAAAAACAACTGCATTCTAACCCACATCCAACTGGTTAAAAGACTAAATCGAAAGCAAAGCGTGTTAAATTGTATAATAATTCCTCACAGATTCGCTATCATTTCTGATACAAAGTGGTAGGCCAGTAAAAGTAAAAGGCTTCTGTGAGTCTCTCATTCACCAAAGATTTCTCACCATTCGACTCTTCTCCTTTGTACGCTTTTAGGCTGGCCATCAAAGTCTGAATAGGCCAACAGGCATGGTGTTGCGGCCAGACGGCAACTTTCAACTTGACCTTGGCCTGCGGACGCGTCAGCCCCGCACGTAAAATGCACAGACGAATACAGGGGGTGTTCTCTGTCTCCGCATCTTGTAAACAAAACGGAAGCCGCCGCAGCAGGACTTCATGCCACGTTCAAAAATTGGACCTTCTTCTTTAACTGCCATCACTTGCAACCAATTTTCTAAGTATCGTGAAAATAACCTGTAGATTTCGTTGTTAACCGTTAAAGGGCACACCTGGCTTGCTTTAGCACACTTGTATTGCATCATAAGACATGCAATGCTTAGTCTTGTTGAATGAACACAGCCTAATGTGTGAGGATGTATAGAAATTAGGAAAACATTTAGAGAGTAGCTTTTTTGACGAGTATGTACTTACTAATCCCCTTATTAAGCAGATAACATGAAGAACAATAATTAATTTTTAAAACATTTTCAGTGTGTATGTTGAAGCGTTAATCTTGAAGTTGATTGAAGGACCACCAAGGACTGCACAATGGCAGCAACCCACAAATGGCTCTCAAACGTACTTGGATGTTTGCAAAAACGAACTGGAATGAGCCAGAATAAGCTTACTCCTTTACAATTACGCAGTGTTCGTTCAGTGTTTACCCAGTGCCCAGGACTGTTTTAAATAACAAAACACTAATGCAACATTTGTTTTAGGCTGTCAATAAAGTGGATACAGAGATGAAATCTCATGAAGGACTGCATTCTTCATTTTTCGTTTATTTACTTACGCATCCCTTCACCTTTTAGGGCTTCTTGAAATGGATGAAATCCTTTGACAGACTGTCATCTCACATCACTGCATTTGTGCTCGGTTTAATTGTTAGCACTTGAGCTGATTATCGTCCTCGTTTACATATCACATGACCAGTTTTGAGCCAATCAAGGCGTGATTCTGGTTATGCGCAGGGTGCGTCAGAGTCGCTTGACTCTCGCGGAATCGACTATCTCCTCTTTTTCAGTCTCGGGGCTTCTCAAAAAAGAGCCATACGTCTCAATGTCCGACGGGCTATGACAACGTCACTGCTTCTCCGCCCGCGCTGGATTGACCCGGTCATGTTTCTCTATGATAACGGTGGCGGCTTGGACGACACCGGTAAGAATATGGAAGGGTTCACGGGAGGTAACTTCTCGCCAAGCCCGTGCAGGAATTTGATGGCTCACCCTGCCTCTCTTGCTCCCAGCGCTGCTTATCCGTCAAGCGAAGTGGCTGCCGCTGGAGCGGGTGAGCCTGGGAAGCAATGCAGCCCCTGCTCAGCCGTCCAGGGTTCAGCCAGCGCTTCAATTTCTTACGGATATTTCGGTGGCGGTGGATACTATCCCTGCCGAATGTCCCACCACCACGGGGCTGGTGGAGGTGTGAAGACATGCGCCCAGTCCCCCGCCTCTGCCTCACCTTACGGGGAAAAATACATGGACACGTCCGCTTCTACAGGCGAAGATTACACCACCTCCCGCGCCAAAGAGTTTGCCTTTTACTCGAGCTACGCCTCGAGCCCGTATCAGCCAGTTCCGAGCTATCTGGATGTGCCCGTAGTCCAGGCAATGAGCGGGCCCGCAGAGACCCGGCATGAGTCCTTATTACCAATGGATAGTTACCAACCGTGGGCTATCACAGCTAGTGGCTGGAACGGGCAGGTCTACTGCACCAAAGAGCAGCCACAGACGGGAAACGTGTGGAAGTCGTCTATACCAGGTGAGAATAATGTCAAACAAAAAATTCCACAGTATTAATACATCTCTTTTCGCTGTCAAAACAGTATGTTCATGTTGTGTGTATATCAAAACATCCTTAAACTCTTATTCTTAAACACATTGGAATACTTTTATTGTAATTTTTATATTCAGAGGCAGTGTCTCACGGAGGGGCAGACGGTAGCTCTTTTCGCCGCGGGAGGAAGAAACGTGTTCCATACACCAAGGTGCAGCTGAAGGAGCTTGAAAGGGAGTATGCTGCAAACAAGTTTATCACCAAGGACAAACGCAGGCGGATTTCCGCTCAGACCAACCTGTCTGAACGTCAGGTTACTATCTGGTTCCAGAACCGACGGGTAAAGGAGAAAAAAGTCGTCAACAAATTAAAAAGCAGCAGTTAGCTCTGCTCTGTGTAAATGCAATTGAACAGTGATGGCCCACACACATTCAAAGCAATGAAATTATAGACGTTTTAACGAATATTTGTTTCCCTTGGACTACCGCTTTGAAGTGACACACTTTGGATCGGACAGGGTTGATGGTGACGCGGTGCGTCATTTCTGGGCTACACGGTGTATGGCCATATTTCAAACTCAGGACAAAGAGGGCCAAAAGATAAGTTCGTTTGTTGAGATTATTTTCTGCTCACCAAAATATCTAGTGGAAAGAAATACTTTGGATGTTGAAATGTAATACTGTAACTCTTTACAGTGTGGTACGACGTTTCCACCACCTCCAGTGTCGATTATAATTGAAATTATTCTTTGCTTGAAATCTCAAGTTCATGAAATTTCGTCTCATGCTGGAGAATATGAGGTATGGAGCCTGTAGTTTATTAAGGTCATGTACAATCTGTGGTTATATTTGTGCCAAAATAATATACACTATAGACTTACTGTGTGTTTGTGTGTTAAAGAGTACCTTAAGTGTGTTTTGTCGTTGTATAGTGGTGCGCAAAATCCGTCCTAATAAACCATTCATAAGAAAAATATGTATGGCGACGTAATTAATTTATACTTTTGTATTGCAACATCAAACCAATCATAATATTAACCATCAAAATGGCAAAAATACCTGAACGTGAACTGAATTTAACACGTTGACTAGCTCTTTGTAAATGTAGTAGTTGGTACAAGCAAGTAATGGACCTGATGGATGGTGTCCGAAACTAAGGCCTGTAAATATGTATGTCTTCGTGATTATACTATTTTTTTCTTATCCATAGACTGACAAGAAATGATGCGTTTGGATTTGCTCTTGAGTGCCTGCGAAAACTAGGTGACCGCGTATCTCAGCCGTATGATAGAGCAATTGCGCCATCTTCTGATGTACATTTGTAAGTGAAACGGCTGGACTTGGTAATATTAATTATTAAATTCAATAAAGCTTTAGTACAAAAAATTGTACAAATTGAATTACACACACTGATCTGTTATGTATCAGTGTATAACTCATTCACTTCAAGTTTACCTGTCTTAGAAGTTATTTTTAACAGAGCGTATGTGTAGTATGTGCAGAAATTAGTCATATAAAATAAAAACAAGAAAACAATAATGAATTCCAACAATAAAATCTACACAAAAAATAACCCAACATAGGTACCATTTTGTTGTTAAAAACTGTATTATTAACAATAAAGTTTCGCCTTATTATATTGTTATTAATTGTTATAATTGTATCTTATATAGTTGTTGAGATAACTTGGATCTAATTGCCGATTACGACAATTAAGTACTAAGTTCATGCAGATTATATATTTATTTTACATACATTAAACATTTAACTTGCCGAGTATTGGACTGATTGAGACAGAAATTAGGACTTGTAGATAAATGTTAATGCATTCAAATTACACAAGACGATAAAACAAACAATTCAGATTCATTTAAAACATCGTGTGTTTATCAAGCCTCTGGCGTTTAAATCGATCCTATTAATGGCAATATCAGTCTTGAGAAAAAATAAATAACTTAATTCGCACTGCGCCATGTTTTGCTCTAGTGTTATGATATACCAGACAGAAAATGTAATTTAACTTTGCGTTAGTTTTTAATTTTCCTAAAAATATACATTTCAAATCATTTTAAAAAATAGAGTTCTTTTAGAACTAGAATTTGGAATCATTTTTGTTTGAAAACTTTCTACGGCTTTCTGCTGCTGCTGCTGAATCCCCTCGAATTCTGGTGTTACGATCTGATCTTTCATTTTATTTCTGGAGTAAAGTTGGCCTAGTTTATGGAGTAGTACTTTGTTTATAGTCATGTCATGGTTAATTTCAGATCAGGTTTGATGGGGTGTTACTGTATTTGTAGTTCTGTTTGGCATATAGGAGAAGCCACACGCACACGATCAGACATGCATGTTAAAAGCTTTTTTATTTTATTTTATTTCTTTATTTTAGCTATCCTTAGCAATAAGCTGTGGTTTGCTAAATTATACAATAAATTAAACCTTATAATCAACTAAACTGAACAAAAAATATTTTTTTTTATCAAGATGGGAATTCAACGGTAAATTTAAAAATCTGCTGACTGCTCAAACTAGCATGCATTATCACAAACACAATCAGCTGGTCTAAAGGCCAAACATTTAAAGCGTAATTTGTTTAACTCGTGGTTGGCACAATTATGAAAGTGAGTTTCAAAGTTTTAGTGGAAAAATGGTACCACCCTGGTGTCAAGACAACCATAATTTTGTCCTATTTTACAGCTAAATCTGCAGACGACGTTTTCCCGTGTGAATTATCATGTAGGCGTACCTTAAAACCTCCGTGGTCTGTTAATATAATTGCTTGTAACGACTGTCTCATATCTACTTTTTACTTCCAGCATTATTATTATTATTATTATTACTACTACTACTACTACTACTACTACTGCTACTACTACTACATGTAAACAAATACATGTAGAAGGTATTCGGGTTATTTTTGTATCTCCATACACATCCATATTTATATTCATATTAGCTCATAACCACGGATTATTCAGATCACAATAAGACAAAGAATTGACAGTGGTAATGTGCTTAGGCGTTCCAAACTCACGTTTCAGTTTTCTGCTTCGGCATGTGTGTGTAAGGTCTGTTGTGTTGACGTAATGTCTCAAGTGCGCGCACGTAGTCTAGAGAGAGCGATTTAAGCATTCACGAGTCCTGTGCTCATTAGTAAATGTGGTTTCTGGCGCCATCTAAAGAACAAAAATGGAACAGCACCTGCAATTCTTTTCCAGGGGAAATTAGTTTTCTCTTTGCATTTCGTTTTTTTCTATATAGAATTTGTTGTTGTGTTAGGTAACGACTAACGTTATCTAATTCATCTATTGTATGTTATATCTTAATAAGGACCTGTCCAAACTAGAAACACTGATTTGTTTTAATTTTGATGTGATTTGTTCTGTATAAACCATAGTGTTAAGATTTGACATGTCTGTATTGATAGAAAAACATAAAACTGCAAATAAAACAAAATATTAAAAACGTAAAAATAAAATACAAATGTAAACCTTTACCTTTGGAGATGATTTAAATGTAGACAGTTGACGGAAGGCGTTTCAATAAATAATAATAAAAAAATAAAAAAAAACATTTTGTTTAGCTAAACTTAGGCCATACTCAGAGTTTGGATTAAACAAATGAATGGTTCATGAAAGAATGTCGGAATGTGCTGTGAGACAGATTTGGGTTTTGTGAATGACCAGTAAAATGGCGCAGGTTTTCTCTCAGGTTTCATTCTGTGCGCCATTAGAAGGGGTTAAAGCTTGGGGTGGTCGTCTAGACAATGAAAGCCAAGGCCACAGACAACATCTCAAGCATATATCTGGTTTTGCAAGTTCTTAAAAATTAATAAATAAATAAATAAATAATAACATTTGATAACCGTTTCTTGCCATTATCTGAATAATGCATTTGATGTAGAAAAGTAGCTTTTTTAGCTCTAATGAAGGCTTGTTCTCCGAAACGCGTTAACGCAATAAAGGACCTTAATTCTTTTTTTATTCTTTCATGTGTTGCTAGTTTTGTGTTTAATTAGTATTTTTGCTTTTTCCACACACCTTGTGGTTTTAAGTTGCACTAGAATAACTTCAGAAGACGCAGAAATTAATGACGCAAAGTCTTTGTCAGATACAGAAATACATGTGTGCTCTCATTTATCGCGCTCATTTTCAAAACAAGACTCCAGTAATTTTATTGCTATAAAGTACCAAACACACTTCTAATGGTGAAGGATGGTAGATGGTAGAGATAAGCAGCGTTGTTAGCTACAGACTTCTTTGCATTTATGTTTAATCAGTATGAATCTCAAATTAAAACAAAAAAATGAAATGATCTGAAATGTGCTTCGTGTGGTAACACTTTATTTAAATGAATTTGTTCTAGTTAAAAACAACATCGCTAAATAGCTTAAATACGTTTGGTTATGGTTATAGCTCTTTTAGTTTATATTGTCTTAAACTTGCAAGACACTAGTCAACAATGCGCGCTACTCTCAAAATCCCATGATATTATAACAAATAGTTGTTTTAGCTTTAACATTTTTAAACAAATCGTTCATTGTGTAATGTAAATATTTTAGCCATGAATTTATTGCATTCTCAGTCAATCCCTGAATTGTCGTGTTCTTTCAAAACAGTTTTGTTAGATACATTTTTAAAAGCTACACAAAATACAGAATTTTAACCTGTAACCTAACTTCCAGCAATACTGTCAATTACGCCTCAACAAACGTAGATAACACCAGTCCAGCAAACAAAGTTACGAAGACGTAAAATAAAGTCCCTAGTAGTTGTAGTTGTAGTTGTTTTTTTTTTTTGTCTTTGGGCAGCACGCGTTGTCATACCCATTTCAAAAGTTTTTGTAATTTAGTTCAAAATTGGGTCAAAATCACTTTTACCATCTTGCTATTTATTTATTTTTTTCGTTTTATATTTATTGGACTTAACAAAGAAGACAAATGCCAAATGACATTATTTGTCGTCAAAAAAACCTTATTTGTTTTATTATATTCGTGTTGTTAATTACTGTGTACATTACACTATTGTATTTAATAATCGTTTTAATTAAAAAATAGCAGTGTAATTTAAATAAAAATTGTCGTTAAAGCTGCAGGCATTTTAACAAATACATTTCACTTCATATCATTTGTAATCTAATTTGTGACTGTAGATGTAGTCCATTAATTTTCAAACATGCCCAAACATATTTAATAATGCACAGGGTTCCAAACAAATAGCTTGAATCGCTCTCTTGTGCGTTGTGTGAATACAACAAAGTTTTGTCGTACCTAAAGTTATTTCACACTGTAGATGTAAACGGACATTCCATAGTTCCACATACAAAAGCTTGGCTGCAAAAACATGATTTTTGAACAAATGAAATATTATTTAGCTTCACACTAGATGTATACAGTTATATATACAGTTACAATTATAGTTACAGTTATTTACACTTTGCACTGTGTGATATACATTTACTTTGTGGCGTGTATGTGACAGAGACTATGTGTAATATGTTGATGGGAGGTTTCGTTAGTTTTTTTTTTTCCCCAAGTGCCTGTTTTCCCTACTTGTCACATTATATTGCTCTCTGTCGTTCCTTTGTGAAGTTCCCTGATGTGAAAGCGACGTTTGTGAAACTCCATCCGGGGCATAGAGTGGCTTGCGTGGCGTTTGTTGTTCATTCTCTTTTTTTCAGACTTGCACGGTGGGCGGTAGCCCGTCCCCCTCCCCGAACTTGAAGTCGACCGCACAGCCAAGTCTGTGCGGTAACCCTGAGGGAGGGGGGTGCGGGCCGCGGGCCGCAATGCCCGACTAGACATAGATACACTGTGGAAGACAAAAAAGGGGGAAATTTTATCGTAACGTTATATAAAAGCAGGTTATATGATGCAGTATCTTTCTTTGCGTAACATGGGCCTATATAGATTATATTTAAAGATGGTTTGATATATTAATGTTCAAATGGCATAATGTAGACCCTACAAATTGCATTAAAATCATTACTTTCCAGGTACCAATCGCAGGTTTCCGTTGTACTCGGGCCCTAAATTACTGCTGAAAGCTTTCCAACACACGGCGCAGAATTTGTCATGAGTTGACGAAGAGGCGGAGCGTCTTGTCTCGGAGCCACCGATTTTGTATTTGTGTCTTTCTGCTAATTATCGTGGAGAAACTATTACTTAAACGTCCGAAAATCACACCTTGCAAACATTATGAAAGTTGCACTAAATGAGGTTCATGTTACTCACCTCCCTGTGCGTTCCTCGGAGGCACGTTTGGTGCAAGGGGATTAAGAGTTATGCGTTGTGGAAAAGTGAGGCCTTTACCGGCCTAATCCGGGTTTAAGACCGGGTTTATTCTCGGGCCTTTCAAAACTCAATTAAACTGTTTTCTATAGTATTTAATGAGCTGTCGAGACAAAATGGCACACACGTAATAGTTAAAATACTTGCCAGAATTGTTATATGAAATTAGGCACTGTTAGGTAAGTCCACAAAATGTGTCGTTTTTTTCAGTAGACCTATGTCAAAATGAAACGGCGATAAATACTTTCCGAATGTAGTTCGGTCATCTTTTTACATTAATTAAACTTAGAATGATTTTGTATTGCACATTTTGAACAGAGAAGCAATGGTCTTATTATTTTGAATAAGCATGTGTTCTGATTTACAAGCATAATCATTGATCATCATACTCCTGGCATTTTGCGTCAAATAACTTAATAATAATAATCAAAATGCAAGATGTAAGACTGAAAGACTGTACGGTATAGTGCATATATTTTTAAATGTATTGTTTAAAATGTATTGTTTAGTCTAGATTACAGAAGCTATATACACGCTTCTCATACCTGCCTTTATTTTCTTCGTACTGATGCCGTTTGTGGTATGATAGACAGTACTGATCGCTCGCTGATGTTTATTTGTTTATTTATTTATTTATTTTCATAAAGTCTATTTGTCAGTTTAAAATAGGACGTCAGTAAATTGAACACGATCCAAATTATGTTAAAACAGAGAATGTTTTAATCTTCACAAGATAGTGTTCGCAAACCCATTAGAAATTCATTCACAATTCTGTTTGAACTTCGTTGCACAGTTTGGATCTGCTATTAATTACTTTCTCTGTCAATATACAAACAAAACAAGTGAGCGAGGATCTGTCAGTTTCTTTTCTAGATCACGTGACCCTGGCCTCAGTTGGACTGGATAGAGATGGATTTCCACGTCATCTTACGTCTCAAAATTTCTGCCTCGCGGATACCCCTACAACTCGGGTAAGAAGCACGCGCACATGAGAGCTATGTTGTGGGCGTTGCGTATAGGTCTCGCTAGCCCAAGCTAGAAGCTGCGCGGGTACAATGATGGATTTTGACGAGAGGGTTTCTGTTGGTTCCAACATGTATCTGCCCAGCTGCACGTATTACGTTCCGGGGGCTGATTTTTCCACGTTGCCCTCTTTCCTTTCCCAAAGTCCGTCTTCACGTCCCGTCACCTACTCCTACTCATCTAACCTGCCTCAGGTACAGCATGTCAGGGAGGTTACATTCCGAGATTATGCTATTGACGCGTCCGGTAAATGGCCTCATCGGGGTCCACTGGCTCAGTGTTATCCGTCGGAGGACATAGTGCACAGGGAGTGTTTACCAGCGGCAACGACAGTTGGTGAAATGTTCCCCAAGAATAATGCATCTGCGTATTATCACTCATCGAACTCGACCTCCGCGTCCAATTTCTACGGCAGTGTTGGAAGAAACGGGGTGCTTCCTCAAGCATTTGACCAGTTTTTTGACACCGCCTACGGGGGCTCGGACAGTGTAGCGAACAGCGACTATGCAGCAAGGGATAAAATGCACTCCAGCAAGCAGCCAACGCCGACGCCCGCACTGGAGCAGGAGTCCGAAGGAAAGGAGCGACAGGAGACCAGTAGTCCCGAATCTTCTTCCGGAAACAACGAGGAAAAGACTAGCGGTGCGAGCAGTAAGTGTGAGCTCAGCGAGACTGTCATGCGAGAAAGTTTGCAATCTTGCGCGCTCCTGTTAAAATTTTTATATGCTGTTTTATAAGCGTATAAGGTTTATGGAGGGCCTGAGATTTCCCCAACAAAACCTAGGCTACTTATAAACTGTGAGAATCACGTGCTTGGAATTGAAATTGGCCATGAAAAGACTCAAGCTAGCGCATTTTTAACTTGAACTTTAAAATGCATTTAAGTGGCCGCAGTGATTTCACAGGATTGTTTACAACAGAGTAACATAAGCCTACTATTTCTCTGGTAATTAATGCACGTTTTAAAAAAGAAAAAACGAGCTATTTTATGTTAGTATAACAATATATATATATATATTAAAATTTACAACCCTTTAGATAAAAAAATATGTGGTTTGTAGCCTAAATAAAACTGGACATTTAGATATATTGTCTTTGTATTTATTAATCTTAACAATGGCAATCATATTTAGATAGATAGATAGATAGATAGATAGATAATTAGATAGATATTACGTGCACTGTACGTACTTCCTTAACTTATTTTTCATAATCTAACCCTTTGGAGAAATGACGATTATTTGTTTATTGGTCTTTTTTTTTTTTTAGGTGGACCCAGGGTTCGCAAGAAGAGGTGTCCCTATACAAAATTTCAAATCCGGGAGCTCGAAAGGGAATTTTTCTTCAGCGTGTACATTAACAAAGAAAAACGACTTCAGCTCTCACGGATGCTTAACCTTACCGATCGCCAAGTAAAAATTTGGTTCCAGAACCGGCGGATGAAGGAAAAGAAACTAAATCGGGACCGGTTACAGTACTACAGTGCCAACCCACTGCTCTAGGGCAAGGGAATAACAACAGATACACATATACAACAGCTGCAGTAATGAGATCACATACAGACGTTGTACAGCGGTTAACTTCAAGTTCGTGACAAGGCACCATTCACTTGTATACAATTACAGAGATCATATAGGACATTGAATTTCACAGTTTAAATACGGGTTGTTTTGTGCTCGTAATAGATAAACGTATACAATTTTGTGGCGAACAGCAATGATTTAATGAAGAGCTCGTGATACACACTGAACATGGACTATTCCGCTTGCATTTGTGATGGACTACACGCGAAGACTGAGTGCAACTGGCTTAAATATTTGGGTCTAAACGAGGAAAGGTTTTTGACAAGCCATTCGTATGGCGTGTTAATTTGTGTGGAGGAATGTAGTACAGGTTGGCCTATATAAACTGCTAAAATGTTAGCGTGACTGATCCCAGTTTCCGAATTATTTATTTGATTTGCCACCAAATAGAATTTCCTCCATCGTTGTTAGTGAACGTCTTTAAGCAATAACACTTTCTTCTACGGCCGTCTCTCGGGAATGGAAACGACTCATTACAAGCAACTATGTACTGATTATATTCTGATCATCCAAAGTTTTCACTTGCTGCAAACTCTGTGAACACAGACATAAAACGGACCGTGAGTTTGACTAAATGGAGAATACGCAATCTCGATTATAAACATTTCCGGACTCGGAATTGTAATCTTCCAAAGTGGACTTTTTCAGGCTTAAGAAATAACGTTTTCACGATTACCTTATTTGCCCATGTTCTGTTTTGCACCGCTATGAACATTGTCCTGGGTTTAAAATAGGGTTTGGCTGATTGTAATTCAGAAAATAATCTGTATGACATATATTTCCTCAATTAAGTAATTAAAGGGGTACAACGTATATTTGTAGCACACCGTCTTCTTTTCAAATATATCTATAATTGTGTGCATATACATTATGCATGAGTCTTTACATGCGCATTATGTGCATTTATGAAAAGCTTTGTTTTGTTTCGTTTTTCTTCTTTTTCTCAAGAATTCTCTCGGACCATGGCATGAAGCAATAGTTACCTGACAGTTTTACCGTCACAGTGGTTACAGTATTTGCAGTTATCATCTGAATGTTTATGGCCGTACTCGTAGTGTTCATATATGACAGCCTAAGAGCAATAAACTAAAGACAGAAGGAGAGAGAAAGAAAGTAGAAGAGAGGGGGAGAGAAAGACTGAGCTTTATGGTTGCTTGCCGCGGAGCGACTTGGCCTGGCTGGCGCATCCTTTGAGGCGCTGAGGAATATCCGCCTAATTACGGGGACATCCTCCTTGTTGCTTCAGCAACACGACCATAAAAGCTGTCTGTGTCTGAAGCATTTGGGCAATTGCAGTGTGGTGCCATAAACCGTCTGAGAACCAAGGTTATTAGCCACGATTCCAAGGGTACAGAGGCAAAGAGATTTTGAGGTGCGGCTTTCAGGAGTGCTCGTGTGCTTTCTGTCTGTTGTATTACTTTCACACAAATTTTTTTTCAAGACGCGCGTTGTGCTGTTTCCTCTGTTTTATTTATTGATTATTATTAATTTAATTTAGTTTTTCTCTATTTACATATTGCATGCAATGATAACTCTCCCACGAGTAGGTTCAAATGGCTTCCATTGGGAGGCACTCGTGAGATCAATGTCATGGCCGTGGATCATCGACTGAACAGAAGGACATTTGCAGACTGAAATATTTGAACGTCAAAAATATTTTGAATCGTTGTTTTGAGTCAACATCATAAGCAATGCTTTTATAAATTATATCTATATTTTCTATATCTATCTATTTATCTATACATACATACATACATACATATATAGTTTAAGGTTGGTTTGGGTTCGTTGAATACCAAATTCCCTGCAGGTGTTCCGACCGTACTGCCTTAAATTCAGACAGTCACTAAAACATTCCACAACTTTAACCGTCTGGAACAGAACACGCATTAAATGTCCACCGGTCTTATTATATTAAATATGATAGTGTAAAATATGAGGGTATTAAAATTACCACTGAATCAAAAAGTTTATGGCAGATGAACTATGCTCCGTCGATTAAGAAATCCATTAAGGATAAGCCTATACCAAAGACGTTTTCGCTTAAATCTCTGAGCAAAATTTTTTGATCTTTTTTTTTTAATAAAAATGGCCAAGCTAATTTATAGCCAGCTGTAATCAAGGATGTATTGGGCTCAAAAATGATGCATATCGTTCATTCGAGCTTTCAGCGATGATTGAACATTAACTGGAGAACATAACAGTGACTATGCTGTCTGAACAGCTCTTTTTTCTCTCCTGTTGACAAACTGATTTATGTAATTTAAAATGGTGTTTGTAATTGTGATACATTGTCGTGCCTTTCCGCATTAGGACTTAAGTAACAACATGAAGAGGTGAGAGCAGGCGGACGGGTAGTGTTACGGTGCGTGTGGATTATTTGTCTCTAGTGCAAAATAAATGCTTCCGCTGATAGCAATAAAATGTGAGGTTTCTGTTCTTGAGTTTCTCTTACAGCGAACTCGATCTTGGGAACAAAGAAACGTGAAAATAAGAGGGGTGAGTTTATCTGGCATGTCAGATTGGTAGGTATAGGGCATAGTAACTAAAACACATAGGCCTATCAAATATTACATTTAGATCGACAGATATTAAATAAGGAATGGGTACAAACTGTTGTTATACAGAAAATAGTAATGTCTGTATGTGCATCTTAGTTGTAGTCCCCAGATTAGGCCTAATTTCATTATTAAACCTAATAGTCTAGACTATTTCCCATAGTCTACTCGAGTGTAACCACTAATTGACACATCAGATATGGATTATATATGGTCTGTACTAAAGACAAACAATATACAACCACAACCAATTATAATAATGAGTTTTTATATAGCCCTATCACATTTGAAACTAAAGGTTTATAATATAGAAAAAGCGGGAAAAAGTATGGTTAGCGATTTGATTTTAATATCCACAGTTCCTTTAATTTCATTGTTACATTAACTTCTTAAAAGGTTAATAATAAGGATTAGATTACCCTTTATTTGTATTATTTTAAATATAACAAAAAAAACCTTAAAATATCGAGAGATAAAGGGTCAGAAATGTGGCCATGTGGTGGAATTTATGACTGTTAAAACTGTTAAAATCTCTTTTTCATTTTTCACGTTTATTTTAAACTTGAATTTGAACAAGCCAGTGTCAGTGTCAATCTCACGGCGTGGATTTTGCAACCTAAGAAACGTTGCACTGTCGGTGTTTTGTTTGTGTTGTTTTAGCATGTGGATGTTTAAAAGATTTGAAAAATTAGTAATATGTTGAGTTTGAAGACGGTACTTTCTAATGTGTGTGTGTGCACCAGAAACGCCAGTAGTTATTTTGTCCCAGGCATAATTCTACAAATGTTTTGTTGTTAACACGTAGGCTGTTGGTAAACTGAACTCTTTCGAGCTATATGTTTTACAATAAGCAGTTATATTAAGTGTATCTTAATATAGCTGTTTGTTTGGCTTTAAATGCATGTTTTAAAACGTTGCGTATTTTTCAAACCCTGAGGGTGGAAAAAAAGTTTGTGGCAAACCGCAATTTCACACGTGCACACATGTTTTAGCTCGTGTGCGCGAGGTTGAGCGCAGAATGGCGCATAGTTCGAGAATCCAGGCGTCCTACATCTGGTCTTCTCTGCAGTCCAAACGTTGCTGCTATACAGACAGGTGACGCAGGCCTGGAAGGGGTGTGGCTCTTTTTGTTGCTAGGCTTCTACTGGTTGAAACGTGCGCACTGAACTGAACGAGGGCACCTCAGCACACCCACCTTGTCAAACGAAGTAAATGACCACCAATGAGCTTTCTCATGCACTATCCCCAAAACACTTCCCGGTAATGGCGTGGCTGGTGTTAGCGCAAAAGGGAGTGAGTGTCTTTTGGATTCCCTAATTAATAAGCGGACTGAACATGGCAGCTAGATCAGCATCAGTAGATGGAGTTTGGCATTACTCGCAATCCAGTAAACTTAAGATAAATTGTGGCTGCCCAAACCATAACTGTGGCCATCATAGCGATGTGGTTTGGGGCAGCTCGTGTCGCATCGTTAATACAGTTTGCCTCTGTCCTTAGGACATCAAAGGAGACGGGGCATGTTGTTTTTTTCGAGCCGCTGAAGGGCGCAAAAGTAGCAGCCAGTCGGAATGAGTGAGGATTATGGTTCACGGGATGCGTCGGGCTTGTGCTAGGATCCTATAGCTTTTCAATAGTGGCTTACAGGGATCAGATAGGCCACCAGACGTCGAACCTTTGACTTCCCTATCATTAAGAAAGTATTATCAAGCGAACAAGATGGAGACTGTATTAGTGTTGTCTAAACGCCGGATGACAACGATGAGGAAAAAGCACAGGAAACGCAGCACATTCGGGAAATATGTCAGACTTGACAGGGGTGCTTGGTGCAATGTGGAAAAGGTAAGGTTTTAGGTCTGTTATAGGTCTGGTCTGTAATATACATTTTATACAATTAACTTATTACTAATAAACTTTTTAAGTCATTAATGTATTATGTATTGATCTGGTACAGAGACGATATAATATATAATATAAATAGCTTGTTAAATAAATTAAAAATTTGAATAAAAATCCAAATTAATTGATTGAACGGAAGTAATATATTTTCAGAAATTTACTGAGAGAAAAATACTCAACAACATTAGCATAAAATGCCACACGATAGAATATGTGGTTTAATAAAAAGTTTCTATATTAAACGGTGTCTATCGAGTGCGGCGTCAAATAAAAATAAATAAATTATGAAGGTGTATTAATTACTAAAAATGTGTATATAGGCTACCAAAATGTGCTACAATCAGGCTATATCATTTAAGTTAAGAAACACTACAGAAATATTCCTGTTCCTATTCCGATATTCCTTTCCTAAACTTTCCTAAATGTTCGATATTCCTTTCCTATTCGAATCGTGATCTCAAATATTGTTGCTTTGTGTTTTATTTTGAAACTAAACATCTGAAACAACACAAATGTGATTATATAGACAATAAAACAAACGCTGTCCCATTTTGCTGTCACTAGCGTTATTAATACATGTGCTATATCTTGTACAGGAGACTTCGAAATGGAGTGTTCAGCAAACTGGCTAACGGAAGACCTGCCGGAAGAAGCGCTGTCCTTGCACCAAACAACAAACCTTACAGCTGGAGAAGAAGTTCCTCTACAGTCTACATGATGTACTTGACTCAGGAGCGCCGCCTAGAAATCAGTCGCAGTGTGCACCTGACCGACAGGCAAGTTAGTTTCCCAGAACCCCCGTTTGAAAATGAAGAAAATTACCCGCGCAAAGATAATTTTCGAAGTCTGTGAGAGTTTATTCAGCAGTATATACATGTATATATGTATGATTCATGAATAATGTATACCAGTACGATTAAAATAAAAACGAATAATACGTGCCATTAAAAAATGCAATATATTAAATTATACAGTTTCTTTTGCTATATTCATCTGACGTATTTTTGGCTACTTTGTATAGGTTTCTATGTAAGTACTGGTACTTCTGATTGGGTTGAGGCTGGAATTTAGAGAGTTTGAAGTAAAAGTATTTGATGGACGTATACTAGGTGTCAGGAGCATTCACTCAGTATCATTCTTATTTTGACCGAGATGGCTTTTAGCTGGTTTTGCATCTGAGCTTATATATATATATATATATATTTACCAAAGTATGGAATGAATGATAAGCCATGCATTAGGTCTAGTAGTATGTATGTTTAGTATGTTAGCACTTTGCAAATATTTCAGCAGTTTTTAATCGTTATGTTTTTTTGTCGTTGTTGTTGTTGTTTTTTTAGTCGTAATGGTAGGCTACGCATTATTCAAGAATCATGTAGCAAATTGTTTAAATATTTAGAAATTGTGTGCCCGCGCACGCGCTTTATTTTTGTACAAATTATCCTTGGCTATACTACAGCATAAGCTACTTGCAAAGGCGACGTTGTGAAATAAAATCGCTATATAGGCTAAACAGTGTGTTTTGCATAAGGAAATCGTAAACCATTGTAATGTTTGTGAATTTAGTGGGTATCTATCTATCTATCTATCTATCTATCTATCTATCTATCTATCTATCTATCAAAACTGCCTAGGTCGTTGAACTACGAAGTATGAATTTCTGTGAGGCGAAACAGAAAGAAATGATTTAGGGTTTTGGCATCGGATAAAGAATGTGTATGTGTACAAGCTTACACACATAATGTTGGTTTTCAAGGTGCATATTTTACATTTGTGCTTACTTGACCTCTATTGAGCTTTACTGTGAAAGCGCAGTGTTTTAAATACATACATATACATATATATATACATACATACATATATATATATATATATATATATATATTTTATTTAAGTCATATTTCGTTTTGCAATGAAATTCCGAAATGTATTTAAGCATAATTCAGCAAAGGGCCACAACATATATAGATACCGCAGTATTATGGCGACTTTCGTCTGCTTTTGTGGCATTTTATTGCTGGCTACTTTATGAGGCTCGTCACTTTTCTGAGAGAGTACCCTCAGTACAGACTGGATAGAGGCAGGAATAAAGACGTTCGGATTTCAGGCGATGAAAAAACAGTCATTTTGTGGTACGCCGTTTCATTAAAATGAAGTGAAAACACAGGTAAGATGCTATTCTGACATGAAAAGTCTTGGCTGTTACGAAACGTGCATGTAGTCTGATAGAAAATGCAGATTAAAGATTAGATGAAAGGCAATGATGGCGATTTGTTTAGATACCATTAGTTGTTTTGTCTTAAGAGTTGAACCAGACTGTCGAGTGGTTTAGGTAGTTTCATGTTGTTGGGATTGAATATTTAAACTCTGCAACACGAAACTGTCTTAATTGCCCCAGTTTCATTCGTCGGTAACCTACGATCTGCTTATTTTTACCTATTGAACATCGAAACGGTCCGAAATCATTTAAATTACCATAAAATGTAAAGCATTATTATTATTTTAGAAAGTGCCTTTTGAACACAATCGCCATGAGTTGTTTGATGTTTGAATTTTCGGACTATCCAGACACTGATTTGTCGAACTCAGTGTAGACAGTACTTGACAAGGCCTCGGTTACGTCCAATACACGGCAATCGAGCCTTGTCTGCTGTAAGCAACAGCGACCTCGGTGGCGTGCCACTGAGCTCGAGAAATTGCGTTCCCGGCTTCCGCCTAGCGCCGTAAGAACACAAAGGGCAAGACTGGCTTTATGGTGGCACTCCAGTACAGCTAAAGGGAATTTATTTGTGTCTAAAAAGCATGAATAACGCCTATGGTAAAACTCGGTTGTGTTAACAAACACCCCCGAGCAGTTTACGGCCTCAAAGGGCCATGTTGTTTCCGTCTCTCTCTTCTTTTTTTGAGAACTAGTGCCGTTTCCTGTTGTAAAATAGTAAAATCCTTCTGAATGCCCTTCTGGTAATCACGAATGGACTTCTAAATGGTGTGAACAATTATTTAATTATTTGAAGAAAAAACATATAGTTTTTGATAGCCTATTTCTGCATTTCCATTGTACGAGGCTCACAATTACTGAGTCGATGCGTATTAGACTTTTTGTGTACTTGTATGTCTGTTGGAAATAGTTTTTAAAATTTTTAATGGTAATTACTCGTTTTTACTTGAGATTCCCTTTATTGTATTACGTTTTTATGTTAATTCTGCTTGTGCCGGTAAATGTTATAGTAATAGTTAAATTATTTTAACTGCTTTTTGTTTGGCAACTATAATTTATATGTAAACGATATATAAATGGAATTCATTTATGGCCAATGACTGCAGAATAAAACGTACAACAACATTTATAATAATAATAATAATAATAATAATTTAGTTAGTTACCATAATCTGTTATTTTTATGTAATAGAATTAGTAATAGTATTAGTATTAATAAAAGCTCTTTAATTTCTTCAGTGGCAATTACATTTACTGTACAAAGTCACCGTTTTGACGTTATCTGTTCGATTGTGCAGATTAAAATTATTTGATAAATGCAATGTAGTAATTGCCAAATTGTATGTTTACATTTTCATTTTAAGACATATGTTTGGCTTCGACGTGCATTTTGTGTATTTTTCTGAACCATTTTTCCTTATATAAATTTGCAAGTCAAAGACTTTGTATCGATATAAAGAAAGTACTTTCTTTCAGTCAGCCATTACAATATATTATCATTCACTGTGAACATTCTGAAATAATGTACTATGTGAAAGTATATTTTAATGCATGAAGGACAAGAAACTACTGGCATGCTACTGATATAATCGGTAGTATACCAGCAGGTCGGGTCGCCATGTACACTGCACTGTAACAATTTTTTTAAATGGGTAAATTATGAAAACTAAAACCGTAGAACGTGTAGAACATGTAGAACATCTATTGTTTTTCATAAAACAGGACGTTACTATCATAGTGGTCTAATCCCTCTCAATTTCTTTGTCATATTCAGTGTCAGTTTGATTACGTACATTTATGCCAATATCTCCTGTCCATGCTGTTTGTCTGCAGAAAAGACGTGTAGATTTTCTAGTTTCGAATGCAGTCAACTCATCTGAGACATTTTGTAAATAACATCCTTGGGATTGTGTTTTGAATTTGATCTAAACAAATTCAGATAATTCTTTTTTTTTAGTGTTTACATTTTGTAAATATGCCTATTTATTTATTTTAATAGCTCATTCGATGATTGTTTTACTAGAGAAGATTAGAACCAAAGCAATATTTTTTTTCTTTTCTTTTTTTTTTTTTTACAGAAATTCCATTGATTTTTTTTTTTTTCATTGTTCTGTTCCAGTGGTCACGTGCGCACCTCACCCAATCAAATGGCAGTTTGCTCTCAACTTATTAGCTGACTGGGGCTTTGTGAGGGGGATGTTGCCTCTCCATTTTCACAGATTGTTATTTTGTGAGCGTGTTACTGTATGTGTGTGTTAGTGTTTTTATGTGTGTGTATGCATGAGAGTGCGTCCCTGCCATGTCGACATCCGGAGCTCTGACAGGATATTATGCTGACTCTCTTGTTATGCCGGACAACGAGGAGACTCGCTTCTCCTCAGGGTCAGGGCTCATTCAGCACAGGCCCTCCGTTCTACCCACAGACCATACAGAGCTCGGTCCCTGCACATTCCCGGCAAAGCAACCCGTTTATGGTGGCTCGGGTTGGGGCCACATCCCAACGCATTTCTCTAGCGGTGTACCGTCAGTGTATCAGCCGCATACGCAACCTCCAGTAGCTGGGGATTACGTGCAGTCTTGGCTCTTGGACTCTGCATGTGGGCTGCCTCTCACTGAGCTACCGACGATCCATCATCATTTTCATGCCAAACCTGATACAAATAGAACGAATGATAACGGCACAGAGGCCAGTTCACATGCCGTACTACCTTCCGGAGACTTCACTAACGGAGGATGTTCTACCGACACTGAGACAGTTTCTGGCCGGACTGCTGACAAGGGAGGCGATATAGAGAAGAAACCGGGCGCTGATCCAGGTAAGGCTGGCCAAATGATGGGATATATTAGTACAATGATATTAAACTTATATTAAGCACTATTGATAAATTCCTGTTTTAACATGATTCCTATTCTAGTTAAATGCTGTAAAATCGTGCGACATATGTACTTCGGTTTAGACGTGATTGTTACGAGGCCCTGAGATATGTTTGGGTAACCGTGATTTATGAAATGGTCTGGATTTTAGATATATAGGGTCTTGTATTAAAACATTCTCTACTCGCTTATGACTTCGAAACCCTCATTCCCTTCCCTCTACCTTTCCCCAGACAACCCTGTGTCCAACTGGCTTCACGCGAGCTCGACGCGTAAAAAACGATGCCCTTATACTAAGCACCAGATCCTCGAGCTGGAGAAAGAGTTTTTATTTAACACTTACCTCACGCGCGACCGGCGGTACGAGGTCGCCCGTCTACTGAACCTCACGGAGAGACAGGTCAAAATTTGGTTTCAAAACCGCAGGATGAAGATGAAAAAAATAAACAAAGATGGAACGAAGGAGGACTAAGAATGAAGCACTTCGTGTAGGTGAGGATGTGAGATAATCCATCCTTTTACTGAAATGATCATGTCGTGGGATTTTACATTAGGTCTTGTGTTATTAAAGCGTTTTGTTAACGCATGCTGGGATCCAATAGTTTTATATATTGGATTAGGCTAATTTTTGTCATGAGTGGTTCCATCTTAATGAATACGGCACAATTCTATTTTTCAATACTCGCTGACGCTGCATTGTTCAAAATTTCAGTTGGACCAAATTTATTAGTAATGAATAAATATGTTGGAACAATATGCTATACCTCTTCAATTGTAGTTAGTATATCAGTGTGTATTTCGGCCCGCAAATTAAGTTCTGTAGCGTTTCCTAAATTTTCGCTAGAGTGAGAGAGAGGGAAAAAATGGGCCCATGTTTATGTAAAGTCAATACACTTGTGTACATGAGATATGTACCATTAGAAAGTATTTCCTTTTTTGTATGTGCTATTAGAAAATTTTGTTTTGTATTGACAATTATGACATTACCACTACCTAGTCACTTCACTACCTATTTGTTTTGAATCGACCAAAATTTTCACGCCATATCAGCCGATATGATATTGGGTGAAGTCTGTGAACTTCAGGGAACCAGTAAAAATAGATACTGAGCTGTAGAAAAAGCACTGTAGGCAACGTTTTAAATACCTCATGGTCTGTTGGCCATCATATATATATATAGGTATATATATATATGTATATATGTGTGTGTGTGTGTGTGTGTGTGTGTGTATGAAGAGTTCAGATGCAAAACCAGCTAAAAGCCATCTCAGTCAAAAATGAGATAATGATAATGAGTGAATGCTCTCGACACATATTATACGTCCATCAAATACTTTTTCTTCAAACTTGCTAAAATTACAGCCTCAGCCCAATCAGAAGTACCTGTACTTAGGTACGAACCTATACATCTGAGCCTGACAAAAATGGATTTTTTAAAGAAAGACGTCAGATGGATTTAGCTGGTTTTGCATCTGAACTCTTCATATATATATATATATATATATATATATATTGTTAGTTTACTTAGTATTTGTTTCGTTTACTTACATTTTTCAGATGTGATCTGTGATTTAATTTTATTTATTGAATAATAAAAGCATTTCATATCTCCAAACAAGTCTCCTTTAGATTTTGTGGTCCTCGTGACATTTTAAATAACAAATAAGATGAGAAAGTTGTATTCAGTTTGTTAGAATTTCTTGTAGTTTCCAGACATTTCATAGAGTTGTATTTTGCATCATAAGAAATAAATATTTATTTTTTGTAGAATTGTTTTTGTTTTATATTTGTATCTGTTGAGTCATTGGTTAACTTTAGTTAAATGATGCTGTGTTTTTAAGCCGCTGTTTTACAGGAAAAAAAAGAGCGTAAAACGTCCTTAGATGTAAATAAAAATATTCAAGTCTTATAAAAACGCAAATATATGTTTTACCCATACCAGGAGATGGGTATTTCACAGACCTGCCATCAACTTGCGGAATGTGTTCTGAGGCCAGGCTATGCTGGGCGAGTTCGTACTCGGGGAGAACAGGTCTGGCAGATGAGGTTGTTAGCTGCATGCTGCCATAAAAGACAATTACTGCTATAACCGTTTATGGTGTGCAAAGCGCTGCGAGGCGAGAGAACGCAACACAACAGAGATATTATAGGACTCTACAGCTGGGGCCAGTGAACAAGGCACCATGTGTGTCTGAATCTTTGGAATTAAAAAAGCAGACCTGTCGTCTTGACCTCCATGATTATGTGCTTTTGCTCAATGTGATGTCTGTTCAAACATACAAACATTAAAATTTAAAACTGAATGTGTTTTATTTTATTTAAAGCCTACTGTATAAACTGCTGGAGGCATAAGGGGCACAGGTATAGCGCGGGACTTTGACTTCAAAGTCCTCACCACGGAGACAAGGCAATGAATCGCAGACACGGCAACAGACATTGGCATTCCATTTTCAATGGCTTTATGGCCGTCCAGACACAATTAGACCGTTTCCAGAGGCCCGACACCCATTTGGAGATTTTTTTTTCTTCAGTCACCCTTCGCTTTAAGAGAGACTCGACTACGTGCACAAAAAGCCAGCGGAAATAATCTAGTTTTATTGGCCTCTGATTGCAGTTTGCCCTACGGCACCCTTTGTGTAGGTCTACAGTGAATTGGAGGCGTCAGTGCAAATTCTCCAGAGGTTTTAAAACAATACTGACGAAATGAAAATAATGAAAATCATTCATATTCTTGCATTCACTTGAAGAAATTAATTTGCCCATAACACATTGCCTTATCGTGGATGTCCAAGCATAAATGAAACCACTCTATCGTCATAGTAATGCCTGCGTTGTTATACAGTCTGACCACTTGATGTCAGTAAAACCTCAAAATCGCGACCATGTTTGAACGTCTCAACACGTATTTTCATTACATGTTCCCGCTTTCTCTTTCAAGTCTTCATTAGTTTATTTTTGTCTGAACTTACAAACAAAAAATCTTCTTGAGGCTCCCCGTTTGTTCTTTTTCTATTCATTATCAAACTATTGTTTCGTGTAAAGCAATATTTACAACGTACTGAGTCAAAGTAATTTGAGTCATTTCTACATTTATGCATTATGTATTAATAATGTTCTTCTGTATGCATTTAATTTTAACAATGCAACCCCATCTTCCATTCATATAGCCTATATATAATGATAGAACATGTCAATGTATTCTTTTTATGACGTTATGTAAAAATCGCTGTTTAAAAAAAAAAAAAAGTAGTCCGCGATTGGGTAAATTATGTAGAACACATGTTAGGTTAAACTAACCCAGCAAGGGATTATAGAAAATGTATAAATAAACTAACAGTGAATTTAAATAGACTATTATGCCTCCCAAAAATTACACTTAATAACTGGTAATGGAAATCTTTATTTGATAATGTCAATTAGACAAATTTATTTTCTTGAGTCTTTTTAAAAAAGAGGGGAAAAAAGAAGCACACAAGAGCAGACACGGTGCACTGGCATCTGTGGAAACACAACTGGTATCGGTATAGTGTGGACTGGAAATAATAATAAAAATATGAAAACTATATTCGCGTTTGTAAAATGACGTCGAAAAAAATATATGCAGCGTTACCTTGTGTGCTCTCCTATGAAAATAGCCTAACATACTCGACAACATCGTTAAGCTTCTTCTTTTTAATATGTATGCATGTATGCATGTGTGTGTGTGTGTGTGTGTGTTACCATACTATTACTATATTACACTATATTACTATATTACACGAGTTAGCTGTAGGCTACTGAAGGTTCCTTACATGGGATTGTTTTACGTTCAGTATTCTTTGTTTTTCTTTCTTTTTTCTTCAGTTATTTTTTTTATTCAATTTTTCTTTTTTAAATAAATGAAAACAAATAACATATATTAATCGTAATTAAAAAATCTCGCTTTTGTTACACCTCCAATCATATTTGATAATGTAGAATAATTATGTAAATAATATTATTATAATTATTAATATTATTATTATTATGGTTATTGTTATTGTTGAAATCATTGCATCAATCAAGCTGTTATTAAAAATGACTCTTTTGACTTGTGTAATTCTCTAAATCTGTTAAAAACAAATCTGAAAATTTTGGGGATACAATATATTTTGATATACAAATTTCCATAATCGTAATCATTATCGGTTCTTGGACTAATTTATAGGATTAACTACTGTTCTTACAAGCTGATGAAAAGGCAAAAGCAATACTTATTGGCTGTCTAGAGCTTGCGGAGTGATCATGTGACTTCATGGGCCCAATGCCAGAGAAGTGGGATTTAATATGAACTCCAGCTATAATAGGATTGTATATCAACCTAGCTCGTAAAAACGACACCGAGGATTTCTGCTCAACAACTCAGTAGGATGAAAAAGTATATGAATTAGAATTAAACTGGAATGTCTTACAGTCGTACGCAGTGCGCACTCACTCCTCCTCTTCAACACTGCCCAAAAATGTTGCTTTGTGTACGATTTTCGTCTATACTACAGGAGGAAATGACTGTTTCCAAAATGTTGCTTTTACATGACGTGGTGAAGCTGCGGCTCATCGGGGATTTAAAAAGAACTGGGCTCAGATTCATATAGCAAGCATAAACGGACGAAACCTCCCGAATGTGTATCTTCAAATTGGAATGTAAGGTATGACTTTCACGTTTATTTGAAACAGCTTGCGGTGTATTTGGGTCAGAGGCTATAGAAACGTGTGCTGCAACTACATCCATTAAGCCACCGATGCAGCTGTTCATGCATGTGTGGAGTCGTAAACGTTTTAATGCCTCAGCTTTGTGGTAATAAATTAATTACTCTGTGTGTCTTAATTTAGAGGATCTCCTATGCGTGCCTGGTTGCATAATTGATTTCTCTCGTTGTGTCCGCTTCCAAGATTTATAGCCTACCTTGTTTAAGAACCATGGTTTCTGTTTCTTGTAACTAATGACCAGGATCTTGCTCAGTGGCATCTAAACTTTCATAATGTATAATAAAAAAACCAAGAATAATAATAATTTGTCAGGAGCGATGACGTCGCCTAAAACTAGGTAAGCATTAATAAAATGTAGCGCATGTCTCTCCTTAAAGCAATCGTGTAGTTTAAAAAGAAATGCATTTTAGCCCTAGGCTATATATTTCGATCATTTTACGTCAGTATTGACAAGGTGACAAGCCAACATGAAATCAACGATGGGCCTGCTGTAAACTGTATGTCACCAAGCCATATAGTCTCAGGATGGGACACCAAATGTATATATTTGTGCATGGACTATTTAGATCTTATCATGTAAACGCGTTCGGTTAGTCACATAATTCAAATGACAACAACATGACTTTATTGCTCTATTAACATCAGTAGTAAGTTTCTAAATTCTGGGAGTATATAAAGTTAACACCCACCGTGGTGCTGTGGACACAAAGAGCACTGGTTGTACATAATGACAGCTTAACAATTAAATAATGCATTCTTCTCACTTGTTCTCTAATTGTATTGTAATCCTATTAAAATCGTATACATACATTCTATGTAAAGTAAAACATTGCGTAAATATGGTGGTCCGTGCCACCGATAAAAAAATATTTGAATAGATTTGTTGAGGGTCGAGTATTAATTATCCTTCACAATATTTGGAGACTTTTTTAGGCCTATGTATAAAATATGTAAGCAATAATTATTTAAATCTGTGTTTACGTCATTAAATTAATAGCAGTATAATAGAAATTCAAAAACTGGTGGGAAAAAAGTTTAGTTATTTCACTGTAATGCGGATAAATCTACAGAGTTACTTTTCCTGTGAGCTTCTCCTATTTGTAAAATGGCGCCTGGCTGCAAACATTGCTTTACCAGCCCCCACCTCTGTCCTCTTCCCTAGAGAAGCTATAAATCTGTTGTTGTTTATGAAAATTTACTACTTCGCCGTACAACTTTATGAGCTGCCGCTAGCTCCTATTGGCTACCAGTTGATCACGTGTTTTAAGGCCACAGGAACGTTAACTTTTTATGTGTATGCATCCCTACCCAAAATAGAGCTGCATTCTTCTCCTGACCTTGCTTTGTCTAGCCTTCTTTTACCTCCGCTTTTCCACAATTTCGTCGGTTGTTGATTTCTTGTCTTTTAATTTTGAGGTAATATTTGACATTCGCTGCCATCGAATTGGGCATTGGATTGGCTGACAGTAAAGATAAAACTGCACATCCTGTTTGGCACACTGTGAGATGATAAAGCAGCTTTCCAAAAAGCTGTTAAGCATTTTTCGTCACCAACCTCTGTTTCTTGGACCAACCGACACACAGAAAGGTAAGGACTCTGGTTGTTTTGTAGGCTACTATCGAACTATCTCTGATGTCATGTAATACTGCACAAGAATTTTCAGATTTAATATTAGGTTGGTTTGTTGTTCTGGATAGAGAGGTCGTCGTTGTTGTTGATGTTGCTGTTCTTGTCGTTTGATGTCCACAAGACGATATGTCCCGGTTGTGCCTTAAAAACTGTAGGGCATGTCATATAACTACAGTATGCATTTTAAATGTTTCAAATATTGGTCATGTCTTGATCAAAGCGGCTTGATTCAAAATAGAAGGCTGAATAAAAGGCTAAAGGTTACATTCCTATTTGGAACCGCTTTTATTGCATAAGAAAAACAGTATTTGTATTTGAAGAAGTTTCTGCGAGAGGGTTGTACAATTCAGTATGACGATTAAACAATTTGTTTAATTTGATTATAATAGCCTATTCCGTGCATTGCACTTGCGTTAAGTGTTGTTGTCCTTGTTTTAGAAAAGTTTGATGTTTCGAGCAATTACAGTTTTGCCTAATGATAAGATTCGTAATAACGGTCTAGTTCATGTTTTTTAAGTAGAATATTGGATCGATGCTACAAATAATCACAGAAGTACAGTCTTTACCCTAAAGCTTCTTAGTTAGGACTTGGAAAATTATCGTAGGAGTGCTGAAGTGTACGATAAAGAGACAAACTATGCAGTCACCTGCAGGACAACTGCAAAATTACACCTAAACTTATTACAGACTATTTAGTTTATATATGTACAATATGCGATAGACTTTGCAATGTGACTTTAAAATTATTCAATTCAATAAAAAAATTATATATATATATTATGTATTTATTTGTTCAGCAAGCAAAGCGTATAAATCTTCCAGAACGCTCCTAAGCGCTCATTTCCATCGTTATCAGGGAAAGGGGACCTATAGGATGTTACTTTTTATATGTAAAATCTTTGAATACAAAAGAAGACAATTAATAACAGCTGGGCATAATTCTGCAAATCTTTTATGTGAATGACGAGGTAAATGGTGGTACATTAAAACTACCACTAGGTGGTGATCTACCACTTTGCTGGCAGCACACGCAGGTTTGAGTTCGTTTGTTCAAGCTAACCTAAAATGTAACTGATGCTGAAATGTGGAGTGAAACGATACGGAATCATTCCAGATCCTGGATTTCAGATTATTATTTTTTTTCATAGCATTTTAGTTATACAGAGAATGGTCTTGTCAGGTTGTTTGGAATATCTGCAATACCAGAATGTGTAGACCTCTTGGTATTGCCACAGTGTCTCTGCTTGCGTGTTGAATTTCTGAAAATTAAGCATTTAATTTTCTGTTATCTGTTTTGTTTTATCTAACGGAATGTATACATTGCTTGTGTAGACTGTTTCACTTGTTCTTAAAAATCAGTTTCTAATTTTATTTTGTTAAGCTATGTCACAATGTTTTTCACGGTTGATTTTTTTTCTAACGTTTTCGCAACACATTTAACGTTTAAACTAAAGCTGCACGATGAATGGATATCTGTATCTTAAATCCACCGGAGCTGTCGGAAAGGTGTTGAACTAGGGCGAAAATAGTAGGCAAATCGCTGTACAGCTGAATTTTAACAATGCACTTTAAAGCGTTAACTTTGAGGTTCTCATTAATAAATGAATGTTTCTACGTATTGCTTAGTAATGTCGGTTACAAAAAGCCTTTTCATTTAAATGTGTTTGACCAAAGACCACTGCTACTTTGTCACCGCTTAGCGCTTTTCATCATCCTAAGATGCTGATGTTTTTTTTCTGCTGGTACCTCAGTCCGTCACGGTAACAGGCAGAACAATGGAAATTCCATTAAAGTTCTGCTCCTTTTAAATGTTTCAATATTTTTTAAAATATTTCTTTAGTATTCACAGACATTTTCTCGTATGCTCTTAAAACATTTATTGACAAATAAATGTATTTATATCCTAAAATAAATTAGAAAAGATAGGCCAGACTTTTCGAAGACATGTATTTTTTAGAATTAATCAGACTGAATCATACCTTTAAAAAATATCCTGTTTTCAACCAAATATTTTATTTTTTAGTATTTTAATTTTTTTTGCCACTGATCTTATATTCTTGTATAAAACGATTGTTTATTTCAAACGTCTATTTGCGCATGTCTTTTAATCTGCTAAATCCGTTAGACATTCTGGTACGCGTGTTTTGTGTGCAGGTCACGGCGCATTGTTTCGGCAGATACAATTTTTCTACCGCAGAGTCGTTACCCTCTGAATGACCCCATCGCGTGCTCGCCTCCAGTCTGATGGTTTAGGTAGTCCCGCTTCTAACCAGAGGGTGGCGCGCCGCTACAATCTTGCGGCGCACACATCAGCTAGTTCAGTGAAACTCTTGTTGCGCGCTCCCGTGTCCAAACAATTCCACCCTGATTTCCTG
This sequence comes from Labeo catla, assembly GCA_012976165.1. NCBI lineage: Eukaryota > Metazoa > Chordata > Actinopteri > Cypriniformes > Cyprinidae > Labeo > Labeo catla. Next base: position 1,724,670 of record VONZ01000060.1, on the reverse strand, counting down.
CTTACGCGTGAGTTTACCGCTGGAGGTCACAGAATAGGATTTACGACTGGTCAACAAAAACACGTGACTCTAAGCCGTACCCCATATTTGGGAGTCTACGTAAGGGAGCATTAAGTCTGTGTCTCACTCATTTCCATAATTCATCATAAATTGTGCAAGGGTGCAATAGAAGCTCAAAACCATCAAGAGACACAAATCATCACACACGGTAGAATTGTTCTCTCTTTAAGGGTAGTTGTAGCAACTAAAAATAATTATAAGGTAATTGTCAACCAATGAGCTCTTATTTTGTGAACTCATTTTGCGGTCGCTATCCAAATGGCGCGGACTATCCCTTACATAACTATGGAGATCACAGCTCTAGTGGCCAATGCAGAGATTCTACGGGCATGCATTCGGGCAGGTATGCTTTTGGCTACAATGGAATGGATCTCAGCACCGGGCGTTCTACCACCGGACACTTTCTCTCATCTGGTGAGCGAACTCAAAGCTACACAGACAGTCCAACTGCGACGCCTGTCCGGTACAATCAGCCGGTTACCGCGGGCAGCGCTGAGCCTTCCTCTGACCCTCTCCCCTGCTCATCCATAGCCAACTCTCCTGTCAGCGAGCAGTCACACCGCGCCCTGAAAACCTCACTACCGAGCACAGCTGGCTCTGCGACCAACAGCGGCGGGACGGTTCTCAGTCGCGAGGACGTCTCTAAAGCGTCCAGCACTATGGAGGAAGAAAAGCCACCGGGAAGTGCGCAGACAGCTGCACAGAATGTATCCGAGGCGCCGCAGATTTATCCATGGATGCGAAAACTTCATATAAGTCATGGTAAACGGCAAACATAGAGTTCTGTTTTTTTCTTCTGTTTGTTATGAATGTTGTAGTGTGGTGTGAATGACCCACTGTCACATTTACACAAAATCAGTTAGGGAAGTTGAATGTAAATACAGTTAGTTGACTTTGGTTTTCGACTGTTATAACGAAATATGTCACAGCCAGCATGCTGTCCTAATTTACTGGCTCCATGTCTCGTGAAAAAAAAGATTTTCTTTTGTAAAAATTAAAGGACCTAATTATATTATTAATTGTCTTGTCGATTATTCAGTAATAAACTGTCCGTGCTGTTAAATTCATTAAATAATTTTGTTTCCATCTGAGGAAATTACCCGAATTAAATGTTATGATTTCTGTCCCTGAGAATGTCACGCATGCTTGGAGGTTGATGCATGTTCTTTCAACCATGTTTTGTGTCGTGCATTACATATTATGTAATGAAGATTATAAAAATGAAAATGTCACACTTTTGTGTATCACAGACAGTTTGACCGGACCGGAAGGGAAAAGGCCCAGGACAGCCTACACACGCTACCAGACACTTGAGCTTGAGAAGGAGTTCCACTTCAACCGCTACCTGACACGTCGCCGACGAATTGAGATTGCACACACGCTCTGTCTCTCAGAGAGACAAATCAAAATATGGTTTCAAAACCGAAGAATGAAATGGAAAAAGGACAACAAGTTGAAGAGTATGAATATGGCGGCTGCAGGGAGCGGATACCGGCCGTGAAAAAGTGTATATATTGTATATGTGCATATAGGAATTAAATCTGTTAGTGTTTGAATATGTGTGTGTGCGTGGGTGCGTGTCTGATTCCTTATTCTAAGTGTGTGTTCGAAAAGGGGATGAAGACTTTGCCTATTTCACAAAAGAACTTTCCACTGGTCTTGAGAGAGTGAACGCCCTGCGTTGCGTCCTTCGTCAGAAAAAAATAAACACTTCCTCTCTGTGTTTTCCTGTAATGTTGCGTATGTGGGTAGATCTTTGCATTGTCTTAGAAAAGCCACATGAAGGTGTAAATTAATATAACACGTATTGAAGAAAAACGCTTCTGAAAAAAAGTTTCTGAAAGGTGCTTTTGGTAAGCCAACCTGTAAAAGTATTTGACTCTTACTAAAAGAAGCAAAACAAAAAATGCTTTTGTTGTTGTTTTCCTGTGTCTTTTGGTTTGTGAATATGAACTGATGTATTTTATTGTATTTATTTCATTTCGATATCAAATATCGATTGTATTTTATTTGTTGTGAAGCTGAAGTAGAAGACCTGTTTTGTTCGTATTGTACTGTCATCTTTGTGTATTGATAAAACCGTTCCGTTCAGACTTGTCCGCATATTTGTCGTGTCCTCATTTTTCTACTTGAATGTTTGAGTGTTGTACGTTTTCATATGTTGGGGGAAACGCGAATTATTTATTTTCCTTCTCGTGAAATTTGAATGATAACTGGAAGTGCAGAAAACAGTTTTGCCAATGATAAAAGCAGTGTTCATAACAATAAAGTTTTTACTTCAAAAAGTAGATCTCAGTGTTTGTCAGATGTTTTTTGTGGAAGTGACAGTCGTAAAAGTTAAATGTATGACACAGTTGTTTGATTATTAATGTGAGGGTGAGCATTAGTAGTCATAAAGCTGCGAAATACTATATTGCGGTTTAGGAAACTTAGATAAAATGAATATGCACGATAATGTTTAAATTCTAGTTTGTTAAGAACAATTCCTAATTTCTGTAAAAGTTTGTTTGAGTGGTTCAACAGGTATGAGACGCTCTATAATCACTACTTTATTCACCAGATGTGGAAAGGGCACCTATGGTCCCCCTTGCCAACTTCTCAACAGGAGTGTGCGTCCACGCCCAGTGTCTCGCACTCTTCTTTGGAAATCTGAACAGGGTTTTTGAGCGGCAAACTTTACTAGACCCTTTACCATTCTGGATCCGTGACATTGGCGGGTAAGATAAATAATGAGGTTTGGTCCACGAATTAGATCGTAAAATTCACCCGGAGTGAGACGGCAGATAGGCTCACTGGCCATAAAACAGTCACGTGGTGGCAATTAAAGTCAGTTTTATGGTTTTGGGGAGTCGACACTATATCGCATATAAAGTTTAATCGCACTGACGTGGAGCTTCGTTCTCTTTCTCTGCAGACCGTAGAGGTGTTCCTTGAATGCATCCACAACTGCTTCTGACAAACCAGATTGCTATGGACTGGAAAAACGTCGACCGGATTCACTCGAGTGAACGAAAGTCAGCTCTTGGTAAGTTCGAGTTTGTTTGTTTGTTTGTTTGGGGTTTTCGCTGCTGTTGAAAGACAAAAATTTTCTTTAGGCCCTCGGTGAAACAATGAGCAGAACATAAATGCACTCAAGTTCCAACTGCGTTAATTAGGGCTTGCACTGTGAAGACCTGCTTGTCCGGCAGATGGGTGGTAGGGGGCATTGCTCTTTGACTGTAATTGCTTCCTTCCTATACTGTAACATTCTCTGCCCATTGTATCCAGGCATTAAATAATGATTTTTTAAAGACGTTTTTGATATTTGTCAGTTTTTCTAGTATCAAACACACCCTTCAGAACTTTTTGGTAGATGTTCATGCACAAATTCCCCCCACCATAAATGCCTAAAAGTTTTGAGAGGGAGGATTGGAAGACTCTATGTATGTGTGAATGTATTTATGTATGTATGTATGTATGTATGTATGTACCTATCTATCTATCTATCTGTCTGTCTGTCTGTCTGTCTGTCTGTGTGTCTGTCTGTCTATCTATCTATCTATCTATCTATCTATCTATCTATCTATCTATCTATCTATCCATCCATCCATCCATCCATCCATACATACATATATAGTTTAAGGTAGGTTTGGGTTCTATCTATCTGTCTATCCCTCTGTTAGTGAGATATGTTTATACGCTCAGTGTAGATAATTTGTTAATGTTTCTGCACATTTTGACCAGTTTGCAATTTTGTGACTTAAAATCTGATAAAACTCAGTAATTATTAATCACAAACATCTTCAAGCACTGCTACTGCTCAACAACAACACTGTAGTTATCGTAACTAACAATACTGTTTTATTTTATCTTTAAGGCACACAAAACGCAGTATAGGGAAAAATAAACACGTTAATGCAGAACACAAAGATGTGTTTTTTGCTTGCCTTATTTGAGGAAATGCGCATATAACATCCGCATACTTAAAGTGAAGTGTGAGAGCGAGTGGGAGATAGACAGAATTCGATAGACAATGAAGGAGTGAGAGCGACTGAAGAAAAATGTCTTCGCTCCTGGTTCACCGTGAGGTCAGCGGCGGCAGGAAGATGAATGTGCACACGCCGTAAACCACCAGCAGAGCTCGCTTTTGGCCAAGTTCAGTGTCACCCGCATTGGCGCCCCTTCTCCCTATAAGGATAGAAAAGACAGAAAGAAAAAGAATAATAACTCCCGCATACACCTTTAATTGCAGGGACTCTCGGTAGAATAGAAATGGTTTACAAATCTGGGTGCAGCATGGATATCAGCAGAACGAAATTGATGGCTACAGCAGGCCAAGCTGTCTGGAGATATAAAGGTTGTTTGATAACATATTAATAGTTTTGGCCTAATATTAGTACTCATGATAAATGGAAGATACCAAAGATGTATGAGGAAAACAACAGCATAGAAAAGAATGAAAGAAAGAAAAAAAGGGAGAAAGAAAGTTGATGAGGTCGAAGGCTTGTTTGTGTCCATCTGTTTATTTGTGCTTGTTTGTCTGAGAGTGAGAGTGAGATTGTAAAGGTAGGGGGAGGGCCGGGGTCAAAAGTTTACAGCAGAACAAGTAGCTGTCATCTGTTCTTGTAGAGCGCAGTGCCACTTTTATAATAGCACAAAAGATGGAATAGCTGTGAATCCCGTGAGTTCTGGTCTAACCTCGCGATGAACTCTGCAAGCTGGGTGACCCTGGGTTAGCATCCCCAAGAGACTATCTCCTCCGCCTGTGCCAGAGATTGAGTATTCAGGTTTTATTAAGGGGTTTGATTGGTGAATTTCCTTTGAATAAATCCCATTTGATGACCATAAGTTCGACGGGACATTTGCATTTAGGATTGATAATATTTCCGCAATGAACATTTCTTTGTTTGCATAGTTCCGAAGAGTATTTTTTTCATGTTGTAGTATCTTGAAAACTAAACATTCGTTAATTTTAACAAAAGCAAAGAAGAGAAAAGAAAAACAATAAAAGAAAATTATTCTGTCCAGTATTATTTACCGGTAAATCAGGACTAAGCGAGGACGAGACGATATTGAGATTTGTAATAAAATGAGTTTGCATTGGCTTACAAATAATTTTATGTAATACTCATCACTTTGGGACAAATCTAGTTTTAGACATGCGAAAAAGCATCGACGATATATATACATGGATATGTATTACTATGTATAGTAGTCTATGTTTTTGCGAATACAAGCCTTGAATAGTTTAAACAATAAATCCTCCAATTTGGATCTTTTTATTGGATATCCTTTTTTTCTGTTTAATATTCATATTTATTTTTTTAAAGAATGCATAGGCCTACATTTTGTGCAAATATCTGACCTGTCCGAAAAAAAAAAACTTTCCATTTTGTAATAAAGAAAAGTTAAACAACAAACGGCATTATAAATAAAATTAAAACCCCATATTTGTGTCCACAAAATTTGTTTAATGTAGGTTATTTCGATTAATTTTGTCCTAAAGTTATATATTCGTTTAGACTGCCTAATTTAAAGGTTTGCGGAGGGCTGGCGGACGCGATGACTTGATATGGCCGTATTCCTTTTTATAGGAGACCGGAGCTAGTTGTTACACTGGGAAACACAACGGCTGTAGGCTCTATAACTGTAAGATTTTGAGTAAAAAGTCCAAATACATAAATGCTCGCGATTTGAAATGATTTTGATTTTATATGTTGGTTTCAGCCAAATGCAGTTTAAATTAACAGAAAACTGCAATATTTATTTTAAAATTATCCTCAAATCTGAAAGTGCAATTACCATTGTATTTTGTAAAAGCAGTTGGGCCAGTTTAACACGATAAGACTATACTGGGTTAACTTAAGACAGTTCTATAGCAAAAGTAGGTTTTTAACAGAACATTTAAACTGTTTTAGAACAAGGGTATTAAAAAAAGGGGGTCGGTGCAGTTTGCTCCGTATGTTTCAGTGTCTTTTTATACAATTTCCTGGCAAAATGTATGTTACCTTTTACATTTTTCGTGTTGCATTTAACTGTTTACTGATTCTTTGGTTTAATGTTTAGGCCTCGTTATAGAAAATTTATTGTCAGTTTCTCATACTCATTTTCCCTCATTTAAATGACTTTCCAGTAATAGTCACTGGAATAAAAATGTGACAACTAGCCCTGGTCTCCCCTGTTTATGTTTTATCATATATATGTAGAACATGAGAGTTTTACATATTCATAATCTGAGTTTTCTTTCATCTGATCCTGTGATGAATTGTTAGTCTTACTTGTTTTAAATATGTAAATATTAGAGCGTGTTTAATTTTAGGCCTCCAGTTTTGTACACAAAGGAGCGAGAAGTATATAATGAATAACAGACGACATGGTATTATTTTATATGCGCCCCAGAAAACTAAAGCCTTGGCTTAGAGCTTTGTGGTACAACCGTACGGTTAAAAGACTTTTCGTTAGCAATTTAAATTTATCAAGAAGTTAAATCCTATAATTTAACAGCATTCTAATAACGGTTATTATTAGTAGTGGTAGTAGTAGTAATAAAAATGTTGTTACTATAAAGATAATATATAATGAAGATTACATATATATATGATATATAAGATAATACATATCGACCTCCAGAAGGACCCTGTTCCCTGAGGGGATAAACGAAGTCCAAGGCCGGGGTAAACGCAAGGTCACTGCGTCTAACAAATATGAAAATGTCACCTTTTCAGAGGGCACGCCTTGTTGTTTAACAAAGACTGTCAATGAACAAGATTAATAAGAGGCGAAATGGACATTGAGTCACTGAGAGGTCAACCCGAAGTTATCTCTGTGTAGCTATTAAAGAAAGGTAGGCAGAGCGGTTCTGAAGCTGTGGAAGTTTAGTTAATGCAAACTTGAAGCTTGCGTGGATACTTAGACAAGAGTTTCCAAGTCAGAGTGGCTGGCGATTCACTACATGGAAATGTTAAAGATAAAGAAACATTACATGGAAACTACCTGTCGCGCGAAGGATGTGTCATTATTTTGGTTTATCTGGACAGGGAACCTGACATATCAGCTTCAGGGTCAGGGATAATATTTGCTCACGAACTTACAAAAGGTAGGCATTCTGCGTTTTATTTTAGTGTTCATATAAACATTGCTATTTAACAAGTCCAATAGGGATATGGAAAAGTTATGGAATTGAGTCTGTCTGTGTTGTGCATTTCACAGGAAAGCAGAATTAGGTGACAAAAATTAGTATTGGCTTGACTTTTTTTTTTTAAAGATGGAGGTTACATAAGATATTTCAAGATCATAAACGTTACATTGCGGTCTTCATTATAACGATTTTGAATAATTTTCATAACCATTTAAGCAATATCAATACGAATATAATTGCACGAAGATTGCTATGTATTGCAGTAAACTAAAAGGCCAGCTGCAATAAACAATTAGTGGCTGACTGCAGACTATATATGGTAGTTCAATCGGTCCCGAATACAAATTCTGAGTTGGTTTTGGTCTGCTCTTATATAGGTAGAGTAAAAGACGAAATACAGTGTATCTAAGACGAAATACAATGGATCTAAGCCACCGTGCAGAACATGAAAGGTGACAAGAAGTAAATAAAGTAAATAAAGTAAATAAATATCAGATGTAAAAAGCCAGCGTATTTCATTATGGAGCTTCTGTGAGACAATAAGGAATGCCACGTTTCTTTATTTAGACTACATTTTATGTATTTTTGCTTCTGCTTAAAATATATGTGAGATTTTTCTTAGTAATTCAGTGATTATAATAATAATTCAAAAGATAGCAATCAAAAGATGTAAATGTGTGCAACTAAAAGGCTCATATAGCATCCTTTCGTTGTTCTTGACGACACATGCTTGGGTCACTTTAATGTAGAGTAAATCGTCTAACTGTTTGTCCTTCACAATATTTCTTTGACGATGCCGGTGATAGAACCGCCAAAACTAAGTCTTTTTATTGTGTTGTTACAATTGTTACAGTTGTTACAAAGGACGTGTAAAATTATTGGTTGATACGGTTGCTGGCTTGAAAATACTCTTTGTGCTATTCATTAACAGGTGCATAGTCACTGAGTGTACTGATACAGTTGTTTTTGTGCAAGTGGTTGTGGGCCTTCTTGAAGGTTCATTTGAGGAACCTTTAGAAATTTGAAAGTCCCTGGAGGGTACAAAACTGCAGGTCGTGATACACAACAAACGAGATTCTTTGTACATTTATCATCAGAAAGGGCATTAACACTGGAAGGGGATGCTTTCGTGATAAATCACGTTCTCTGTTGAACTCAATTGTTTATCACTGTATATAATGCATTTTAAAATACATCTTGTACATTCACTCAGTTGTTTCGTTTTCTATACGACCTATATGCTAACTATATCGAATTAATCTATTATATATTTTGATTCGATAACAAAAACAGACGCAGAGACCGCTCGAACACATTTTTGCTGTGCTGATGCCTGGCCTGCTATTGGTGCTTGTTTACACGATGCCCACAAGAGGCGCTGATTGGTCGCATTTCTCACGTGACCGACCAACTTTGTACATTTGACAGAGGAGTAGGTGGGTTTTGGAGAGATCAGAAAAACGACAGCACGATAAAAATTAGAATTGTTGCACTTTTCAAATTAATGATCATGAGTTCCTACTTGATCAATTCAAATTACATCGAACCTTCTTTCCCACCCTGCGAGGAATATCAGCAGAATGGATACATGCCCGTGTCCTCTGATTATTATGAGCGGCCGAAAGACGCGGGCTTCCCCCATCACGAGGAGGCATCATACCCGCGATCAAACTACCAAGAGCCGAGCTATGATTACGGTAATGTGTCAACCAACGACCTCAACGATTTCACCGACCGTCATCACGCGCAACCTCAATCCGTTCCGCAGAATCATGGACCCCGCCTCACCACAGAGAGCTGTGCTGGTTCAGCTGCGAACAAGGATTGTAGCCTCGTGTCAGAGGCTCTCCCAGGCGCACAGAAGGGTAAAGAGCCGGTGGTGTATCCCTGGATGAAAAAAGTCCATGTTAATACCGGTAAGTAATGTGCACGGGAAATAAAAGCTCTAGGAGCCCTGTGGAGGGCGTTCGTCGTAAGGCATGTAGGGAACATACCCTGTTGTAATTGCTCATTTAGAGGATTTACTGCCATCGAGATGAAGTCCCGGTGCTTAGGAGTTCTCGCCAATTTTATTTCCCTCGATGTTCCGCCCGGCCCATTTGCGTTTGTTTCTTATGACCCACAAGAAAGTTTATGGTTGACCAGGTTAGCACCGAAAAGGCCTTTTAATGTAGTTATTTTCCATGTTGCTGTGCTACCAAATTAGTTACATCAAGGCTGCGTGTGAATGGAATGCTGTTGTCGGAGAACGACGCATGTCCATTGTTTCATACTCTACACGTTTAGTGCCCTTCAAAATGTTTAGCAAGTGTACTAATTATCCGACATCTCGCCAATACCTGAGAATGTCAATAACACCTGCTTGGTTATGTGTTTGTGTGTTTAGTGACCGCCAGCTACTCTGGAGGAGTGCCCAAGAGGTCTCGCACCGCCTACACGCGCCAGCAGGCTCTTGAGCTTGAGAAAGAGTTCCACTTTAACCGATATCTGACTCGACGTCGACGAGTGGAGATAGCGCACACTATGTGTCTTTCTGAGCGTCAGGTGAAAATCTGGTTTCAGAATCGCCGCATGAAGTGGAAGAAAGACCACAAGCTGCCTAATACAAAGATCCGCTCCTCGAGCTCTGCGCCCTCCAACCATCACGTGAAAACGGACGCCACTCAGCAGCAGCAGCAAACACTGCTTCCTACGCCTTGTTCCTCGAACCTATAGTGCTAGAAGCAAATCGGCACAAACGGAACTGAACAAGAAAGAAGAACACATAGCAGTATTAGGATCGGAACTTCACAGGGTTACTTTTTATTCAGTGTCCGATGAGGCAACTTAACCTCGCTTTCCCAACCTCTTCCTCCACTCTAATTTGAGCTGGAAATCACGTCCTTCCTGTAAAAATAGTTTTTTTCCCCTCCTCTCTCTCTTAAAGGAACAATAGTAGAATGTACTTTAACTTGGACAATGGATCGTTACGTTTTCTGTCTTTAACCGAGACATACCAAGTCTTATTTGTGAAGATCTGCGCTATAGTTACGCGTGTACAAATGGACATTTTAACTTGAAGGCACAAGTATAGGAACAATCTTCCTGGAGTAGTTACCTTATTTGTCTTAGTCCCATATTTTAGAGTATTGTTAAGTGTATTTACGTCATCAAAGCTGTGAATATTCGTGTATTTGGTTATTTGTATATTGGTGAATGATGTCAAGTTGTTTTAGTAAGCCTGTATGCAAGTAATTGTAGGCTTCCCGTGGAAATAATAAAATGACTTTATTGTGCATTATATATTTAGTTTAATCCATAGACAAGGCTAATGTAGGCGGCGTAATTTAGCTGTTTCCTGAATCATGTTACTGTTTTATTCCAGCTTATCTTGATAACGAATAACAAAAACTTAAAAAAGTGAAAGCAAAATTTCGCTATTAAACTAAAAGCTTGCCTCCGAAATTTCTATTACGCGAATTGCGAGACTAATGCTGTTTAGGCCAACGGTTTAGGTGTGCTTATAGAATTCAAGATGCTAGCCTATAACATCGTCAATGAAAAATTTGCACTTTACAAGTCAAATTATTTTGCCACCAATCTTGTGACGTTTAGTTTTTTATTTATTCCATATGACTATCCTTTTGGTTTTGTTGAAAAATGATTAAAACGCGCATAGCGCTTAAATATTAGTGTTCCCTTAAGCTGACCTATCATACCATACAGCGATGCAAGATACCGGATAGTTGAGCTTGCAACGTTGTTGTTTGAATTATATGACTTAATGCAGTATCTATTTCTAAATATCCAAACTGTTGTAGACTACTGGGACAAAATCACATTCAACTTATATTAAACACTGACTAGTTCGTGAAATGTTAATAATTCCAGTACAACCAGACCTCGTTTACGCCGGCCAGTCTCTTTGTTTGTTTGTTTTTTTCTTCAGGAGAATATATTCTTAGACTTAAATTGACGTCCATTTTAAATTTGATCCAAATTTTAGATATTTCTCTTGTGAAGGCGCTTTCCAAAATCAAAATGTAGGCTATTTAAATTACAAATATCATTAACTTTTCCCCCTATAGAAGACTGTTAAAATAAATTAGGGATGGACAGTAGGCTTACTAGTGTAAACTACTGTTGGGGTCAAGCAGGGGACACAAACGAGCTGTCCAATCATCAAACTGAAGCACCGTGTACGACCCCTTAACCTCTGACCCCGCCATATTCAGCACCCTCTAGACCATGGTCTATTTATTTCTCGAACGCATGGGGCAGTAGTGGAACTTGAATATGGCCTGTATTTGGAAAAACTGGGGGAGACCAAAACCATAGTCTGTTTGTGCGTAACTTACTTTGCACGACTTATTTGACATAAAATATGAAGTAAATGTTTAAATCTGCAAAATTTTTTGCACTTTAACAACTCGCTTTAAAAATTATCTAAATCATTTATTATAGAAAACACGAACTGTTAAATTTAAACAGGTTGAAGAAATCTTTGGTCGATAATTTAAGGATGGCAATTTAAAGATCTAAAGTGCTCAATTATTTTTGTTTGTGTGCGGTTAGCCGAACTTTCACCAATAATAGCAGTTATTCCACAGACACAACAACAGCCATGGATCTTAAATATAAAGAATGTCTGGTCTGTTTACAACTTTGTGGAATTTGAAATCAGTATGGGTGACCGTGTTTTAAATATTCAGATTTAAGAAAAAAAAAAAAAAAAACTTAAACTTCAGCCGTTAAGACAGTCACAGTCTGTCATCATTGATTCAGATCTTGACAGACAGGAAATTTAAACTTCCATCATGACACCAGCACCTCACCTCTCAATCTACCATGCTTAAATTTTAATTGACTGGCTCACATGACCTTATTAAATAATAGATACCTCTTGGTTAGAAATAGACACAGGAGGTTCAGTAGGATTTTTCATTTTGCAGTTGACCGTCGACTTAGCGAGACCTCTCAGAACCAGCCAGCTGCTCCTATTCTGGTCAGTCTTCAAAAAGGGGGTTTGGAGTAAGTAAACTACGCTTTCTGAAATCTTAAATTTTGGATGTTATATATGGCAAACTATGCAGCACATGTTTAAAGGACAGGTTATATACAGATGTTTGTACTGATGTGAACTAAACCCATATTTTCGCATTACCATTATCCAACAGTTCAATCCTGGTGAATGATTGAGAATTATTTAAGTGTAAATGGTCACTTTATATACAAACGTTAGACAGTGAACTACTGTACTTTTAGATGTAGGTATGGTTATGTACTTTCTGAAAATCTTATAAGGCAATTGTAAACAACAATAATAACAATATTTAATAATAACTGTGTTCTAGCTGTTCATAAGCTACTAAATCGCTTTACTGTGTATGTCAATCACTTGTTTCCGGAATTATCAAAACACAGGCTACACAGAAAGATAAGATTTTTAACTACGATTTTTATTTCATTCACATTTAACAAACATTTTTGAACTCATGAGCAAAACCATTAGGCACTCAAAGATCATTGCGGTTTCGCTGGCATCATAGTCAAACTGCGTTGAGCTGTACATCATTAATAGCTTTGATGATGACCACGGTAAATCCAAGGAAAATAATTATCTTCGTCTGCGTGTTGTAGTAATCTTAGGCTGCTTCAAGAGCTCCAAATGTCAGCATTGAAAACAGATTTGTTCTGTCCCCTGGCGAGACTCCACGAACCATTTAGACTGAAAATACAGCCCTGTCTGTTGGCTTCTAAAACAGCAGACCACTTTGTTAAGGAATAAAAAAATAAATGGTTGAAATACATTTATGCTGGTCTGCAGTTACTAATTCAATGATAATAAATTACATTTTTAAAAAGTAAGTGACGTTATCAAAATTTTATAAAAAGACGAGGATTGTTTGCACCCCTTATGCTCTGTGCTGGTCTCGAAAACTTTGTGTAAAAGCGTTCTTAATGAACTTTGTGCTCGGGTCAGTGGGAAGTTTAGGAGGCATGCTGAAATGTATGAGAAGCAAACAGACAGACCCCAGGGACTTAGGAGGTTCGCGTTGCGTCTCGCAACACCCCAGGGCTGTTTCTAGTTATAGCAGGCAGGTGAATACTCTTACAAAAAGGTCTAAGCAACACAAACAAGTCTGACTAAAGCGGTATTTGAAGCATGTTTACTCTTTTAAAATATGACTTTCATAAGTCACACTTGATAAAGCGCACAGCACATCACAATAACTCTACGTCAGAATTAAGATATATAATGCATCGCCTTTGTGCTGTTCACTCAAAAAGCGGGCAGCGCTGGACTCTGTCCAAAAATTCTTTGCATGAGTATGGAAATAAAATCATAACATAGTTCAGCTCATGTTAAAATCTGAAAAAAGTTTGTACTACTCCAAGTTGTGGCTTTTGAGAGAACAAAGCATTGCTGCAAGGGGGAGAAGCGGTCCTGCCTGGCTGAGGTGATTAATTATCTACAGGGCTTCACCACGTCTGTTGGATGAGCTTTCAGCCTAAACACTCTGCTGCCGGAAAACAAGCACCAAATGGTAGTAAAGAGAAGGCCCCTTTCGGGACGGGTCTTCTTTCATTTGTTTGTTGAGGTAGACTTGATAGATCACTGCTCTATAAAGATGTCAGAATTGTAGCTTCAGATCCTATGACTCTTGTAACTAAAGGTTACTATGTCTAAAATAGTACCTTCTAGTATTAAAACAAACTGTTACATATGCAGATTTATCATTTCCATATTGCAGTGTTGACACGAGCAAATTCTAAGGTCACAAAGAGCAGATGCTTGGTAGGTCCGCTGATAACTTCCATTCAGTCTTGTTTGACTGATACACCGTAATCACCGAGAGAGGGCCACCTTGCACACACGAGTTCTTTAAAGGTATTCAGTAACAGTGATTTATTAGATTTTAATACATGTAGCTGTGAGCAAACATTTTGATGGTGTATTTCTAAGAGATAATGCTAGAGAGGTATAATGATGATAATAATAATAATAATAATAATAATAATTATTATTATTATTATTATTATTATTATCATCACTTTAATAAATCAGAACGCCAGCTATTGTTCTATTGCGAATGTGTTTGTTTCCTTTAACAATGGCACAGAAGAAGACTAATAATGTTAAGAGGTCCATATACTTGTGGCATACTGTTGTATTTGTGGGGGGACACCACATATACCCTTAAAACATCATATGTTCCCACATACAACGTTCTACAGCCAATCATCTTGTAACGTGTCGACTAATCTGTGATGTGCTGTTTTTTTCTGGTTAAAAAATGCTTAAAAATAAGACTGAAATTTTACGTTTCGAGGAAGTGTTTTCTGAACACACTACTTCCATATTTTCCGTCTTTGTGATCATCCTCAAAGGGGACTAACCACAGTCTCTATTAATGATTCACAGTTCAAAAAAGGTTTCCTTTTTAATAGACACTTGGTCACGTGAGTGGGGCGCATAATATGGTTGCGATATTATGATGAAGGGGGTGGATGGCATGCGAACCCCGGTCTGCTGCTGTGCTGATAGCGCTAGCCTACTTCACTAAAGTGGGGTTGGGTCATTGTGGACTTGCTGAAAAGCCGGAGAGATAGGGAGAGAAAAAATTAAAAAGAACGAAAGACCCTGGTACGTTTTGCGGATGATGTTATACAGCTGTCATGAACGGATATGTTTTTCTACACAGAAAAAGACAGAAAGCCCTGCGCACCACGAGGATGGATTTTATTTTGAGGTATTTCCGCTGATTGTTCATTACTCTAGTGAGTTTTTCGGCTCAAAGAGAAGGTCAGTTACCGTAGAATGGCGGACGAACACACGGGAGAGTCGAACTTAAGATCATTGAAATAAACTACACTTGGAGCATATTCGTCAATCAACTTTTATTCTTCACTTAACAGCACTGAAACAACCATTACACATAAAAATTTAATTGTTACATACGTTTACATAAATGCTACATTGGCAACACTTTACAAAACTAATATTGTTTTACAAAATTAAGGCAACTTAGACTAAATTGTTATATAGGTGTTTTCCGTGATACGTCATAAATCAGAATGCATCCGCAAAACCGGAGAAGCAAATGCTGTTACGCTTGTTATTAAAACCTAGTCTGTATCAAATAAAACGTAATGTAAAATATGTGTAAATAAAAATAAGAAATTAAATTAATTGTGCAGGAAAATACAGAGCAATTTATAGACTTCATGGAGTAAATTTTATCTTCTTTCTAAAAACATTTCGAACTTTTCAAAATTTGTCTGCAGCCCAAAAACCTCGGAGAAGATTTTTTTCAGAGTAGTATTAAACTATTTATGTTTACCCAAACATTTTTATTTTTTGAACTGTGTGAATAATTAATGATAATGTCTTTGTATTGCACATAGTCTTAAATCGGTAACACTTGTGTGTGGCTGTGTAAACCCTCTAGGTTGTAGAGGGTGTGTAAACTGGGTTTTCCCAGAAAGAATAAATCACAAGACAGCGAATAAAACTCAACAGAGCAGTGGCGGCCCGTTTGTTGTGGAGGCTCGCATGGGAAACGAGGATATAATATAAGGAGTATCATCCAGAAGCACGCTGCCGCACGAGGTCACGACGCTCCAGTCTTGATTTATGGGCTGGGGGACTTAGGGCGGCCGCTGCTTGAGAGCTAATGACTATTCGATCTAAATTCTCTAGAAAGGAAACAAAATGGAGGAGAACTCGATACATTTGCCGAAGTGTTTTATTCCTTATGATATTCCTGATGATACATTCTTATTTTGACACATGCGCCAATATGTTTTATCTTTAACTGTAAAAATGCATCCATTAATGTGATTTATTTGTGCTGTTGATCTTAGGGTTCCCCCACCTATTAATTATTATATGCATTAGATCTATTAGTAGTGCAATTAATTGCATTAGCGAGGCAAAGAGTCGAAAGTAAAGGATTTTAATATTGATATTTCTCTAAAGTCTGGGTTGAGTATTAAAGATGTCGGGCTCGTTAATATTCGTTTATACAAAGCTTAAGGATACATTATACCAAGGTAGTTTTCAGTAAGCTAATACATTTTTTAATGATGTTAGTTTATTACTGTGCTGGTGTTAGATACATGTTGGAGTTCAAATAAGTAACCATTCGTAATGAGTGGAATGGATTTACTATGTAATAAATACAAAAGGAGAATTCTTAGCATTTAATGTGCAACTTATTTTAAATTAAATACACATTTAAAATAAAACGACATAAATGAGTGATGACAGACATTCAGAAGTGTGTTTATTTGTTTTTATTTAGAGTGCACTCATTGAATTGTTCAGTTAAAATACATTTGCATTAATTACTGTCTACTGTCTATATTTCTCCTGGCTGTTGAGACAAAAAAATGTAATACTTTTATTTCTTGCCGTAGATCTACACATAAATGAACGTGACCCATCACCAAGCCTACGAGAGACTGTGTTTTGCTTAAGGTGAGCTTTCTATTACATTACACAACTGCCATGTCATGCTATATATATTATTTACTCTCATTTAATTTATTCAAAGGCTTACACATGCTACATGCACGCATACACACACACTTAGGCTACATGAAAACTGAAGACCCATAATTTCTTCCTTTCCACGTATCTGGGGTGCAATTTGTCATTATGAAGGAGTCTGTTGGATCAACGCTCAGGAGCTAACGTGAGAAATGTCTTGTAACGGGTTTAGGCTGTTTAATGCAGATTAATTGCAGATTAATATATAGCATAATATATAACATAATTTATAACATTATATATATATATATATATATATATACGCTATTTAGAATCTTCTACGAAAATCGCCGAACATTTAATCAAATTTTCATCTAGCAGTTTCCGCGCCATTAATGAAATCTCTTAGTCATCGTTTTAATGAAAGAAAAAGGAAACAATTGCGTAAATGTCCAAAATGCTGAAATTGTCAAAAAAAATCGCAGACGCAAGGATTTTTAAAATCCCACTCACCAACCCACGCCGCCCGCTCTTTTCTTTTTAGCTTTGGTAATCTGTAATCCAGTGGGCAGCGCTAGAACAGAAATCTGCCTCTGTGTTTACTGCCGTGCTGCGTAAAGACATAAATCTTCTAGTTTGACCGAGAAAATACACAGGCTGATGCTGGTAATTCATTCGTATGCAGAAGAGTTTGATCCATAACCTCCCGTCCTCAGCTCGCGGCTCTCTTTTTGTTTCCAGCGACTTTGGAGGTCCGGGAGTTTCACAACCTTCTTCTGTGTAGCGAAAAAGCATCCTTTACTTTACTGCCGATAGTTCTTGGTTCAGGCTTTATAACCAATTATTTATTAAATCAATGAATGGAGTTTATTGAAATGTTACAGTACATTATTGTAGTATGTTATAGTATAGTATATTATTATTATTATTAAAATAAACCCACCCGTTGGTGTTTTTTATTGCTGCTGCTGCGATTAATAATCTTCATAATAATAATATATCAGTAAAATATAAGTATTTCAGTCCTTTTAGGCCAGCAGTATCTGCATTTCAGTTTTGAATTATTTAATAACAATCAAGCTTATATTTGACACATAACTTGTGTCTAACAAATAGTCTATAGTTCTAAGTTATAGATTATATAAAGTTATAGGTATATCGCCCTGTCTGTGTTCACAAGGAGTGGAACTGCTTTCTGTGCTTGAGAAGGCGCTTCATTTGCATAATTTTTCTTGTCTACGGTGACGCTCTATTTCGAGGGAGTTCACTGGGGTGTGCATGAGTATGTGTTAACGTACTAGTTTGTGCACGTTAGTGGTACACGAAAGACTCACTAGAGCGCAGCCCATGGTGGCATTTAGTATAGGTCCGAGAACACAGGCGTTCATTTAGTAGTATGTAATATGTGTGTATGTGTGAAGGTGCTTAATCTTCACGACCAGTGCGCACGAGACAACTTTTGTTATTTGGCTGCTATACTGCGTCAAAAAAGAAAAAGACAGAAGGAAGGAATTTAAGTCCTCGAGCACGATCGAGTCGCCGCTTTACTGCAGATACGTCCCATGACTCCTGCAAGTGCAGCTCTGGCTTTGTTGTCTTCCCGATTTAGCTTTACCCTGGACCGCTGTTTGATCGATTTCTGCCGCTGAATGAGAGAAGCTCGCGCCGTGCTGCGCGCTGCTCGTCAGAGAGGAAGGTAAGCGGGACAGAGGCAGAGTTCTCGCATGGCTGTTAAATGGCGAGTTTGTGATTTATGACCGCGCGACTGAAATCTCGGTTCAGGGAGAGTTCATACTCGCACATACACACACTCACTCACAGTCAAGCCAGATTCCTCCCGTGCAGCAGCTGGGTCTCCTGCTTTGTGGCTTTAGCGTCTTTTCTTTTAGCTTTCCATGTGTACGATAGTGCCAGTGAGTGAATTAGTGGAAGTCAAGCATGGATGGGTCGTCTAGAAATTGAAGAGGCCTCGTGGTTTTGTTTTTCGCAATTATGCGGTCTCCGTATGCTTTTTGGGCCTGATTTTACCACAGTTTTATTTTTGTTTATAAATGTTGTTTTTTAAATGATTTTTTTCAATATATATATATATATTGGGCCGATTAAATAGTTAATCGGTATATTATTATTATTATTATTGTTATTATTATTATCCTTGTTATTTGTTTGCTATTATTAATGATATTCCTGAAATAGACTATGCTTTCCATGTGTTGTATTGTCGCGCTTCAAGTAGATCATGATTCTTTTCTTTTTTGTAATCTTGTCTTCCTTTCGTTTTTAATTATATAACATGTCTACTTGTGGGATATATTTAACAGGGTATTTATCGTTGATATATCAATAATATCAAATATAACTTCAGAGTGGAAAAATGTACTAGGCAAATATAATAGGTTTCAGTGGTTATTTCCGCGCTCTGCTCCAGTCTCGGGCCGTGGCAATATCATTTTCCCGGCTTGGTGACCCCTCATGCATCCACCGGTGCCAGTTACTATTATCCATTATTTTGGGTCGGCGAGGAAGAGATCATGGCGTGGTTTGGAGACGCGCGTCTGCCCGGTTTTTCAGGTTTCCTGCTACTACAACTTTCGAACCCAAACAATACACGCAGGGGCATGTATTTATGTAGACTAAAATGTCACGAACACCTTTACACCTTAGGAACTAAAAATCAGACGCAAGTAACTTGAATGCTGACCTCTATTTAGAACAAAAAAAATTTAATTAAAATAAAAAGTTGCATAAGCTGTTCTGACAATGAAAATGAAAGTCGCATGAATTGATAATGGTTGTTGCTTCTTTATGGCCGTAATACTTTAAATTAGTTCACACTACTTATTTACATTAACGCAATGCTCTCTTTTTTTAAAGAAAATATTGATTTTATGTGTTTATTTGTGTATTGCTTTTTTAAACGTGTTAACATAGCCTGTAGCTTATTTTGATTAGATAATGTGATTTATTTAAATACTTTAAGCGGCCATCATGTTCTCAGTTATGTTGGCTATTGTTGCAGCTGGCCATAAGGTAAGTGGTGACCGGCTCTCCCAGTCTCGCCACAGTGTCAACTGAGCTTTGAAAAGTAAGATGGATAGGCCTTATTTCACCCGCTCACGGTATCTTCTCTCACCGTAGGTTCACCCGTAGAGCCCATTGGCGAAGAGGTGTCACGTGACTACGTCGAGCCAATGTTCTTCTACGAAGGTGTCAGGACCTTGTCAGAAAGTGAAATAAACATTGGGAAACGGCGAGATGCAAAAAGCGACCTATTGCGATGGCTCGGCAATTTACAGTGGCTTCCCCTATCAAAGCGCAAACGGTTTAGGTTATGATGCCAGTCAGCAGCAATATCTCCAGGCCCTTCATGTGGAAAGTGAGTACCATCGACCGGCCTGCTCCCTGCAGTCCCCTGGTGGCTCTGCAGCTCTGCACAAACCCAATGAAATCTCCGAGGGCTGCCAGCGGAGTAACGGGACACAAGCCCCAGTACCAGATATCCCCGACAACAACCAGCCCCCTACTGCCCCTTCCGGACCATCTTCCCCCAGTTCCCTTAATCAGATTCCGAGCAATGATACCACCGGCAAGAACCCAGGGCACGCATCTCCAACGCCAGCCACAAGAAAACACATTTTTCCGTGGATGAAGGAATCCCGTCAGAACACAAAGCAGAAATCCTGTAGCACCATTTCAGGTGATTACATCAACCACATTATAGCACCTTAGATTAAACAGCCTAAATATAAACATGTTTCTAAAATAATGAATACGAAGCATAATTTAGGTAATCTTAGCTAGCCTATGGAGATTTTTTTTTTTTTTTTGGTCATGAAATATGTAAATGGAACTTATCATTTTATCATTTATATCACCTTTCCATTGGCTGTTTACTGTCTTGTGTATTTATAAAACACTGGACCACATGTAAAAGGATAGTTCTATTAGAGGTAATTGGACAGATTTGATGGTTAAATACCAATCTTATCAAATGCTGTGCACCGATGACACCCCCAGCACATTCCCCTGTCTATCTGCTTCACAGTTACATATTTTCATTCATAGGCAACAATTTTATTTGTTAATTACTGTAAAACTGCGAACACAAAGTGCTAGGAAAATAATAGTCATAATACAGTTGTGGAAAAACAATACAGTTGGCTAGTGATTTCATCCTTCCTCTGCTCTACTACCGGAACAGACTATGCCACTTTTTCCTACCTATTTTTGATTAACCTGCCAAGAAGTATGCTATTATGGTTTTGATACAGTTATAATGTGCTTGCTTTACCAGTGATAGCCGGATAGTATTACCCTATAATCCTTAAAATTATATACATGTATGACGCTGTACCAGCAGGGGTTTGAGTGAGTCAGTCTGTTAAACAACAGTAAAAGCAATGCATGATGTATATTGTAGCCTACAGTGAGGTCCATCCAGGGACATGCGCAATAACGTTTTCTTTTTTTTTTTTTTTTGTTTTTTCCTCGTACAGTAGAGAGCTGCGCTGGAGACAAGAGTCCCCCCGGTTCGGCCGCCTCCAAGCGCGCTCGTACTGCATACACCTCTGCTCAACTTGTAGAGCTGGAGAAAGAATTCCACTTCAACCGTTACCTCTGCCGCCCGCGAAGAGTGGAAATGGCAAATCTGCTCAACCTGACAGAAAGGCAGATTAAAATATGGTTCCAGAATCGCAGGATGAAGTACAAAAAGGACCAGAAGGGGCTAGGAATGATGCCCTCTCCTGGAGCACAGTCTCCTCACAGTCCCGTTGCCCTGTCATCTGGTGGTGGAGGAGGGGGTGGGAGTGCATATTTAAGTTCAATGCATTCTCTGGTTAACAGCGTGCCCTACGACTCACCCTCTCCAGCAACGTATAACAAACCCCAGCCAAATGCGTACAGCCTTCCTACGTCATATCCACCTCCTCTGAATAACTGCCCACCTCCTCAGAAGCGGTATCCGGGGACTGGCACAGCCACGCCGGAATACGACACGCATCATCTTCAAGGCAACAACAATTACGGGACGCAAGTGCAGGGTAGTCCGGTTTACGTCAGTGGTGGTGGAGGCTACTCGGATTCTTTGGTGGGGATGGGGGCCTCGGTATTTGGCCTGACACATCTACCGCATCCACCTCAAGGCAATATAGACTACAATGGCGCTATCACCATGGGAAACAGCCATCAGCAAGGAACGTGCGAACCAAACCCATGCACATTCACAGACCTTACACCGCACTATTCTCAGGGAAGAATTCAGGAAGCGCCCAAACTCACGCATCTATAGTGCCGATACAATGTATTTCTCTCCTAGTCCACGGCACACATTTGCGCTCCGTCTGGCTTCGTTTTCCGCCACCTACAGCTGCGTATATTTGGTTAATATAGTTTTCCTGACGTGGCCTCAGGTGAAACGACTTTGTTGCTTTTACTTAATACATAAAAAGGAAATTAAAGTTCATTAAAGCTCAAATGTCATGACATCATGGGAATATGTAGGCCTATTTAAATTGTTTTGATGAAATCTGAAACAGGGTATGAGAACACATATTAGAATACAGTTTTATGGTAGTTTTTTATGTGAATTTTAAGTCTTCAAAATTCTCCTCAGTCCACGATTTCTTTTCTGTTTTGCATTTTGCACTTGAGGAAGGATGCATATGAACACAATTTCTTATTCAACAGTCTTATACAGCGTGAGATCGTGTCTTTTAGGTCTTTCAAATGTATTTATTTGTTTCCATGGACAGTAGATTGTGTTATTTAGCCCAAATCCTTCAGCTAATGGGAACCGAATCCTGCGATTCTCCCAGTCACGTCAGTGCTGAAACAAGTGCTAACAGGCAAAGCTGTTCATCAAAGATCAGTGTGTTCGAATATTAATGGATGTGTGCGAATGTTAATCATGTGTTGCTTAAACAGTCGAAAGAGACAGCGATCAGATACTCATACTTTTTTATTTGTTCGAACCTTTTTTTTTTTTTGATGTCATACATTCCATGCTGCTCCACTTCTGAAGAAATAAAAGACACTAATTAACTTATGTATTTGCCTTCATAGCAGAGGGGTTACACAAAAAACATCATATAATTAGCAATAATCAGGTAATTTTATCAGTACCTGTCGCTGTTTGGTTCAAATTAAGGAAAATGAAAAGAAAATTATATATTATTAAAACAACTGTAAAGCACTTGAAATAAGAGAGAAACAACTTAATACTGATGGCTGTATTGAGTATGAATGGTACACCGTCATTTCCTGAAGTCTTGCAGTTAGTGAAAAGTGCAAGAAATCCCATCCATTGTCGTGACAGTCTCCTACTGGCCTCCAGCAGTGCCTGTGGGAGAAAAAAAGTCTTTAAAACTCTGAAATGCTCAAGCTCAGCGCTCGTTTAGACCAGCAACATTGCAATGTATAAAATACATATGCAACATAAGCAATAAAGAGAGAGAGGAAACACACATCAACGCAAAATTCTCTTAAGCAACTCCTTATTTGAGTCCAAACTTTATGAGACATGGGCATTAGTAACAGTACTCGAGATTAAAACATAATTCTTCACAATTTTAAGTCTAAATTTAGAGAAGCATTCTTTAATATCAATAATGTTGTTTCATAATTTGATATTATGGAAAGGAAAATGGAAATGACGTTAAATTAAATGACTATGATTAACAACCTCGTTGTGTAGTACACTGGTTAAAAAGGTAATTGCTAGTAAAAAAAAAAAAAAAAAAAAAAAAAAAAAGCAACAATATCAAACAAAAAGTTTTTTTTTATATTTATTTTTATTATTTATTTTATATTTATATTTATATTTAGCCCATCAAAATTTGTACTCTCACATGGCGTAAGGTTAGCAAGGGCCTGCGTGAGACAAAGTTAATTAATTTAAGACATGTTAACCCAAGATGTGGTTATGGGTTTCATAGAAGAAAATGAGACCATGTTTTCGCCGAGTTAGAATGAGTGCCACCTCCCACAAAGTAACCTATTTTCTTGGCTACTCCAGAGCCCTACGTGCTAAAGTACCCTAACGTGCTGTAATACTACGCCTTCATCACAATGCAATATGAAAGAAACTACTTTCTCATCAACAGCAAATTATTGCTCCTTAAATGTTTAGCCTATGTCTGTGGGTATGTAAATCTGAAAATGCCAGGTTACTTTAAGTCCGCGATTATATAAGCGAGAGAAACGGGCAAATCTCTCTAAAGTAGCCTTTTCCAGCCTCTCCTTCTACCAGGATTTGATTCGCGTAGAGTTAGAAGTTTTAAATGTGTTGTGGGGGCATGAGGCTGTCAGACCTTTTGGCAAGTAAGATTGATCGCGCGCATGCTTCTAGAACTCTTTGTTTAGTATATAAGCACTGAAACTACAAACGACCAAAGTACTAGTTTCCCCTACGTTTAAACATAATCCGCTTATATCCGCAAACCGGCAAAAAAAAAAAACTTTACAAATGTTAGTAGACACAGAAAGTCCCCTCCCTGTGTAGAAGGAAACAAAATGTAACAAAATTAATTTTAGTTTATTCTAAATCCAAAACATCTATATTGAACGCCAATTGCTTTGTTTCAAAAATAACTTCACCTATGTTTACATTTTACATCCATTGATTTACCCTAAGCGATTTACCAACTGAAACAATTTGTCACAGAGCCAATAACATTCATAGTAGACTTCACAATGCCGGTTTAGCAGAAGCTAGATTAGGAAACAAGCTAGAGTAGAGGTGAAATTATTATTTAATATTAACACGCTAGAGCAGAGGTAAACTTTTATGTGATATTAAGGTTTTTAGTACTTACTCTAATCCTCACTGTTCAAACATTACGGGTATGTTCGGAAACAAAGCTTCCAGTTGAAAACATCTGGTATCAGGAAGCGTTTTACTTCAAATATTTACTCAGAACGACGTAGGTCCCCATCGAAAAGACAGCAAGCGAGAGTATATCCTTCATAGTTAAATATGCAGTCTTTGAATCTGCATTTTATCTTGCGCGTTATTTTGTAAATCATTTTTAATAGGGGTTAATAGAATAATAATGCATTTTAGGATATATTTCAGTGCGATTATCTATCGTTGATGATATTACAAAATGTTCTGTAAATAGGTTTGTTTTATGGAGCTGTACGTTTTTGTCTAACCAGTGTATCTTACGAATCGATAGGCGGAACGTTACGTCAATAGATTTGCGTGTGGGGGAGGGGATATGTGATTTCGATGTATTTAAGTGCAGTATTAGTGGTACAAAGAGCTAGGCTGAAACAGTTGTCTTTTCAGGTCAAATGAGAGATTAACAACAGCAGCAGCAGCAACAAACTTATCTGTCAGTAGCAGGCGTACCTTATTCGGCAAATGTACTGTAGCAAGACTGATTCCCTCACATTTTTTAAGAAACCAATACACAGAGAGAATGCACATGCCTGTGCAGCAGGCAAAAGGGAGGTTCTAATTCTTATATGCACCGGCTACCGGTTTTTAGATTGATTATGAAGCTTCAGGGCTATTGCCTTTAGCGAACACAATGACACCGATGTACATAACAACATTGACCTCCCTCTTAAGAGAGGAGTTGCTCGAGGAAGTACTACGGATCGATCTGTCAAGCTGGATCCTTTTGAATAAACCCCAAATTGCCATTGGGTAAAGGTAATCATGTGACATGACTTTTCCGTCCAATTTCAGCCGGGTCTCTTTTTGAATGCAATATTGTCAATAGAAAGCGGCCCACACGGGCATAATTAATAATTATTGCAAAATATTTTTATGTTGCTTTTTTTCTCCACACAGACTGCTTATTCTGAAAGCAAAAACTTCAAGGAAGCCAAACTTTCCCTACTCGCGCTCTCGGAGCGTGAGACAACAGGTTTACAATGAATTACGAGTTTGAGCGTGAGACGGGTTTTATCAATAGTCGGCCATCGCTCGCGGAGTGCCTTACTTCTTTCCCCCCTGTTGACGACTCATTTCAGAAGTCATCAATCAAAAGCTCAGCGCTCAGGAACCCTCACCCTCTTATCCTACCTCCTTTCGAGCACACCATCCCAAGCTTGAGTCTCGGGACTCAGCCACGCTATGCAGGGCCCCGGCACAGCTTAGATGGGGGAAGCCCACTGTACGCCAATTCTCTGACCACGGAATACCCGTGGATGCGCGAAAAGAAGACCAACAAGAGAAACTGTTCTCTTACACCAACCGGCTCCTTGACTCCTACAGCGGGAGTCATTTGCTTCTCCCCAAAAGGTGAGTTTTAGGAAAAACCTAAGCGAAGAGAGATGGGAAGAATTAAGGTCATTAAATGTCTAAGACAAAATATGAGCATCGCCGTACTATCCTCTCCACGCTATTTACATTATAATATACCCATTTACCACTACTGTAAAATTTTTTGACTCTCTAGCTTAATTTAAATCAGTAAGGGCTTTCTAATGTCTGACGTGTAATGGAGAATGATAGATTACTCTTGCGGCGCAAGGGGCCGCTCAGACGTTCATTAGAAGATGGTAGTCGGTACTACGCACACACTGGTGATGCTGTTCGCGGTTTACAGTATTTTTTTTAACAGTACTTTTTCGTTAATGAGATTGTATTATTACATGTTACAGTTAAGATTACCATGAACGTTGCAACAGGCAAATACTAGGTGTTGTCATGCTCGCATATATATATATATATATATATATATATATATATATATATTTGTCTAAGGAATATAACAAGTGTTCATGTGTTCCGTTGTGGACTCATTTTTTCAGGCTCACCCGAGCTTCCCGAGGGCGGTTTGTCTGGTGGAGAAGGAGGTTCGCGCCGCCTGAGAACAGCATACACAAACACACAGCTTTTAGAGCTGGAGAAGGAGTTCCACTACAACAAATACCTTTGCCGACCACGCCGTGTGGAAATAGCCGCGCTGCTCGACCTTACGGAACGCCAGGTCAAAGTGTGGTTCCAGAATCGACGGATGAAACATAAACGCCAGACTAAAGACATCCACGGAGAGCTAAGCAGGATAACTGTCGGGGAGGATAGTGGTGCACAGAGCGACGAGGACGCTTCCATTTGTGGCCTGAGTCATGGTAGATTGGGCGTTGTAGATGGAGAGTCGAATTCCTTTCAAAACGACCTGTCAACAGTCTCTGGGCAGTCCTGTAATGATAACGACATGCAAACTTTTGAGATGTTTTCTAAAAGCTTTATGGAAAGAAATTTAAAAGATGTTTCCAGTCAGTCACCTACTGCTCTAAGCAAAGGGACAATAATATGCAAAAGTAACCAAAGTTCCAGTCCGGACAATTGCGGTTCCCCGCATGTTATGGACATGTCTGTGCAGGACTTGAACTTTTTTTCGACCGACTCATGTCTGTCTAATGCAGATTCACCAGCGCTCTACACGTCTCTGGAAAGCCCAGATGTTGTTTCAACAGACTTTTATTTCTTTACGGACTCTCTGACTACAGCTGATTTACAAAATGCAAACTACTGATTAACAAAATGGATCAGTGAACAAATGGAAGGATAAATCAGGAGTTTAAATGTTGACTTTTTTTTATTTGCAAGATGGGTGTGATTAACTGACGCGATTATGATAACATACAGAAGGTAAGCTAAGCCCTGTGCGCTGTATTTAGTAATACATAATGCATAGGCCTAATGCATTCATAACAGAAGTATTAGTTTAGATTACTTATATTTTTATATCGAGTATGTTGTATACTGCTTATTTTTGTAAAAATAAATAAACACACTTTCTAAATACAAATGTCTAGACAATATTGTTTTATTATTTTTATTTTTATTATGTATTATTAAATGTTCTCAAATTAGAAACTGCAGCAACTATATCTATATATGCAATGTAAATGCATTATACCAGTCATAACACTTAAATAAAGGGTTTGTGGATACAAAAGGGTACAAAAGGTTTGTGGAGAAAAGTCATACAAATGTGTGTGAAATGTTCATTGATAATTTTATATTTCCTGTTTCTCACTTGTGTGTTCTCCATGCTGAAATAATATTATTAGATGTCATGAAAAAACAGTACTTGTTAGAAAACATTTTAAACATTTATTTAAACTTCTGAAGAAATATTAATATTAATATTAGTTTGTCCATTTTAGGCGAAATTGCAAATTAATATAAACTGTATAATTATTCCCACTAGGTACATTTTTCCAATATTTAATTTAAATTTTTAAATCACAATTTAAGTCAAAACCGTGTTCAAATATGGCTTCTTCGCCAGAGCTAGGCTCTTTGTCTCAAACCCTTTTCTTCGCTCCGCGTGGGGAAATGCCGAGGATGTTTTCTTTCCATAACGAACACATAAATCACAGTCTTTCAAGCAAGCTGACAGCACCAAGACAATCACTGCCTGTGAAAAGTCTGCCCAAATAAGTGGTTTCACTCACTGTTTATCATTAAGAAGATTTTGGATCGTGAAGCACAACCCACGTGGACGGTTAATAATAATTCATTTTTATTGGCGTTTTAACACCCGGCATTACACAAAACACTCATAAACTACATATTTCATTGCGCGTGGCATACGCTATTTGTCTTAGTCTCTTTTAAGTTTTTCCTGTCCTTCTAGCATGACTGAAATAACGTGATAGAAATGGTTTATGAACGCTATATTAATATTAATAAAAAGTATTATAATCGTAATGACAAAAGCATATGTTTATTGCTCAAATATTTCTCATCCACACTTTCTAAACATCTTCCCTAAATATTGTCTTATGTGAATGTGACTGAAAGACTCTTTAGGCGGTTCTAGCTACTTTTTAAACTTCAGATGACGGCTTTGTAGTCACGTTTTTGCTTAAACGCATTAGCTATATGTTCTGACTTGTAATGTTAATATTCTGGCTCGCTACAAGATGAAGAATAGCCGCAATAAACAATCAGTAAGTGCTTTACAACAGCTGATATTTTTCTTGCATTGTTTGTCAGGGACTATGTCTAAAAAGGATGTATTAAGAAGAGAGGATGAGAAACACTAGGCCGTCAGAAGCTTGTGGAAAGCGCCATTTTGAGGACAAAAAAATAACATTGGACATCTCTAAAAAAACCTCCTTTTCATCCAGAAGGGGCGCACGTCCACCCTGCTCAACTACAGGCTAGGCATAATACACCCTCTTTCTCGTGATAACTGATCACTTTGTGATCACTAATTAGAAAACATCATTCAGCAAAACAAGCAATTGTTTCTTAGCGAACATGTGACAAAGTTCCTTTTCATTTTTGCCGAATGATAAAATTGACATAGGCTTTACACATAGATGGCTTATAGCAATACATCTACAGTGGGCTAAGCACAGGTTTTTAATCAAATAAGACAATTCTAATGAAAAGATAGCCTATATTTTTAAAAATACAATCAGTTTTATTACCAGTTTAGGCTATCATTTGTATTCAGAAGTCCAAGTTGAGAAATGCTGATGACTGCAGCCTAGCAGCCTCACAAAGCAGCGCAGCTTACTCATGATGTACAATAATAAGAGGAAGAAGAAGAAGAAGAAGAAGAAGAAGAAGAAGAAGAAGAAGAAAGACATTCACTTGACAGTATTTCCCTGTGGTTTGGAGCTCATCTTACCTGACACATTTCTTCAACATATTTCCCCACACCAGTATGTTGCTGCCTGTACGCTGTCTGTGAGACAACGTCCCTCCTTGCTCCTCTGCCAGCGAATCCATCCTTTCAATGGGGGATAAGGTGGGCCTACGTCACGTTGATCGACAAGAGGTCGACATTTACATAAGCCTGGTCTTTAACGACAACCTGTCAGTGCAAGGCCACTTAAGATCAAGATGAGACAGAACAACTGATCACTGGCTGACCCAGCCCACGTGACTGTCAGTGGTCATTCATATCACTGGCGCGCGGGCACCCCCCAATCCACGACTGATTGAAGAAGGCAGAAGAGTGGCTCGGCTCAACCCCGGGTGAGTGGTGCGACGTTAATCAGTCCCCGGGCCCAAAGATCTGTCAGTGTGGCAGCCACGCGCAAAGACGCCCAGGAAGATGCCACAATGAGCACATTCCTAGACTTCTCGGCCATAAGTGGTGGTGGAGATGGAGGTGGCGGTGGCTCCTGCTCAGTCCGAGCGTTTCATGGCGACCACGGACTTTCAACATTCCAGTCATCATGTGCTGTTAGGGTAAACAGCTGCAGTGGGGACGAGCGGTACATGTCCAGTAGATCATCACAAGACGCAATTAACCCTCAGCCACATCAAGCCGGCTCGTACCAGTCCCCCGGGACTCTGTCAATTACCTACAGCGCCCATCCAAGTTACGGGACTCAAAGTTTTTGCGCCGGATACAGTCACTACGCCCTAAATCAGGATGTGGACTCATCTGTGAGCTTTCCCCAGTGCGGCCCGTTAGTGTACTCTGGAAATATTTCCTCTACGGTTGTGCAGCACCGTCACCATCGCCATGGTTACAGTAGCGGTAACGTTCACCTCCATGGCCAGTTCCAGTACGCCTCAGCCACATATGGTAATAGTTCGGATCAGGCAAACCTTACGTTTGTGGCGGGCTGCTCAAATCCGCTATCCCCTCTGCATGTGGCTCATCACGATTCGTGTTGTTCACCTCTGTCAGATGGCGTGTCAACAGGGCAGACATTTGACTGGATGAAAGTTAAACGGAACCCGCCAAAAACAGGTGAGTGACTACAAGATACAGTGTTTATGCTCCGACTGAAAAGAAAACAATTACTAACTTAATAGTGCCTTTCAAACGCCCTGGTGTAAAAGTCTGGAAAATTTGTGTGATATAATTAAGTCAAGATTATGCATGCACACACTCATTTATTCATCTATTTATCGTCTCTCTTCAGGGAAAGCTGGAGAGTATGGATTTGGTGGGCAGCCAAACACTGTACGCACCAATTTTACTACAAAACAGCTGACAGAGCTTGAAAAGGAGTTTCATTTCAATAAGTACTTGACCCGCGCAAGGCGGGTGGAGATCGCTGCTGCGCTCCAACTGAACGAGACTCAGGTGAAGATTTGGTTCCAAAATCGGCGCATGAAGCAAAAGAAGCGAGAAAAGGAAGGTCTTTTGCCCAAATCTCAGTCCGAAACGAAGGATGGTCACGAAAAACAGGAGGACGCATCCGAAAAGTCGCTCTCCGCACCACCTACTCCCTCTCCAACTTCCCCAACTGTTGATGCCTACTCCTCAAATTAAAAGGCTCTCACGTTTGTTCTGACAACCTGTTAATGATATTGCAGTACTGTTAGTAACTCTCGTGTCAAGGTTATTGTCAAAATCTTCATGTGACATCAGTATCATACAGAGTGTCATACAGAGACCAGTGCCCAACTTAGAGATTTTGACCACTCAGTATTTACCTGTGCTACTTTGTGTTATTGTGAAATGACTGTTAATTGTCTTGGGCACCTTGTCAAGCACCTAGAAATATGTTGGTTGTGCATTTTCATGCACAGTAATAGCAAATGCTGCACTTTTACACGTCTATGGTCAGACTTGCACCACTTGTCAAAATGCCTACCTCAAGAACCAAGAAAAATAGTGCAATATATTTAAAGGTTGTATTATTAAGAGAGACGAATCAATTGTACTTTTCGCCAAAGGATGGTTTAAACATGCTGACAACTTTTCTGGACAGTGCTTAGTGTTAACCCTGATGTTGTGTATGTGTTGTGAGTTTGGCAACATGATGCGCAACTCTTTAAAGTTGTCATCTGTTCGTACTGAGTTTTATCAGTCAAAGATGAAGACTCCAGTCTCCTTTAGAAACATGCTTTAGAAAACGATCAAGATACGGGTGAATTAAATGTGTCAATTAAAATTTCTCTTAATTACAATTTATTTGAACACTTGTGTTTTACTCTTGATGGTGTCTAACTTTAAATAATCTACAAGTTATTTATATAAGTTATTTATTTATTTTTTTTTTTTGGCCGTACTGTTATGTTTGATTCATCGATTTGCTTGTTTGCATAGTCTCAATCTATGGATAACTCGCTCTCCGGCTCTTTAACTGATATATGCATCCGCGCATGGTTTCCTCCTAAGGGACGAGGCTATATTGGCACATGGTAAGCATGTTTATCCTCGAAAGAAGATGCGCAATGCTGTCACCGTCATTCGTGATGACAACCCTATTGACCTGTTAGTTTATCGAAGGGAAAAGAAGGGCAGGGGAAAAAAAGAGAGAACATCGATTAAATCATCTAAACAATCGACAAGGATGTGTCAGACTGACCCCATCAACCTGTAGCCTACAAAGTGTCGAGTGAGCCAGCACAGCAAAGTAACGAACAAAAAGTCTTAATAACAGATATGAAGGCCAGGCATCACGTTCAAGTGACTTCAGATATCTTTAGTCATTTCCTCCCTCCCACTCTCGCTCTCTCTCTCTCTCTCTCATTCACACACTCACAAATACAGCTATAAAGGCATGACCAAACAGCTGTCCATAGAGCACAGAAATATCTTCTAGGACCCATTGGCATGCTGTTTAAAAAACACCATATATTTTTTCACTTAAAGTTAATTTAAAAATTTAAAAGTACAGAGAGCGCGTCTTTTTTTTCACCCTCACAACGGTCTTGTTGAGCTTCACCTTTACCTTAAATCCACCTGAATATGAGGGTTGCGTGTGAGTCTGCATGGAGCCTAAATATCTCCTGGTCTCCTGGGTGCGTAAGTTCTTCTTCCTAAGGCGCGACGCGTGTTTGTTTGTTTATGTTCAGAACGATAATCGTTTTAATGTACTTTATAAAGCAATGCAAAGTATTAACTTAGATGTAGGCCTACATATTAATAATATCAAAGGAATGATTACTTTCCTTTAAATTTATGAATAAGATTTTTCTACATTGTCGGACATGGGCACACCTGTGAATGCACTGAAAATAATGTGCACTATCGACTTATCCTCCTGCTGAAGTGACGAAAAAAAATCAACGCAGAAGAGGGCCCTCTGTGCCATTTTTATGACTTTAATAGGAATATATTTATTATGCATTATTGCACTGTTGAAAAAAAGTTCACAACTTGAAACGTTTATCTAAACAGTTTTTTAAAACATTTTCAAAATTTTATAAAATAAGTAAAACTAAATAAAATCAGCATTCGAAAAAACATATTATTTTAAATTATAAATAAACAGAAGAAAGAATTAGAGGAGATAAACGCAAATCAATCTAAAATTTCTATGCCGAGATTTGAATGCCACCTTGTTCCGTCTCTAATCGCCAGATTTAAGCAGCAGGACTCGTGACTGTGAAAACATAAATGCGATTATATTCTTTGCAGTTTAAGTACGCCAATAACAAAAACGGGTTACAAAACAAATAAATAAATAAATGAATAAATAAAATCAAGAAACGTTGAAGAAATGTCAAGAAACAGACATGTTCGTTATACAATATATTTGTATTTTGCGATATTTAATCGTCGGGCCGTGTTTTTAATGGGAATGATAGCAAAGTATTGAGAACTGAAATGTTATTTAAATTTGTATAAAGGAGACACAGGATTTATTATTATTATAATTACTGAAGTGATACATTTGTTTATTCATTGAGTTAGCCTATTTGTTGGCAGAAATATTAAAGCTCTTGACAATCAAACTTAATTAAACATTCCGTTCTTAAGCAAGAAACTAAGAGAGCAAATGAACGAAGAGAGTTCGTGAAAATAGATACACTTGAAATAAAAAACAAAACTCACCTATATTAATTATTCCACAATTATAATAATAACAGCAACTTTAATAATAATAGTAATAATAATAATAATAATGTTTCTATTGTTGTTAAAATGAGAAAATGAGAGAAGCGACTTTGCATTGACCTGACCCTCGAAAGAAAACCCCGGGGTCATTGAATGGTCACTGAGCCTTGAGATTATTGTCTATAAGATTTTCACACTGTGTTTTATAATTTTCAAACAAAAAAGAACTTAATTTACAGCGCTTGCATATATGAAAGGTAAATGCAAATTAAAATCAGGGGATATATATCAAAACGCAATTCTCTAGGTGTAAAAGAAACTCAGGCGTCCACATAAACTAATGGATGTTTGAATGCCATTACAAAACGAAGGAAAAATACATAAACGAGTGTTTTTTGATGTTGTTGTTTTATTTTGTTTTGCTGTGGTTTTTTTTTGACAGATGATTGGGATAAAAATAATTTAATTGTCATGTGAATCAGGAATGTCATGTAGTCATTTTAACATTTAATTTTCTGGGTCTTTGCCTGCATTAAATTTTATGTACGTGACCTTTACAGCAAAAAAATGTATTTCACAAGTCTTCAGTAATTTTCTTTGTGTGTGTTTGAGCAGGTTGCTGAAGTAAGGTAAACACCTGTTGGTCACTCTGGATTATGCATGTGTAAGAGACAGAAGAGAAAAAATAGCAGAGCCGTTTAATGCGGAAACTTGCGTTTTGATGTTACAACAAACTCTAACATTAATTAGTTTTTTTCCCCCTCTTGTCTGATCTTACAGTTCTTTTTTTTTTGTACACCATTGTTCTAAACCTCAAAAATCTGCTATAGTTTTTGTCTATATTCAGTCATCTTATTAAAAGGTGTTGTTTTACTCGATTATGCTCTCCTGTTTTAATGGAAATTATGAATTAAACCTTTACAAACTCGGCAAATAGATATGGAAGAAACTCACTTAATTAAAAAAATACTTTAAAGATCAAACTCACTGTGACAATATCTTGTTTTTTGTTTTGTTTAGTTTGCACATAATATAGACAACAAATACTCTGTATGAAAATACTTTGACCAGAAGTTTGACTGTTAACTGGTTAAAATAGGCAAAAAACGAAGAAACAACAATCATTAAAATCTTTCATTTTCTTGTGGCCTGATTAATCAGTACAACATATAGCCTTAAGTTTTAGGAATAATCAAGTCAGCAAAACAACCTAATGCTTTAATTAGAAAGAATATTAAGCATTAGCACACACACACACACACACACACACACACACACAGATACACATAAATAACAACACACACTTAGCAACACACAGATAGCAAAAATACTTTAAAAATTACTTCAAAAATCACACACACTGTGACAGAATCTTGTTGTTTGCTTAGTTTTGTTGTGTTAGCACACAATATAGATAATAAATACTCTGCAATGTATGAAAATACTTAGACTTGGAATTACACAATGAGATCTTTTTCAAATAGGGAAGCAATTAATTTAAAATATAAAACTTCTCTTTCAATTTTATAGTTGTTTTAAGGACATTATGCTTGAATGATTTTTGAAATTTCAGACATTTCCTGTGTTGACAAAAACACTAGCATACGAAAACATTTCTAAATGTCTATACTTAAACAGCTAATGCTGGGACTGGACCGCACATGTAGAAAGCTGAAGAGGAATGCTTTACATATTAGCAGCAGTTGTACTTTTAAGACAAGACATGTTGTTTCAGGTTATAAAAGGACCTTAACTTCAGTGTGAGCTTCAACGAACTGTACTGTAATAACACAAACAGAACACAGAATTTCACTCTCATTGTCACTGACATAAAGCATGTAACTTTGACTAAAATTTATGAGAGCCAGCTGATATAAGAAGAACATTACAGAGGGGTGTTCAAGCGAGCATCAGCTAGAAAAAGAGGAAGAAATGGGGGGTAGAGAGAGGCAGATAGAGTAAAAAGGACAGAAAGAGAGAGGTCCATCCATCACACTGTCTTAACCTCACAGTGACCCCAGCCTGGCAGCCAATGAGGCACCTCCCGTCTGTGCAGGAGATCGGGTAACCGTGGAGATGGACTGAACGTTTTAGCATGCTCTTTTTGTGCGATCTGTCAACACCTCCCAGAACGCCTCACTACAACTTAACTGATGTGAATGCCACTACTTGATTGAAATGACTGGAACCACAATAACTTAAATAAACCAAGCGTATCAGATTATATAGAAGGACACAACCATTCACAGGAGGGGAAAAAAGAATACACACATACACACACAAACTAACATTAATTTTAGAATATTTCTTATCTGAAGGGTCAATCTGATCATACATTTAATAACAAACATTTCTGCTGCTCCATATAGATGCATGACATTGCAATGACTGTAGGGCCTAATTTTGAGCCATATGCCTGAACCTGTTACCAAGAGTGATTGACAGGCTAATATGAATTAGACACTGAAAAAACACACTTTACAATAAGTTGTCGTTTGTTAACGTTAGTTAATGTATTAACTAACATGTACAAACAATGAAAATATATTTATTACACTATAGTAAAAATGCAGTCATTCATTGTCCATGTTAGTTCAAAGTGCATTAACTAATGTTAACAAACACAACCTGTAATTTTAATAATGCATTAGTAAATTATAAAATTAACATTAACTAAGATTACTAAATGCTGTAGAATTGTTGTTCATTCTTAGTTCATGTTAACTAATGTAGTTAACTAATGTTAACTAATAAACCTTAGTCCAGTTTTCACTATTAACTAACTATTATACAACTTTTGCCTCAATAAACTCCTAATTAGCTGATTGTTACTAGTTGTTAAATTTAGGTATTTGGAGGATTAAGGATGTAGAATATGGTCTTAATAAACAGCTATTATGCTAGTAATAAGCATGCTAATAAGCAAAGTTAAAAGTAAGAATTGGTATTTATACTAAGGTGTTAGCATTTTTTACAGTACTATATACAACTTTTTAAAACTATATGCAGCTTTGGGCTACACTTTATTTTAGGGTGTCATTGTTACAGTGTAATTCTACAATTCTACAATAATTATAATTATACATTTAAGTACTGAGTAATATTACTTAACTATATGTACTTACTATATGGTTAGGGTTTGGTTTAGGGTTACTTGCATGTAATTATGCATAATTCATCGTTATTATAATAGTAAGTACATGTAACGTGTAACAAGGACACCTTAAAATACAGTGTTACCTAACTTTTGAAGTCAAAATGCTGCAAAGCTTTGAAATATGTTTTAGGGAGGTTCTGGAAATTCATGTGCTAAATCTGCAAAATATTATAGAAAGTTAAGTTAAAGTTAAGTCAGAGCACCTGCCTAACTTTACATTCTTATAATATAATATAATATGAATTGTTCAAAATGACTCAAAATGTTTTTGGTCCTTGTATTTATCTAATTGTAGTTTGACTTGTTTTTCGTAGTCTTTATCTAGTCTTTATCTATCTTGTAGTCTTACAGTGTGCAAAAACAAATGTACTGATGCTGATCATGTGAAAATGCCCTTGAGTGCAAAAACAGAAGGAGAGAGAAAAGATTTCCACAGTCAGTTTTTCCCTACAAGCAAAACTGTGGTTTATCAGATAAAACCGATTCTGTTTCAAGTTCAGCTCACCTGCACCAGTTAGCCCGGAGGAAAGAGACTTCCTCCCTTGCAAAGCATTCACACACATACACAAAGAATATGAACACAAGATCAAAATGAAAAATGAAGCTCACATGCCTTTTGACAGGCCTACCATTTAAACATTGTC
Source organism: Labeo catla (assembly GCA_012976165.1). Lineage (NCBI taxonomy): Eukaryota > Metazoa > Chordata > Actinopteri > Cypriniformes > Cyprinidae > Labeo > Labeo catla. Next base: position 1,687,487 of record VONZ01000060.1, on the reverse strand, counting down.
TGAGGATTTGGTGCAATTTGTCGTCTGTCTGACAAATTGATGATTTGATGTTTTTTTGGAGCTGTCGGATATGTAAAGACATACAGAGATTTCAGCTATCACAAGAGTAAATGTAATCAGTCTATTTAAGAGACTTTTTCAAAAGTCCTCCTCTAAGATTAAACATATATATATATACAATATTCTAACCACTGTTATAGACACACATACACACATACATGCAAATATATAATTATATGTTCACATTAAGGTGCAGTCTTCAATGACAAGGATGACCGTAGGGAGTCCATTTGTGTTATCATTTGTACATCATGTTTTTCAAAAACTGCTTCTCTGCTCCCCATTAATGCCAACAACAGTCACATTGTCAGTGTCTGAGTAATAATGATATTCTTGTTCTGAAAAAATGGAAATGCAGCCTGAGGCGGGTGTGACACTCAACTATGTTTATGAACTAAAACATCTTGTCTTTCACACACCTACTCACTCTCACACTAAATGTCAAGAGAAAGGCAAAGATAGACAAGCTGTCAGACACTTACAGTGAAGCTATGCAAGAGCAATTATTGTATGTCCCCTTCAGGCAAAGCCAGGACGCACCTGACACACACCTGCATGAGACTGGATTGACATGCAAACTACATCTCCCACAAGGCAATAGGTGTTCATGGTTGACTGGATGGCTTGGGTATGGTGGACAGGTTACTGAGCTGATTTATCACCAGGTGCTAGACTTGGAGGACAAGATGCTGGAGACATTAAACTGATTAAAAGGGATAGTTCACCTAAAAATGAAAGCTTCATAAAATTAAGGTTGAACCACTGATGTCACATGGACTATTTTAATGATGTCCTTACAAATTTTCTGGGATTTGAACATGTCAGTTGTGTTGCTGTCTATGCAGGGTCAAAAGCTCTTAGGTTTCATCAAAAGTATCTTAATTTTTGTTCTCGAAGACAAAGGTTTTATGGATTTGGAACTGTGGAGTGACGAGCCTGTTTACTTTAGCCGCATTTAGCTGCATTAAGCTGCTAAACTTGCTAACTACAGCATGTTATTAGGAAAGGCAATCGCAAAGATTCATAAAAAAACCTTTATACTCACTTCTGCTGTAAGTGAAGCTGGATCACGAATGATTCGCCCGAGCATAGACGCATTTATGTAGATCGGGAGGTGAATTCCCTTCACAAACAAACGTAATCCACTGCATCTTCAGCAGCTCAGATGTCAGGAGTAAATGACGACCACTATGTTCATTATTACATCCAGCAACACAACACCTTAATCTCTCAATCTGAGATATTCTTGTCTAACTTACAAACCTGCTCCGGCATCGAAACAATGGAGGTCGGACTGTTACAACTGGTCTGAGGTAAAACGCTCATGTCAATCAACTATCGTGGGAGCGGCCTCTGTGGGTGTGACGCCACAACGACAGGCATCTGAGAATGGCTCGATTTGAAAAAGGGAATATTATTTTTACAGATTAATTAAAAATCACTGCATGGATTTTTATCATTATAGGGTAAATTTGTACATACACTGCCAACACATATTAATGTTCAAACAACATGTAAAAGTGAACTTTGCATCTGATGACCCCGTTAAAAAGACACGCTAGATGGGAGGATTTTCGTCAAAACTGACTAAAAGTGATCAAGGACAAGTTGACGAATTTGATGATCCTGTCAAAGGAAAAGCTGAAACATTTTAATGGAAGCTTGCAAATGGAGCACGTTACAATGGTGAGGGAAAAGCTGCTCCCTGTATTATTGCGTTTAATCACAACCATACAGTTTTAAAAAAAACATACAGCCTATGATCACAACAACAACGTGTGTCAGGCGTCTACATTGTCATCTGAGGAGATTACAAAGATTAAACAAGTGTTTTGGTTTAACTCTGAAACATAAGATGTGGAGCTATCTACTTTTGCTATAAAACAAACTTTTGAGATATAAAAAACATACTTTCAGTTAACTTTAATTTTGTAAGTTACCTGTATTTGTTTAAGTTATCATTACTTAATCAAAACAACCCAACTGCAGTTTGACTGATATTACTCAGAATGCGCAATAAAAAAAAAAAACAAAACATGATTTCTGAAAATAAATAAAAATGGAGTTATCGGTTTTTGCAAATAAACTATTCAAATGTACTTTTTTTTTTTCCATATTAAGTTATCAACTGCTGAAAGGACTGAGATTAATATAAACCCTCTGGCAATTCCTTCATCTTAGTTATAGGCTAAACTAAGGATTGAGCCTAGTGTTGTGCCATTTATTCTTACAGACCAGTAGCTCATGAGGATGAGCAAACCAAACATTTTGTTTAGTGTTGGACCAGAAAGCCTCAGCAGGCCCCTTGTTTTTAGATACTTTGCATATACAGCCTAGGTATATGTGCAGATCCTGACCTCTTTGGACTTTTAGGCTCACACCTGTACACTATTATCTCCCCACATTATAATTTGTGCAACAGTGGCTAAGTGATTCCCAGTGCACGCAAGCATTTAATGACAGAGCTGTCTTTACCCTGACCATCACTGCCGGACGTTGGCAGGGATCATTCCACCGGAGCGTGACGTGTCACCCATGTGTCTGTGTGGCCGCTGATGTGATCTTTAGTCCCCTCATGATCTATAGACTGGCATTTTGGTCGCTCAGACACCAGACCCCAGCGTGCATGCTAAACACTCTGTCAGCCAATATCCTGACAGGAACTTAACACAGTCACGGCAATACTGAGACAGGACAGGGAGAGGCTGAAGACACAAGCGCCAATAGCCAAATGGCAGCTGGCTGCACAGAGTCAAATTATGTGAGTAGGAGGTCAAAAAAAAAAAAAAAACACTTCATAAGTCAGTTTAAAAAATAATACATACAAATGCAACAAATGCAGACAATTTGTCTATTAATCACTGGAGATTTTTAGAACAGTCTGTTATATTACTGAATGAATACAAAAGGAGAATGCCATGTGGAAGAACACGGTGGGAATGCATCATGATCAACTCAAAGTTGTCTTGAATGTCTTGAACTGAAAATAAACATTTGTATGTTAAAGATCTACATGTTCAGTTTTTAGATAATTGTGTGCCTAGTTAATGAATAAAGCTACAGCAAGTTGTGTTCTAAAATTTCAGTTTTTTAAAACAGCATTCAAGTAAGTAATAAAAAAAAAATGTTGAAAATAAATTAGCCTATAGCCTATTGAAAAAACTAAGCATGTCATACATTGTGTAATTACAGTAAATGACTACAGTTTTGAAACATGACTAAGAAACTGAACATCACTGAACATCAGACTATAAACTATAAACACTCCCCCATGTCTGAAATTTGTTGTCTGTCAATCAGTCTGCAAGCCAGATGACCACACAGTTAGAAAATATTATAAACATAATATTTTGGTACGAAGAATAATGTTTTATTTACAAGTTTCATTTTCTTTTTACTTCTATTGCGTTATATAAATAAAATAATTATTAAGAAGACAGACAACATATGGTTTCTTCTGGTAACTTATTCCAAATGTTCAGCTAATTCCTAACATTCATAACAAAAATCTTTCCAGGCAAAAACTTTAAATGATTTAATATAAACAACAAATAATAAATACACATAATGAATTATTATAAAAAGAGAAAACATTAATAATTTCTCGAACATTGTAGTAAATAAGAAATCACAAAGAACGTCACACGTAAGAATTTATAAAGAACGTTCACTGAGTTTTGTAGGTTTTAATTTTCATTACCATAAACTAACATTCATGAAACATTCCAGGAACAAAAAATGGTTAACTATAGCGAACAAGAGTGCTGTGAGTTACTCTAAATAGTCTTGACTTGTTCATAAGTGTACAGTTCAAAAAGGTAGGGTAGGGCAAAAAATCTAATTTTCTCCTCCAACTCCAAAATTATTGTTTTACCCTTTTTTTGTAAAGGCTGCTTGACTTTCTTTGCATGTTCTCTTTGTAAACCCTGGGTCAAATATGGGTCAAACATGGAACCCCATATTTGGGTCAAATATGGAATCCCAACTTTGGGTTAAATTTTTCAATAAAGTGTTTAAATTAGAAAATGACCAGTCCTTTTGCTAGATAAGACCCTTATTCCTTGTCTGGGATTGTGTAGAGCCCTTTGAAGTTGCATTGAAACTGCAATTTGGACCTTCAACAAATTGGCTTCCATTGAAGTCCACTATATGGAGAAAAATCCTGGAATGTTTTCCACAAAACCTTAATTACTTAATTACTTGAAACGATTAGCCATTTTCTAAAGAAAATATTAATTTAAATATTTTTTTAGCCACAAATGCTCATTTTGTATTTAGCTGGAGTTCATGCATTACATAATCACATTGGATAGGGTAATGCCTGACTAGTTCTTCAACTGTGTATGGTAGAGTTTTTTTTTTGTTTTTTGTTTTTTATACTTTCTTTGCACGTTCACTGTAAACACTGGGTCAGTACTAGTGCCTACGTCACGCATGACCTTTCAACTGAAATGCGTAAAGTTGAGCATATGGAAAAATGTTATATATATATATATATATAAATATATATATATATTTTTTTTAATGACAGATCATTTTGTTAGATATTCCTGGGATTCTGTAGAGCCCTCTAAAGCTGCACTGAAACTGCAGTTTGGACCTTCAGTCAGCTCCCACTGAAGTCCACTGCATGGAGAAAAATCTTAATTTCTTTTTGACTAAAGAAAGAAAGACATAAACATCTTGGATGACATGTGATTAAATTATCAGGAACTTTTAATTCTGGAAGTGAACTAATCAATTAATGTATGGATATATATATATATATTTTAGCTGAATGATTAAAGTATAGGCTTATTAGTGGTAAGAGGGGAACATTTCTGCTGCAAAATGATTGCCTTTCCCAAATAGGCCCTTTTAATATGCCCTCTCAGTCGTGATGTGAACCAGTGACCTAAGGATGATAAAAAATATCCTAACCTAATGGGATCTCGGTCATCTTGGTCAGCCCCCTGAGAGATTGGGAATGGATTAAACCGCTGTTTACGTCGCTAAGCTAACAGGCTAACACCATGCTAATCCCACTAAGCGGCTGTTTATGTAAACGCTTGAGCTGAAGAATCCCTGATGAGGGCTTTATTGACCTAAGGCTCAGACATGTGCGCGCACACCTCCACGCATTTAGATCACTTCACAGTGCCGTGGACGTGTCAATGGAGGGATGGACAGATGGTCCCAAAGGTACTGAAATGGACACGCACACCCTGTCCGTTTCTCTGACCCTTATCCACATACAAAAACATAGAAAAAGAGACTAAGTTAAGCTTAATTGACCAGATTTCTGAAATTAAAATAGGGACATTTGTTGTTCAGGGGTCAATACATTAGTGACACTTCCAGGAAATTTCTGCAAGTGAACTAATCCTTTAATATGCAAACACATTCAAACATTTGTATTCAGTAAATATTCAACTTTACATAGTAAACGGACATTTTCCCATCGCATGTGGTGCTAAAGATTAGGAAAATAGTTCCTCAGATGATTATAAAGGGAAAAGGAGCAAAGTATCTCTTTAAACTAGCTGGGTGTTTTCCCTCCTGGGTCCACGGTTTCCATTGTTAATAAAGTACTAGTGGAAGACAAAATAGCTCATGTTCTCAAGACTGATATTGTGTGACAGGCCAACACGAGACAGAGTTAAATTACATTTTTTTCCTCCCAGGACCCATCTTAATGATTGAAAGCTCCTAAACTATGCACTGTACAACCAACACCACAGCTCTGAAACAGTTTCAAATGGGAATTTTTTTCAAAGCCCTGCAGCCACATATAATGCAGAGATGGAGGTAATATGTTTCATACATTTTGGTGACCCACAGTGGCTCTTGTTGAAGTTCGCAGCTGTGATGTCTGATGCCTCAAGGGCATGTCTCATTTCAACCCCTCTTTGTCTTTTAAATAATTATTCGTTGATGTGGTTTTTATGCACATGGAAAATACCTCTTTACGGTAGTTTACTTTGTTTTGGCTCACATAAAGTATGTGGGTGTGTTTTAGGAAGTATAGACCATTATAAGAATGGAAGACATGAATATGCTGGATTGTGCAGTATTTTCATTTGCTAAAATTAGTGTTTAGTGCTATGACTAGACACTGTGTAAATAAATTGGAAGACTCGTCTGTCTCTCATATCTTTCTTATGTTCAACAGGCACATACAACATACTACAGCTCTTGACTACAGTTATTCATGAACTGGAATGCAGAAACTGCATGACAAAGATTGCCAACCAGCCCGGAGCGACAACTGCCCATCCACTTCCTTTTTAGATCAAAGTATATGTAAATGTTTGTTGTGCTTTGCCAGTTTTTAGATGTTTTGTGTGTGTGTGCATGTGTCCATGAGGGTATTGTTTTGTGGATGATATCCAGCGTGCACAGGTCACGACCTGAACAAATATTTTGCTCTCTGTATTTTCTTTCCTTTAACCATATCGTGTGATAGAGATAATGCAAAGCCAAAATCACATCATCATACATGTCTGATATACAAAGAAATATTATTCAGTATACTGTCTTATTCCAGCCTGCCCCAGATATACCAACAACTAAAAAGAGCTATACAAAAATGTTTTCAGGGGCTGTATTTTACTTGGTGCATCTGCTATTATATACCTAACATTACCAGGAAACTGTAGGCTTTAAAGGGGGCCTTGAACAGCTCCAGGATTTCACCAAAAAATATGTTAATTTGTGCTCCAAAGATGAACGAAGGTCTTACGGGTTTGGAACGACATGAGGGTGAGTAATTAATGACACAATATTCATTTTTGGGTGAACTATCCTTTTAAGTTGCAAAATGTGATCATTATTAACATCAGATGTTATGTTTATTATCATACCTTTCAAAACACATCAGAAGATCCTACATTTGTTAAACCATTCATATTCTCTCTGTTCTAAAATGCCACAGAGTACAGTGAGAGAGCACTACTGCCCCTTGTGTTGACAATACATCATAACGGCAAAGATCCTTTCATTGTGCATGCTTGTGTACTTTGTAAGTGAAGCATCAGTATTTTATGCTTCAAATAAACAGTGCACAGGTCAAGTGCTGCTAACAGACATGTAAGTCAGATGTGTCTAATGTGTCAATCTCATCAACAAACACATCCTCTCACCCATAATATTATTTGTTGTTTCTGAAAGCAATATTGATATTGGCTTCATAGAGGTAGACACCTTGATCTTACAGAACGGGATGTTGTCTGTTATATATGAGTGTGGTTGTGTGTGTAAGAGAATGTGAATAGAAGCATGAGAAAATGCAAAAGAAGATAATGCAAAATGTAAGATAAAACATCATGTAATCTGTAAAAACAGAATTTAATATAATATAATATAACATGTGCCGCTTTAAATATACACCAATTAAATATCATGGTCTTATCCTTCCTAACACACAAAACCAAAATTATGACTTTAGTCTAAGGACATACAGAGGTTGCAAAAAGGCCAGTGTTAAGGTCTGTGTTTATATTCCAACTCTCCCCCACATGTAGTCTATAATGGCTTGTCTGTGGAACGCATATGTTGGCTCATACTGTGAAGTGACCAGCTTGTGTTTTGAAGGCATCACACCCCACTAGGTTCACACAGGGGTCAGGCCCCAGTCCTCGCTCTCATCCCAGCTGTGATAGAACGGTGCCAAGGCATTGCTATGGCAACCTGCCACTTCTGTGCATACAGACAAACGTAAGAACGTACGGACAAAAGAAATGGAACACAATGTTTCACTGCTGCCCAATTAAAGCATTAATAATCTCTTAAATAATAAACAAATCACCATAATTCCATAAATTCATATTCTGTGAAAGCAAGAAATAATGGCAATGATATAAAACAATCTGTCTCACTCACACAAACCCAGAACGCTTTGTCAAAATGCCCCATTACACCTGTCCCAGCAGATTGCATGTTACCTTGACAACCAATTTTGGTCTATTTTTCTATTTGTGCTAGAATTAGAACAGATGGTGCTTTAATTTAAACCATTTCACCTCTCTAATACAGCTCTGTGGAGAGCTTAGATGTAAAAAATGGAAAGTAGGGTCACCCAAATCAAGGAGCAGGACTCTATACGTCACACTTTGCCAAAGTGACCTTTTTTCACAACTAGATTGAGAGAAGGAATGGTTCTAATATCACCAATATGACATTTCACATCAAGTAACGCAGGTGCTGCTAGTACTGACCCCTACAGTCGTGTGTTGTAATTACATAAACGTTTCAGTAGTCGATTTAATGAATACACGTTCTAAAAGAACGCACTAAAATGCTATTACTTTACTGGACCTTTTTCACATTTCCGGGTTTCTCAGCAGAAAAGGTCATCATAGTTGGGTAAGCTTCGAGAGCAGTGAATGGGAGAGTAAAAAAAAAAAAAAAAAAAGACAAACTGTAAATGGGAGAGGAGTACCTCAAATATATTTTCCCTTTTGCTCAAATATCAAAAGAAAAACTCCATGATAGTGTTTTAATGACTTTCTAAAAAAAAAAAAAGAAAAGAAAAAAGAAAAAGAAAAAATTGAGAGAGACTGAAGAAGAGAGAACAATGTCAAATTTACCGTCCCCCCATCCACCTTTTTCTTACCGTACGAGTGGGTGCGACCATTTGTAAATTTTATGGGTGTGGCTTCCGATCATGTCCAGCTATTTTTAGCTGTACAAAATAGCTGGTTTTGTTGCTTGATACTGCAAATTGGTGTGTCTTACCATATTATTTAAATGTATTATCTTAATTATGAACACACTGGCTTATAGTGCAAACAGTTTACTGCACGTTGTTATTCTTCTCATTATTTCCCTATTGCATGAACCGGAAGTCTCAGCCAAAATGGTGGATAGACCAGAGATTGTCTTGCTATACAGAGATGCGAAGTAGAGGTCTTCACGGGTCCAAAAATTCGTACCCGAACCCGAAGAGACCCGTAAATTTGTTGCACGGAACCGACCCGCACCGTATTTAATTTGAAAGTGGGACCCGAACCCGTGCAGACCCGAGAAATGCCTTAAATTTACTACCCAGACCCGACGCGGACCCGACCGTTATTCGTAAATTGGACCCGAACCCGGCTGGGAAGACAGAGACCCGACTGCACCCGGTCGGCACATATTGCACAGCAAACTGCTAACAAGTCAATAAACAAGTTGCGAAAAAAAACATTTTGGCTTACCTACTGTTAGTAGCCCTGACTGCGATCAGTTCTCCTTTGACACTAACACTTTTGTCCATGTTAGGCTGTTCCTCTCTCTTGCCGAGTGAAAGAACCTTAATTTATTCATTATTCCTGCTGGGAGCGTTTTTATTTTATTTTTTTTCAAAAAACGCACAGAACAAGAAGTGCGTTACACTTTATTGCGTGCGCAGTGGTGTAGTGGTGTCTGGAGAAGTAAGAACTTTTAATTTATTTAAGGTATTGTTTTCCTTATAATGTACTGATTCAAATTAGTAATCAACAATTAATTATCATGTTACCACTCTGAGTTACATGCTCTCGCGCATGCAGGCGGCATTTCTGTCACGAAGCAGGACGAACCGGGCGCGGGCGCAATCATATTTTCAAGGAAGCCGGCGCCACGGTCTTGCTGTTATGGAGTATTTGCATTTATTCACGTGCAATTGGATAAGATATTATGTGGTCGACTGTCATGATTTTGGCTAATGCAAGACACTGCTGAATGCGCATCAGAGTGGATTTATAAGTGGGTATACACAAAGCCGGCTGAGCTGCACCATCGTGCGTGTTCAGTAGGTGTGTCTCTTCTTCAGTAAAAGAAAACAATACAAAACATATGCTTAAAGCTCCACCTAGTTAATCTTATGAAGCTTAAAGGAGGAATTCACATGAGACAGCTTGATACCGTCCGCTTGCAGTACTAACATTAACTTCGCGTCACGCATGTTTTTCCCCCCACCTTATTTCCCGCTCACACTTTTCTCATCCTAATTTTACAAGTTGAAAGTTACAAAACACACGCAAAGTGCTGACCGACACTGATCACTGGCGGGTGCGATGTTCTCCGATCGATTCGGGTATTACATACAAATGTTAAACAGACCCGGGACCCGAGGTAATACATTGGGACCCGACCTGGACCCGGCTGAACATTTCAAATATAGACCCGAACCCGTACGGTCCCGGGTCGGGTCCTCCGTGAAGACCTCTAATGCGAAGGTCTGTATTACTTACTATTGGAGAAAGTGTAACGCTAACTTGGATCACGTGTCCCTTAATAACCAATCACATTACAGCCTGGACATCACTGACTTTCAGTCAGAGTTGTGCGACACTCAATTGCCGTTTACGGATACCATAGGAATGAATAAGCAGTGCCGTAAGCTGAATCCCACCTGTCGCCAAAAAGCCAGTGACTTATCTTATAAAACAGAATTTTTTTTCGTGGTAAACTCTAAAAATAGTTCAGTCAAAAAGTATTGTTTAGTGTAAAACACATTGAAGATAAGCAGATAGGCTGTCAATTCATTAAATGATAAACCATTTCCTCTAAAAAAGCTATTAATTCAGTGAAGTACTACCTCTTCTACTACTACTACCTCTACTTATTAATGTACATGCATTTTTAAAGAAATCAAAATCTAAAAAACTTTTTAGATTTACGATGCCGATGAGCACTAAAAACGTGTCATCACAGTCTTGTGAAATGGGTCCATTGCCCAGTTTTTAAAACGCAGAATATTCTCCTTGGATTTACAGTTGTTCAAAACTATATTTGCAGTTAGTCAAGAAAATATATATTGCAATGCTTATTTCAATGCTTAGACAATTCATATGACTTTTTCATAATAATAATAATAATAATGAAGCAAGCTACATTTACAAATTAACCATTTTATCAGATTGCATGTTTTTTTCTTTTAATCGACCACTGAGTCACAAGCGCTGGATTGTAAGTATTGGCAGCCAAGGACACATCTATGCTATACTTTCAAAAATCGAAGATGACGTTGTCTCAGTAGAAAGGATTTTATGCCAACATTTGATTCGGACTTGCCTTGATGAGGCAGCATTTTTACATTTCAGGCCCTCTCATAGTTCCTCCATAGTCTTACATTAAGAAAATATCAAAGGATATAAGTCACATGGAATGGCAGTGAACAGGAGGAACCCAGTGTGAAAGAGTCCCAGAGTGCAATCATAGTTCTTCTGGTTGTCAGCAAGTATACTCTCCTGTCTTTAAATGTGTGTGTGTGTGTGTGTGTGTGTGCGTCAATGTCCAATGTTCAGCATGAATCTTAAATTATTCATCATGTCAGACTCTCCTCTCCCAGGCATCACTATGGAAACTGCTGAGCAAGAGCCTTCACCTGTCCCCATAGATACCCTCTCTCTGCCTCTGATGAGTCAACATGTCTGCCTTATGCTCCTTATGACACACTAACCTTATACATTTCAATACAAAACCAACACTGAAAAAAAATGCTTCTTGCATTCTAGTCATTTTGACCCTGAGAAGATTTTCTTGCTAGTTAATGTAATCGCATTGGACTAAAACTTACTAACTTTGCTCACACTGGGTATAACAACAAAAAAGTTTACAATTGTTTACATAATTTCTTCCACAACTTGTCACACATATAGTGTTCTTGCATGGTCAAAAATAACTAGCCTACAAAATTAATACATTTACTGGTAAAATATATTATTGGGTTCAATCTTTTTTCAACATGTTTTCTTTCAGTTAGCACAGGTTCTGTATTTTGTTTTGAGTTTATGCTTTTTTTTTTTTGAGTGGACCAAAAAAAAAAAAAAACTTGGTGTATAAGCTCAGATCAGTGGGGGCTATGACCAAACAGTTCCAAAAAGAAATACAAGCTGACAAAAAAAAATGAATCCCAGATTTGGTGATAATTCAGCATAATGACAGATTTACGAGCAATTATTAAAAGGCAGATGATTTTTTACTGGGAGCACCAAATTAGATTGATTTGTTTTTAAGGTGATTTTGTTTTTAGGGTGACTTTTTAACATTCTGTCAATGGTCTACAGATGAAAAACAGCTTTTTTGGCTAATTCTGGCACATTTACGACCATGTTTATGAATGTGCATTGCCCCTGTAAACAAATTAACAAAACTAAACAGAAATCAAGCATTTTTAGCACAGTAAAATGCCTGGTTTGTTGGTCTTAAACTGTTATCCCAGCCTGGTCAAGTCTAGCTGGTTTAGCTAGACAGCCACCTACAGAAGTTTTCTAGTATGAGCAGGTGAAAAGTGTTCAAATCCCCTCTAAAACCAGCCATGAGACTATAACAAGCAAACCAGCTGTGGCTTTTATTAATAAATTATATGTTTCAGAGAAGCAAACGGTACTCAAAAGGTACTTTCTGAGGCAGAACTTGTTTAACTTGGTATATGGAAACTAAATGATTCTGCCAACCGTGATTCTTCAATTAAAATCCTTTTTCAGATTCTAAATGTTAATATGCTAGTTTTTGTCTTGCAATAGCAATTATATATGTCTTGAATATAAGAAAGACAGTGGTCGTGGTGCTTTTGTGGTTGTTTAAGAGAGAAAAGTTATGGAGGAGAGAAAAAAAATGAGAGACACAGACAGTAAAATGGCACAGATGAGAGAGAGAGACAGGATGAGCATGAAGCCTATGGAGACCCAAACACCACTGCGAATTCTCTCTTACTTCTTCCCTGTTCCTGTACCATGTGTGTGTGTGTTCCTTTGTGAAGTGTGTGTGTCATGGGGCCTCTGATTCTGACATGGCTCATACATCACAACTCTGAGTGTGTGTGATTACAGAGGGAGGTTCTGAATGATTTATCGCTGGGCTTTGAATTCGACGCTCCAGACACACACACACACACACATGGACCAGAACTCTAAACTCTAACTCAGCCAACCTCCCACATACAGAACACACCTGTCCAGCTTCTCTGTGGACCATCTTTCATATAAAGGCCTCATCACATATGAGCATACATGCCCACAGGAGCACATTCACTCATTCACAGCTGTGAGTAACACAACCAGGAAAAAGGGATTAAACCTGGAGAGAACTATATTTCTATATTTTATGTACTCATAAAATAAAGACTAATTCTAAATCTGAAATCAAAATAAGAATCATTGTTACTGGAAATAAAATAAAATGTGAAGTAGTTGTTAAAATTGTTTCTTAGTTTAACTTGATGTACTAAAAATAAGAAACTAAAACTAAGAGACGAAACACTAAAACTGATAAATTGGATAAAAATAAAATTGGACGGCGCCAATGGCCTCGTGGTTAGCGTGCCGACATATAGCGTTGTTGCACTGCGGGCGTCCCTTCTCTCTCTCCCTCTTTGCTTCCTGTCAAACTACACTGTCCCATCTTAAAAAAGGCACAAAAACACCAAAAATAAATCTTTTAAATAATAATAATAATAAAATAAAATTGGACAATATAAAACTAAGACTAGTTGTAAAGAAACTAAGAAACACTAAAAATGAAAAAAATAACTAAAACTAAAAACTGACATTCAAAATATTAATAAAAAAATATAATAGTATCTTAATGATATTAAAATAGCATTGAATGTAATTTGCTTCGGGGAAAAAGCATCTGCCAAATGCATAAATGTAAATTTACCCAGAAGCAGAACATTACTTAAAATTATATTTATTTAAAGTTAAAGATGCTTTTTTTTTTTTCAAAATGAATTTAATTACTATTTTTTATAAAGTATTTAGACAGTAAGATTTTTAATGTTCTTTAAAGAATTCTCTTATGCTTACCAAGCCTGCATTTATTTTTTCAAAAAATAAATCAGTAATTTTGTGAAATATTTCTACTATTTAAAATAATTGCTTTCTATTTGAATATATTTTAAAATGTAATTTATTCCTGTGATCAAAGCTACATTTTCAGCGTCATTACTCCAGTCTTCAGTGTCACATGAACCTTCAGAAATCATTTAATGGGCTGATTTGCTGTTCAACAAACTTTTATTATTATTATTATTATCAATATTTAAAACAGCTGAGTACATTAGAAAGATCCAAAGATCAGCATTTATTTAAAATAAAAAGCTTTTGCAACATTATACACTATACCATTCAATTCAAAAGCTTGGAGACAGTATATATATATATATATACATATACATATATTTGGTGGGGGGGAAATTACAGAATTTAAAATATATTAAAATAGAAAACAGTAAAAATATTTCTAAATGTTACTGTTTTTGCTGTACTTTGGATTAAATTAATGCAGGCTTGATAAGCAGAGGTTTTAAAATCAATTTTACTGTCCAAAAATTTTTGACTGGTAGTGTAAATTTAACAAAAGTATACCGTTTACCCCCAAAAGCTAGTACGCCTAGAAATGCATTTCTATTTATGGACAACTGTCTAAAGCAAATCAATGGATCAATTGGTCCTCTGGTCAGTCATTCACCTGATCTGTTTGTCAATACACTCCCAAGAAGGTGTGAGGAGCCAAAGCACAGAAGAAATTCAACCAGCATGACGGAGGAAGTTTACGTGCCGATTCCACACGGTTTACACACATACGGCATGAATAGCGGGAGTGAAAGCATGTGCGTGTATGTGTGTAATCAAGACCATACTTCTTGTTTATGCCTCTTGTATCCAGTTCTCTAATTAAGGCCTGGGGCTCTGTCACTAATGAACACTGAAGTAATTAACAAGCTCTCTGACAGAGCGGCGAGATGTAGATGGTCTAAATGCGTGCGTGTGAGTGTATGTGTTCTATTGCCCTAATTAAACCCAGGGGTTCTAATTAGCTGATTAGCTAATAACCGTCTTGTTCAACAGGAAATATTACGCCGAGAAAACACACACAAAATGTCTTTGTCGTGACTAAACATTTCAAAGGCTGGAGACCTTGAACCCTGAAACCTCAGCATGACTCAAGACACAAGTATGTATTGATGTAGAACAAATCAAACATCTAACAATAATGAGGTAGTTTGTGATTGTTTGTAGCCAGTTTTATAAGAATAAGATAGATTCTGTTTTATACCCGCTGCTTATTTGTATCACTTTTCTTGGTACTTGGTATCTTTTTTTTGTCTATCGTCCTCTATCTCTTCTTTCAAAGTGTGTTTAACTAGTGAGCATGGACAGATGTGTTCAGGGATGCAGAAAAACGTTAGCACAGTTATTAAGAGATTAAAATCCCATCTCTCGCAGACTTGTCAGCAGCAGAGATGAAATCACACACTAAGGTAATTTGACAGTTGCACAGCTTGACACTCAAAACAGAATGCTGATAATGTAGACGAGTTCCTGCGTGGCTGCTATGATTCTTTCCCTCATCTTTTTTTGTCCAAAACATGTCCGAAAATTAAACGGAGAGAAATGCTGTTGATTAAAATAGTGTGACTGGTGATTAATGAACTTTTGCCACCTTCGTTGGACTATTGAGTTGATCACTATGAGTCTTCCACTGTCTTTCTTTCCCTTCCAATTTGGTCTCTTATATTTCATACAATGTAAGTTCAATAAGCCCATTAATCTCAGAAAAAGGACAGTCCAACTACTTAACCAGGGATTTATTTGACATTAGATGGTACCAAAGCCAAAAGGGCATCTCAAATTACAATCATCATATTGCACATGTCAAAATAGTCATATTAGGTGTACAGTGATTGAAAGATTTCATTAATCCATCAGTATGTGAATGTTAAATTCTTCAACATAATATAATATAATTACATCATACTAAGCTTGGAAAATTTGAAAGTACTTTACTAATGTAACATTACACTAGAGTGGAAGGACATAGGAGAACTTATGAGTCGAGCTGCAAATAAATGCAACCAACTATATCGTAAAGCTACTAGCCCAGTACTTTAGTAGACTTTTAGTATGCTGAATCTTTATCAACTGGAAAAGTATCCCTTTAAAACATTCTTTAGATACATTTGACAATTTTATCACTGTATAATAAATCAAATATATTCAGCCTGGCAGTGTGAACAGACATTTTTGAAAGGAAAAAGAGAGAGTTTTTCTTTCTGTCTCCTCGACTTTCTCTTTTTGTCCCCATAGGAGACATCCAAAAACATGACCCAATATCTCAGTGGGGGTATTGGCCCGTTTTTTAAGCATGGCTTAAAATAAGTCATTATGAAACAACCAGGCAAACCAGGTCACAGCCACACCCATTTATCACTAGCAGGAGCAGGTGATCAGGGTTTACACAGGACGATGAGGCTTTTGAATAACAATGTGATTTAAGATGACAAACAGCACTTGAAATGTCCTTTTCTTTAAAACAACAGTTTTCCATTGTTTCATATGTATAATTGTTAAAACTGTAATGAAAATATATTAATGAAAAGGTCAAATGATGTAATTTCCACAAATACCTATACTGTTCAAAAGTTTAGTGTCGTTAAGATTTAACATATTAATGTCTAATGCTAATACAGTACAAAGTAATATTGTGAAATATCATTACACTTTAAAATAATTAACACAATTATATTCTATTTTAATTGATTTTAACATATAATTTATTTATTTTATACAGTCTTCAGTGCAGGGTCAGAAATGAACTTTTCCATTAAGGGGCAATATTTAAAACCACTTTCTTATTATAAAAAACATATTTTGTCTTTAATGTCAAATACTTAAATTTACCCAAAACTTTGCTTTATTGATTTGCTTTAATCAATATTTTAAACTGTTGTCAGTAACAATAGGCTGTATTTAAATCATACATGTAAAAAACAAAAACAAAAACAGGAGCTACAAAAATCATTATTGTAGATTATTGCTCTTTATATATATCGTAATAATGATTATCAATATCAATATTGAAAACTATATAAAACGTTTTTGTTTCTTTTTAGGCATGTCACATTCTGGACCAGATAAACAGGTCCACAACTTTAATGTAGTGTAGCGCAAGTTATGCAGAAACTCCTGTTATAATCACTGAAGCTACGAAATGAATCTTTTATTTACATTGTATCTGCACTGTATGTTGTTTATAAGGGAATTCTTGACCGTGCGCAATCAACAACAGCGCTGACTAATCTAAGTGCATCTGATTGGCCAAAGTATTCCTAAGTTCATCATAAACACATTTGATTGGTTATAAGGCTCAAAAAAGCAATCTGATGGAGTGTGAGCGAAACTAAATGCAATTCCTCGAATTGACACTTTCATTCATTTTCAAATGATAATTTTTATGGCGACGTTGTTTAATTGTGCTGGGGCATTTTTGGTCATTTTGGTTCCATTTTTGCCAGAAGCCCTCATTAATTTTCAGACCCTGCTTCAAGGAGAAGCTCACTTCCAGAACAAAAATTTACAGATAATTTACTCACCCCCTTGTCATCCAAGATGTTCACATCTTTCTTTCTTCAGTCGATAAGAAATTATGTTTCTTGAGGAAAACATTTCAGGAATTATCTCCATATAGTGGACTTTAATGGTGCCCCCAAGTTTGAACGTCCAAAATGCAGTTTAAAATGCAGCTTCAAAGGCCCTAAACGATCCCACCCAAGGAAGAAGGGTCTTATCTAGCGAAACAATCTGTCATTTTCAAAACAAATTAACAATTTCTATACTTTTTAACCTCAAACTCTTGTCTCGTCTCTGCGATGCGCATGCAAACTGTAATTTTTGGGTCAATACAGTTAGGGTAGGTCGAAAAACTCCCATCTCTTTTTCTTCTCCAACTTCAAAATCGTCCTACATCGCAGTTTTACCTTTTTTTGTAAAGGGCGTTTGATCTTCTTTGCATGTTCACTTTGTGCACTTTTTGTGCAGTGATATATACAGTGTATACTCTTGTATACTCTTAAAAAGGTGTTTTAAAAGGTTCTTCACAGTGACGCCATAGAACCATTTTTGGTTCCACAAAGAACCATTTAGTCAAAGGTTCTTCAAAGAACTATCTCTTCCTTAGACAGGCATCTGAGAACGGCTTGATTTGAAAAAGGGGATATTATTTTTACAGATTAAAAACCACAGCATGGATTTTTATCACTATAGGGTAGATTTGTACATACACTGCCAACACACATTAATGTTCAAACAACATGAAAAAGTGAACTTAGCATCCGATGACCCCTTTAAGAGTGCAGGACGATTTTGAAGTTGGAGGACAAAATGAGATGTGAGGGTTTTTTTTCACATAGCCTACCTGTATTGACCCGGATTACAGGTTTGCATACGCATTGCAGAGAATAGACAAGATGAGCGTTTGAGGTTAAAAAATGTCAATTTGTTTAGAATATGACCAATCGTTTTGCTAGATAAGACTCTTCTTCCTTGGCTAGGATCGTTTAGAGCCCTTTGAAGCCGTATTTAACCTGCATTTTGGAAGTTCAAACTCACGGCCACCATAAAAGTCTATATAGAGATGATTCCTGAAATGTTTTCCTCAAAAAACAATTTCTTATCGACTGAAGAAACAAAGACATGAACATCTTGGATGACAAGGGGGTGAGTAAATTATCTGTAAATTTTTGTTTTGGAAGTAAACTTCTCCTTTCACTGTCACATGATATTTCAGAAATCATTCTGCTCTACAGAGAACATGTTTTATTACTTTTAGTGATGAAAACAATTACACTGCTTAATATTTGTAATATGGAAAATGTAATAGTTTTTTCAGCATTCTTTGGTGAATAGAAAGTTCAAAAGAATCTTTTGTAACATTATAAATGTTTTTACTGTCCCTTTGTTCAGTTTAATTAGTCTTATTCTTATGATTAATCATTTTGGAATCATACACACAAATCTGTATGTTTCATGATAATGTATATAATTCAACACTGGAACAGTTTATTTCAATTTGAAGTAGAGAGTACTAGTTATATATACAGCCAAATATAATTTACTAATGTATTACTAAAGTAATCAAACCATGAAAAACAAAACTAAGCATTTTTCCCACTGTTTTTAGGGGTACCAACATGATTACATTCAAATATGCACTATATTTGTATATACACTATATTATATACAATATTTGGATGTTGTTTGAAAGCCAGAAACGATTGTCTTTTGAGACCAGTAAAATCCAATCACTGGTTAATAGCAAGTGTTTTAGTGTAGAGGTCTTTCGGTACTTATTGCGGCAGTAGGGTCAGGGTGGGTGTCAGATGTTAGCCTCACATTTACTCCACTAAAACCACAAAAGAAAGACAAATTACTGTGTTTATTCCCATAAGAAACCACGGAGGAAGAGAAATGGGCAGTTTTATTTCAGCCAGACTCACGGAGGAGGAAAGATCATTACATTCAATTCCACTGGAAACCACAACCGTCTGAAAAAATGCAGTTAGAGTTGTTTATTGCTACAACTCTATCTACACACACACGCATCGAGTTTGAGGTGCTCAACAGTTGTCATGGTGATGGCTTTGGATCCATTAGCTATGCAGGAAACATCTTAATTAATCTTGATGATGACAGTGTGACTGTCCTTCCGGAAAAGTCCACATCGATTCATAAACAAACCGCTGAGATTCATAATGAATGATGCAGTGCCGCAGACATTAGCCTGTGAATAATTAAATAATTATTATCTGAGGCTGTGAAATAAGAAGATAATGTTCTTAGTCCTAAAGTGCGAGCTGGCTTGATGAAAGTTCATTTTTTTAGATATCACTTTAGATGGAGTTTCCTTTTATTTTTTTTTTATCATTGTTGCTCTTTCTGTATCAGAGGCATACTGATTTATCAGAATGATAAGCCATCAGTTCTGTTCCATATGGATAGGAAAGGCCTCCTTCAGCATGACTGCAACTGACACAATAATTCAATAACATATTATGTAGTAATGAAAAGGTCTTTTACTTTTTAAAATATGATTTGAAGAACATTGACATCACTTGTAAAAATGCAATGCCCTGATGAGTTCAAATCATGATATACCATAAGAAAATTAAGTTAATAACATTAAAACAAAATGTTTTAATACAAAATGGGAAAACAGTGTATACCAGTGAGTCCTTTAGTTTTTGGTACAAAGAGAGAGGAAGACAAGATAAAGAGATTATTGGGACATGGCTTAACAAAATAAGCCAATTTACACAAGCAATCCTGCCTTGAATTAGCAGGTAATGACTCAATTAGCTTTCATTTTTGCACAGAGGAGATTTGGCTGCATAAATTAGCCTGCATTCATTGGCAAAGTGTCAGTAGCAAAGGACAGCTCACAAATACTGCAGCCAATCTCTGTCACTGCCACGACAGCACAATATAGACATCCGGCCAGACTTTGTGTTTGAGCCGAACAGACCGGTGTCACTCAGAGTGTGACACAGGAACGGTAGGGGTGCCCAGGGGACGGCCGGTCACCGATGCCCTGAAAAGGTCAACTTGACACAGGCAGAGTCCCATCGACCTGTCCCCGGTCCGGCCAGTGGAAAATCAGATAAACTTAAGACCACTCATCGATCCTCAGATACACAGCACAAATGTTGGCCCAGCTCAAATATCTTCACGGTGCATATAATTAAGAAGCGAGTCAAATTAGGAGTCACGCTGTGTAATATGAAGTGTACGTCATGGATACGACAAAGAACTGAGAAAAAAGGAGTGCAGCAAGAAGAACTAAACGAATACTTGACTCAAAAAATAACAATTTGCTGGCAATTTACTCAGTCTTAGGCCATTTAGGATGTAGGTGAGTTTGTTTCTACATAGGAACAGATTTGGAGAAACGTAGTATTACATCACTTGCTCAACAATGGATCCTCTGCAGTGAACGGGTGCCGTCAGAATGAGAGTGCAAACAGCTAATAAATAATTACCATAATCAACAAGTAATCCACAAAAAGTGTGTTCATAATAAACAAATCCGTCATTAAGACAATAACTTTTTTTTTTTTTTACATTCAAAGGATTAGTAAAAATTTCCTAATTTACTCACCCCCATGTCATCCAAGATGCTCATGTCTTTCTTTGTTCAGTCGAAAGGAAATTAAGGTTTTTGAGGAAAACATTCCAGGATTTTTCTCGATATAGTGGACTTTAATGGAGGCCAACAGGTTGAAGGTCCAAATTGCTATTTCACTGCAGCTTCAAAGAGCTCTACACAATCCCAGCCGAGGAATAAGGGTCTTAAGTAGCGAAACAAATGGCAATTTTCTAAAACTATTAAAAACTGATATACTTTTGAACCAAAAATGCTTGCCTTGCACTAGCTCGACTTCACGCATTACGTAGTCACGTTGGAAAGGTCATACATGACATAGGCGGAAGTACTGACCCAGTATTTACAAAGTGAACGTGAAAAGAAAGTCAAACACTCTTTGTTGGATGATTGTGAAGTTGGAGGAGAAAATGAGATGGAGTTTTTCCCTACCCTATGTTTTTGAACAGAAGTAGACAGATAAAGAACTTTTCCAACGTGATTACGTAATGCATGAAGTCGGACATGCGCATCACAGAGCTAGTGCAAGATAAGCATTTGTGGTTTTAAAAAAAAGTATATAAACTTTAATTTTTTTAAGAAATGAGCCATCGTTTTGCTAGATAAGACCCTTATTCCTCAGCTGGGATTGTGTAGATGTCTTTGAAGCTGCACTGAAACTGCAGTTTAGACCTTCAACCCACTGGCTCCCACTGAAGTCCACTATAAGGAGAAAAATCCTGGAATATTTTCCTCAAAAACCTTAATTTCTTTTCGACTGAAGAAAGAAATAATGACCACCTTGGATGACATGGAGAAAGTGACATATATAATGTCACTTTCTCCATTGAAATAATCTAAATCAAGAGAGAAATATGCACAGATCAAACACCATTTACAAGTAAAAACAGTCCAGAACAGTTCTAAACAAATATGGGCTCATATTTTGGCCTGAAGTGACGGTTGAAAGTTAAAAGGTCTTAATGATGGATTTGTTTCTTACAAACACACAGCTTTTCACTTCACAAGATGTTAATTGATGGACTGGAGTCATCTTATTGTGATGTTTTTATCAGCTATTTGGACTCTCATTCTGACGGCACCAATTCACTGCAGAGCATCCTTTGGTGAGCAAGTGACGTAATGCTAAATTCCTCCAAATCTATTTCCCGGTGTAGAAACAAACTCATGTACATCTTGGATGGCCTGAGGGTGAGTACATTTTCAGCATTTTGGTGAACTATTCCTTTAAACACGAAAAAGAAAATGAATCTGATTAATTGATCCATTTCCATGTGTAAACACGAATGACCAGATGGTCAGAAACTAATGGAGATGTTCTGATTGGGACAGACTGTATTTCAACCACAAGTTGGCTCAAGCCAACACGGCTTATTCTCCTGATTAGTGCTCTCCATATGTTCATTCATAGTGTGAAAGGCGAGAATTTGTGGAGCTACGACAGGAAGTCTGTGCTTTCAACGGAAGAGGCTGTCTGTGTGCTGACCACTGCATTACTTTTATCAGTCTTCACACCTTTGTCTTTGTCAGTACATGTGTGTCCGTGTATAATTTTGCAAAAGGTGGCCGATAAACTATTATTCTTTATGATGCATGCAGAGCAAAGGTGTACGACCCTTCCCGTCAGTCTGATGAAAGTCATGTGTGTGTTATTTTCAGTCAACTTCTGTCATCTGCACGAAAGGAAGAGTCTGTCATGTGTGTTGACGTGCATGTGCCTGTGTGCATCCCAGTTTCTTGTTGGTTTTCTGTATACACATAAATTATGTCTTGGGGAAATGACAGCATGAACTTCATGATAACAGGTCAAGGTTACAGTCACTGCATTGCACACACACACACACGCGCCCAGAATGTCTCACGTGACTGCTTCAGAGCAGCTGGTGCTGCAGTAATTTAATCACAGTGTCGTCACTTCGTAATTATGGCAATTAACAGGACTTATGAGTACTTGTAGGTCTGTTTTCATATGGTTTGAGTATCAAACAATGTGCAGATTGGCAATTCCAAACACATAAAACACAGATGTGTTTGTTTAATGTCATGTGCATAGGAAATTGAATTCCTAAAAATAATAAGATAACAGCCTTTGCTGTCTCACATGGTTATTTCAAGGGTTGAACTTTGACCTTGATTTGTGTTCAGGATTTCATAAAATTACAATTTCAGTTGTAATGTATTGAAGCCATTTATATGCTACCATATTCTCAAAACTGAATAAAATAATTCTTTAGCAGATACATGCATTTAAAATGTATGTTTTTTTATATTCTGGGAATAAATTGATGACTCCTTCAGCACTGCACAGATTTTTGTCCAATCAAATTCTCTCAAAAATGAGAATGTCCCTCTCCCCACAACTAACCTGAAAGTAGCAAATGAAGCTTTCTGGCTAATGAAAACGTACAATTTTGATGATATCCAAATTGCCTATTCAATAGCCCATACATCAGCACATTAAAGAAAATGTGTTTAATAATTTTCATTTTGTGCACATTTTGTTTAATTAGCCATTAAAAAACGTACAAAATATGAACAGTGAGACCTTTTTATTATGGAATATTATAAGTAAATAACTGATCTAATTGACCACATAGTCTAAATATAGGCTGTGCATAAAGTACATTTTTATAGAGCTTTCTTCTGGCAAAAATAGTATTCGGGATCATATCTAGCAATTTAAAACATCATGAATAGCTTTTCACACTCCATGTGAGAGTTAACACATTATCCATGGCAGTAGAGTTTGTGGAATATGAACTGTCAGTTTTTTCAATCATGGCATCAAAATTATAATACTTAATAAATATGAACGGGCCATTCTCGTTAGACGTTTCGTGGCTGCAACGTGTAGCCGCGCTGTGAAACGCTAAAATTAATGGGGACAGACATATTCCGTCCATAAGGTTAAGTGTTTGTAATAGTCCGGAGCATTTGTTTATTGGCATGCCTCAGTTTAAGGACGTTATTTAGACGATCGCAGTACTACATGTCGGAAGCGATGCATTTACTACCTCGTGGCAAATTGAATTATAGTTTGATGTGAGGTCGCGCATCATCACACTCGGAGGCGCGCACTGAACTCTTCACCTGGCAGCGCGCAGCGCGCCCCCAGCGTTTCTCTAGTCTGCGTTAAATGTTGTTGTGTGACACCTAGTGGTTAAAAAGAAGAGAATCATTTCGTGGTGAAAAGGGCATGCGCTTGAATGAGTGTTATGAATTTCTTCGCTATTGTTGTCATATTTGCAACAGTAATTCGAGATAAATTGTAAGATAAATCTGTTCATTATAATGATAAATTCGCTGTATTATTTGTTTTGTTTGCAGGTCTGTTTTGGAGTTTGACCGAATATAAATAAGCTAAATACCATGCTCTATATAATTTCCATTCCAATCTTTCTCGCGCTTAGCCTACTCTCTATTACATTTCTCAAGTGATTTATAAAGTGTGTAATGTAATGTCATCATTTTTCGTTTTCATTTTTCCCTCATTAAGTTTTATTTTGCCAACTCCGTTTTCAACAATATTGGTTCTAAAAAAACGATTATTGGGCAGCTGAATTCAATCTATTCTTTTTTTAAAATGTAAATCTGCTTTGTTACTAGTAGGCTACTGCTGTTTTTTGATACTATTGAATCTATGACACTCCAGATACAATGAAAGCAGGACACGGACAGGGGTATATGGCCTAATAAAAAGGAGCACTCATGATGATTAGATTTTGACGTGCACAGTCCTTTGTCAATTTTCCATTAGGTGGCACTAGAGATCTTATATTAGACTATGAAGATTTGTCAGCATTTAGATGGGGACTACGGGCTACTATCAGGAGCTCCTGACTAATTCACTATAAACAGGTTTAACCATGTTTTGATTTTAGGTGGGTAAGATTAACAGCAAAACATTTATACTTATTCCATGGCCAAATCAAATTTAAGTTCAAAGTTAATCTACTTACGTCTGAGTTTAGCTATTTAGTGCAACAAATACCATTAACCACGATAGATTGTGTGGCCTTCTGTGAAACTACATGAATATCAATGGATGGGATAATTCTGTAATTCTCATTTGCCACTGAAGCTACACTGCTTGTAAATCAGGGCATCAGGAGCCTGGGACAATTTGTATGGGTAGGCCTTCTCTCCCCTACACTCTTAAAAATAAAGGTTGTTATGTTCCAAAGGGTGTTTTTGTAGTGATGCCATTGAAGAACCATTTTTGGTTCCCCAAAAACCTTTTAGTGAACAGTTCCTAAAAGAACCATTTTGAAGAACATTATAAAAATCTAAAGAACCTTTTCTGCATTTAAAAGATTCCATGGATGTTTAAGGTTCTTCATAGAACCATTGATGCCAATAAAGAACCTTTATTTTTAAGAGTGTATGGCTGTCGGGATCTACAACAGTTAGTGTCTTTGTAAATAATTCAATTTATACGAAAAATACTGAAAATGGCTATGAGAAGCGGCTCAGTAGCTAAACACTGAAATGACACGTGTCCTATGCAAATGAGAGACAGTTCTGTGAGTGTGAGGGTCTCAGTTTGACTGCATGTGTCTCTGAATGACTTGAAAGATGTGAGTCAATGATGCAGGCAGCAGCACTGAACTCATTCGCTGCTCACATCCTGTCTGACAGACACTCCATCATTCTGACAGCTGTCGCTTTATCGGCTTCCGCTCGGCACACACCCATAAACACACACACACACACACACACAAACTGCCTGTTATGGATGAAAGATGTGGATGTTGGATGTACTGTAGAAATAAAATGGAACTCAACTCATGTTGACATGCTTTTTGCAAATGTTTATCTCTGTGTGTAAATGTGCATGTGTGGGTTTACTTGGCTATAATTTGAGGGCAAATTTGTTCCCACTGGATAACCTGACAAAACCTTCTTTTAGAAACAACATATATTAATAAAAATATTCTATATCAACATATATAATATAACTTTGTCTTTTTAAAGGGATAGTTCACCAAAATTGCGTTGCGGTATGAACATGCATCAAAGACTGACAAAGAAGAGAAGAAATTGTTGAATAAAGTTGTTTTTTTTTCTTTGCACACAAAAAGTAGTTTCATGAAATTAAGGTTGAACCACTGCCGTCAAACGGACTATTTTAACGATGTCTTTACCTTTCTGGGCCTTGAAAGTGGTAGTCGCATTGCTGTCTATGCAGGGTGAGAAAGCTCTCGGATTTCATCAAAAATATCTTAATTTGTGTTCTGAAGATGATGAAGGTCTAATGGGTTTGGAACGACATGTGGGTGAGTAATTGATGACAGAATTTTCATTTTCGGGTGAACTATCCCTTTAAGCTTTTTACAATGAATCTTAATATCATGTTCTGATCATTCAGTTATTCGGTTATATTCATCAATCCCTTACGTGTGTAGACTTTAATTTTATTATATGATATGCTACATTTTAGATCAGTAATTTGCATATTTTAAATATTGTTTTATTTCTGTTTAAATTGTTCTTAAATTGTTGGTCTCTTTAGTACAAATATTAATATTTCAGTGTTTTTAACAATTTTCTTTAAGAACCTGTAATAATGTTTAAAGACTTCTATACATCTATCTATCTATCTAGATAGATAGATATTAACATTAGTATTATTATTAGTATAAACGATAAATTAATATAACATTTAAATTAAAACTACATGTTTTTTGAACAGCACTTATTGTAGGATTGTTTATTCTCTTAATTCCTCTGGTATCTATGCATCTGCATTTCACTCCTTATAATGGATAGGACATATAGTTGTATCTATGTATGTATTTTAATGAATATTATTATTGTTAATGAGCTCACCAAGCAAATTCCGAACAACTAGGTTGTTATGGCAATAAATAAATAAATGAATGAATAAATGAATAAATAAATAAAATTTATATTGACTATATATAGTATTATTTTAAATGTTATCTTAATACATTACATTGTCATCATATTGATTATCGGCCTGTATTACAGATTTTTTAATTTAACGTCAATAGATAATATTCAACTAATTATTTAACAACACTGTTAAATGTAATGTTTTGCAAATGAATACATGAATATCAAATATGAAAACATGAATATCCCTTTGAATGCTGTACATTATGGTGTTGTAATGCCTAAATTCACTTACTGCATTTGTATTTAAAAATATAAACTTTAATGACCCTGGACCACAAAACCAGTCCAAAACCAAATTTTTTGAAACAGAGATTTATACATCATCTGAATAAATAAGCTTTCCATTGGTGTATGGTTTGTTAGGATAGCACAATATTTGGCTGAGAAACAACTATTTGAAAATCTGGAATCTGAGGGTCCCAAAAAAAAAAGGTTTTGATATATTTACGGTAGGAAATTTACAAAATATCTTCATGGAACATGAAAAGATAAAAAAAAATAGATAAAAGAAAAATAGATCATTTTGACCAATATAATATATTGTTGGCTATTGCTACAAATATATCTGCGATACTTATGGCTGGTTTTATGGTCCAGGGTCACATATTATATATCAACATAAATTGTAAAGAATGTATGTTTATATATTAACAATAGGAGACAATGTTATGCACTCTTTTAAACAGCTTAGTGTGTGTACGTGTGTGTGTTCTTGTTTGTGTAAAAGACAGACAGATCTACACATGGCACGGGGGGCATCAGACTTTCAGCAGCCCTTCAGGCCATAAGTCTCCTTCCTGCATCCTGCTCTCTTCCTTCCTTTTCTCTTCAATCTCATTTTCACTTTACCTTACGCTTTCTCTCATGTCCCCCTCCTCTAGCTGTCACTCTCTCAGCTTTCTCGCTCTCTCCTTGTCTATCTCTTTTTCTCCTCTGTGTTTTATGTGGCTGAAAGAGAGAGCACTGTCAGCACGGCAGAAGTTAATGCTGCGCCATTATAGCTCTGCCACCTACTGGGGGAGTCTTCCAGCTGCTGACGGGGCAGTTTTATGCCTACAGACTCCCTCTATGTTTTTGAGAGAAGCTGCCCTCTGAATGACATTGCATACTCATTGTAAATGTATTATGATAATGAGCTACAGAAGAGCACGTTGTAATTATTTCGACAACAGCAGGGGGAAGCAAGTTATTAAGCTCATTCTGTTACCGCTCCTCCCCCTCTGTCTTTCTCTCGCCCTATGTCTCGCTCCTCTCTTTCAAACTTCAGTTTAAAAGGTTTAATCAATAAGCGCAAAATACAAACATATTGCTAAAAAAAAAAAACGGATAGCCCGCAACATGATGTAGCGTTTGTGTGTGAGAGCGAGATGAACGTGTGTGTATGTGTGCACATTTAAGTGTAGAGTGATAGATGGTCGACAGGCTACATGGCAGCTCATTTCCTCCCGACTGGCAGAGAAAGATGTTACGGAGTTGCCACAGCAACTGCAGCCTGTCAGCGTGACAGACAAAAAGATCTCTCTCTGTCTTTCTTTTGTTCTCTCCTTCCCTCTCTTTTCCCTTCCCAGGTAGGTGATGAAGTGCTGCCGTGAATCAGAGGATGACAGACTGATGGGAGATTTAAAAGGCTGCTGTACAGCCTAAAATTCCTATTTAAACTGACCCATGAATAATGCATTCATGTGCACTCGCCTTCACAC
This sequence comes from Labeo catla, assembly GCA_012976165.1. NCBI lineage: Eukaryota > Metazoa > Chordata > Actinopteri > Cypriniformes > Cyprinidae > Labeo > Labeo catla. The sequence goes on along the minus strand of VONZ01000060.1, from coordinate 1,658,925 downwards.
TCACGCAGGCAAACACACAGAGAGAGAGGAAAACCTGCACAAGCTCTTGTCTTAATTAAGCACAAGCCACACTATACATTTGCAGATTTAAGTATGCCAATTATTTCTTCAACACAATCGCATCAGTTTTTCCGTTTTGTGCAAAATAAGGCCCATGTTTGCTAACTTTATGCAGCCCATTTATTTAGAAACTAATTGGAACGTATGCTTGTATATAGTTGGAGCATCGCTTTCATTTTCAATTTCTGTTAAAGCTATAACAGTATTTTTATTGCATAGATTATTTGGCTTATATTAGCATGCTATGATGCAAACAAATTGCTCATGTTTGGGTTATATTTCCTAGGGGCAGGTCTGGCTGCAAATGGTAGTGGTTCTACCCCCCATCACTGCACAAAACACTCCTGGCGCTTTATATTTGGCAGCATGCGTGATATATTTACATACGTGATGTGATGCAGAGAATCTTACCTTAGGTCTCACTGCAGGAAACTGACCCCTCCCCTCTTCCCCCACATGGCCAGTGCCCTCTAGTGGTCCGGTAGTATTTCATGTTCTTCATTAGCGCCTCTTTGAAAGAGCAATTTGTCTTTTTAAGCTCTTTAAAATTAACATACCGCTAATTGCTATTCATCTTTCAGGGTTATCATGTTCCGATCATATATTTAAAACATTTTTATAACTTGTAATTCACGCCTCAATGGATGTATTTTTGGTAGCCTACTACAATCAGACAAATTGTACACGTCCAAATTTATCTCTTTGGACGTGCTTACCATAGGCACCGTAAAAAGTGAAAATGTGCTAGTTTAAAATATTATTTTGATTCTTAAAACTTCTTCTGTTGGTGTAACCCGATGTCTTCAGGTTGTTTTAATATTGAGAATATCATATTTCTGACATGAAAAAAGGTCTAATTTAAATGTTACTATTACTAGCTTAACCACTTTAATGCTCATGTGTATTTTAGACCTAATTTTACTAAATTTGACTAAAGTTTCATGACTCTTTAATCTAGGCAACATATTTACCATAAACTTAAAAACACTGTCTGTTCCACATGAAGGTAAAGTGAAATGCAGTCCTAACAGGTCCACAGGCCACATAAACACACTATCCACCTTTTTCATCAGCGCAGATGTAAGTTTATGGCTGAGACTTTCGGTTCATTAGCTGCTATGGAGTGTTTTCATGACGCGTCATCAATCAGCCATATTGGCAGCACTGAACGTAAACAGTGTCACTGAACCAAACAAAACTTGCAAATTTTGCTGATTATTCCTGCTGAAAATGGTCAGTTATTGTCATGTTTTGGGCTGTACTAATCGTTTGGACCGGGAAAAACATCTGGAGTACTATAGACTGCCAAAAGTTATAACAAATCAAGGAGAAGAGTGCAAAAAACAGGAACAAAAAGCATTTGTGGTTGGCCAAACTGATCCAGGATTTCCAGGGCAAGAATCTTGACAACATTTGTGTTTGTTCTCATCATTTCTAGTCAGGTAGGTGAACTATTAGGCTAATATCTTAATTAATACTGCTTGTACGTATCTTTATCACCTATTAACTAATATTTCCAGCTTTTCCTGCTTACTAAGTCCTTCTCTATATGATATAGCAGCTTCCACATATTTTTTTCTGTGGTTTAGACAGCATAAATTAGCAGAACAATGTATTCAGTAGTACATTAACCATGCAATCTGTTGTTGTTTACATCCGATTATCGCCAATACGGCCACGCATCCAGGTAACTGACCAAATCATGGCATAAGTGCAAATGTACTACTGAATACATTGTTCTGCACATTTATGCCATCTAAACCACTGAAAAAAAAATACACGTGGAAGATGCTAAGGTTGTAAAGATATGTACGAGCAGTATTAATTAAAATAATAGCTTAATATTCTACTTACAGGACTGGAAATGATAAGAACATATCGGATGTTGTCAAGATTCTTGTCCTGGAAATCCTGGTTCAGTTTGGCCAACTACAAATGCCTTTTGCTCCTCAGACAGTTTTTTGCACTCTTCTCCTTGATTTGTTATAACTTTTGGCAGTCTATAGTACTCCAAATATTTTTCCTGGTCCGGCCGATTAGTACAGTCCAAAACATGACAATAATTGACCATTTTTATCAGCAATAATCAGCAAAAGTGATGTTTCCTTCAGTTCAGTGGCATTATATTCCATGCGGCCCATACTACCAATTGATGACTTCATTAATATTGAAAATTGACCTGTCTTACCATGTTATTTTAACATATCATCTTAATCACGAACACACTGGTTTGTAGTGCAGTTTTTCCATTTACTGCACGTTGTTATTCTTCGCGGATAATGAACCGGAAGTCTCACCCACTTACGAGTTGAAGTGAATACCAAAACATTCCCCACTTTCGCATATCTGACCCTTTTAATGCATCTTTATGTATCGTATTTGTCGGTGATAGGCCACAAAAGACCGAGTAACCATAGCCTGCTGCCATTTCATATGCCCCAATATTAAAAGCCTTTTAATTATTCGCTGACACTACGTAGCCCTAAAGAATATGCCCCACAACCTCTAAAGGCCCGCGGTCATATCGCCACGGTCATGAACTGATTTCATATGAGCACGCAGAGACAATTAAACCTCATCTGCCGCTTTGCCTATCTGCTGCGCGGGGCTTCATTTAACGACCATTTGTCTCCGTGATGGATTTCCTATTTTTACCGACAGCAGCCGAGTCGAGGGACGCGTGAATTATAGATGTGGGGGCTCAGCAGCTCGCGGTGAAATACTGTCACGGTGAAGAAGAGAGAGAGGGCTCCTGCGAAAAAAAAGGAAAGTGGACAGCGGCTGTTTTTTAGCTCACGTTTCTCTCGAGAAGGGCGTTTATCACTGGGGTCGCAGGAGGTGATGTATCGTCGCGAAAGAATGGCAGCATAATTATGGCATTAAAAGAGAGGCCGGACACAAAGCGAGAGGAACGTAATTTAAATTGTTTTGTTTCCCTGGAGCTGGATCCTGCCCTTGAGTGACATACTGAAATTGAAAGCAGTTATTTATGTCTTCACACTAATTGGAGAATTTAATAAGGTCTCTGAGAGGCAGTCTCAATTTCGGCTACTCAGTAATAGATCGTCCATCCCTTCCATTTTAATTCTTCTGTTTGCCGCCTTCTCTTCTCTTCTCTTCTCTTCTCTTCTCTTCTGATTTGTTCTTTCTTTTCTTTTTTTGGTATCTCTGAGTGATGCCTGCCATCAGGACCCATCTGTGCAGGCCAGCCCACCAATGAACGTCATTTCCTGCACTTGCCAAGTCTGTCATGCTTATTCTATTTAGCTTGATGTTAATCATGAAATCTCTTTTAATGTATTCTAATTGGACTGGCTGTTCTGCATCATGTTTATGCGTGTGTCCACATCCCATCATGAATCTGAAGTGAAGCGAGAGAGTTATTAGAAAGCAGAGGGGGTAGAACAAGGAGAGAGCAGAACAGATGGTCTCCCTCGCCTTTCCTCTCTGCGTCCCTCGGCCTCTGTCCCCCATTAGTCACTCAGTCGGTTACGCACATTTGCTCTTCCTCTGTCTGTATCCCTCTCTCGCCCATTCCCTCTTTCATTATCAAATAGGAAATAAGATTACATTCTGCTGCCTTGCAGCTGCATCATGCGCACTTTTATTAATATGTTTCTCTGCATGACTAACAGCCATTACAAGTCACTTTGTTACACCATTAACTAACCATGGGAATAATGTTTGTCACAATAAAAGCTGCTGTAAATATACTTGTATTTATTGGGTACTGTGTTATGCCATGTGAGGGATTGCTTGTGCCAAAGAGGAGCTGTAATAGAATCTATAACCTCTTTAATGAGCGCTGAGTCTAAGTTGTACTTCAAGATAATGCTCATCAGTATTTTTATGCAAGTCAAAAAGTAAAAGCAAACATAAGCCAGTGCCATCAGGGATGAGACCAGAAACACTGCCCTGAGGCCTGTGATGAAAGGCAGCCAATGAGTTCCCAACCTGAAGTATGTAAAAACATGTAAATTATTTTTAATCTACTCTTATATGTTTAGTATTATATTGCATACTAATATTGCCTATGCAAATAACCTGTTTAAAACATTTTAAAGTCCCAGTGAGAAATCAGATCAAATTCGGTTTGATTTGACATGTAGGGTAACTACAGTGTCAGACTGATCAATGAATACTCCAGATTTTTATGAAAAACTTAAAATTAGACTTGTCTCTCTTGTTCTTTTACTGAGGGACAGTTTGCTACTTTAAATGGAAGTCAATGTAAACATTAAAACAAAAGTATATCACAACACATTTTTAGTGTGAAAATTATAGTTAAATATCCAATTATAAAATGTTAAAACAACCATAAAATAACAAGAACAACTGCTTAAATAACGGAAAGAAAATTTAAAACAATAAAATAATAATACAATGTAAAATAATGTTCCAGATTTTTATTAAAAATTAAAAATAAGTCTTGTCTCTCTTTTTCTTTTAGTGAGTGACAGTGTGCTACTTTGAATAGAAGCGAATGTAAACAATAAAACATAAAAATATATCACAACACATTTTAGTGTGAAAATTAGTTATATCCGATTTTTAAAAGTTAAAACAACCATAAAGATCCAAAGAAAAACAGATCAAATCATAGAAATAAAATTTAAAACAATAAAATAATAATAAAATGTAAAATAATAAATAATAATAAAATAATAAACAATTGATGTAAGTGCTTTTATAAAATTATAAGCTTAACATTCTGCTTTGCTTTAGTTGTTTCTATTTAAGTGCCTCATTGTGCCTCAATATTCCCATATTTTTGTTTTTTCGTGTTATGTGACTGTAAGTTTAACTTATCGGTAACACCTTACAATAAGGCTCATTAGTTAACATTAGTTAACTACATTAGTTAGCATGAACTAAGAAACAATACTTTCACAGCATTTATTAATCTTTGTTAATGTTAATTTCAGCATTTACTAATGCATTATTAAAATCACAAGTTGTGTTTAGCTAATCAACTGTCACCCGTCACCTCAGTGGTTTACTTCACCATTTTACAAATAAATCCTAATCTAATCATGACAAACTACACATCGTTGGAAAGGTCTAAAGCTCCTAAATAGATATTTTAGGAAAAGTAATAGATTAATGTATATGTCAAGAGTGCACCTCAAAATCTACATCATAACAGCAGTTCTGACCTTTGTCACAAAAGACTTTTTTTTTTTTGCCTTTTTCCTTATCACGCTTTAGATATCATAAGAAAGTTGAAAACTTAAAATCTCAAAATTCATCCTTTGAAAGCCATTTTAAAATCAGACATTGCATTACCATGGAGAATCTACATCAAAATCATATTACAAAATGTTTTCGTTCGTGAATTATAAAAATGTACGTTTGGATAGTGCATCTTTACATCTGTGTTCAAAAATGGGAGTGACAGTTAAAGGGTTACTGCACTGTGAACTAACATGAAAAAACAATGAATGACTGTATTTTTATTAACACAGATTAATAAATATAGTATAATAAAAGTATTGTTCATTGTTCGTTTAACAAATGATACCTTATTATAAAGGGTGTCCAGTTTCTCTTATGAATGTTAAAAGTAATTGGAACAACAAAAAAAAAAACATTATTACTTATATTAATTATATTGCTCTTATTAAATTCACAACAATTGAATCCACTCTATATAAAGATATAAGTAACTTGCAGATCTTGGTTTTTGCTTTATGTTGTTTAATCAGTATTATGCTACAAATGTATCATTCCTTGAATAACAAATTATATTGCTAAATTATATATTGAATATCAGTTGAAATCAAATAAACACATTTCAGGTTTGATAAAGGCATTCCTGATGGGGCTAAAAAGGTTGGGAAATGCTGGTATATCCTACACACATTGAGCCCTGAGGAGGGAGGCCCAGAAACTTAACCCAGCCCTCTAAAATAACCACTAAATCCTTTAAAGTAAAGCGTTCAATTTCTCACTCACTCTCGTTGTCTTTGCCTTTTTATTTTATGGGTGATTTTGCCCGAGCCGCAATGGGGTATATCCTACATGCCAGCACACTCCTGAACTCAGAGCCGTTGCCATAGCAACAGAAACCCCACCTGCTCAGTAGCTGTCAGCCCAAGGTTAAGAGCCAATAAACCAGAGAAACATAGCAATTACTGCACAATATAACACGCATGCACACGCACACACAAAGTAATCCATCTGTTTCTTCTCCCCAGTTGATCAGTAGCAACTGGGTTTGGATTAAGTTTACCCATCAGGCTCCATTAAGGAGTGTTCATTTAGACCGGTTATGGCAGTTTAACCAATGAGCACCAGAGAAGTCTTTATGGGAGGTTTGTGGCAATGGAGTGACTATCATGTGCTATTTCAAAGCATAAATGATTAACATGACAGGTACGGAGAAACATGACGATGTAACCTTAAAATATGATACACGCATCATAATAAAAACGTAACTTGAGAATAAATGTATTTCAAAACCGATTAAAGTCTTCGCATTTGAAACAAACAAACTGTCCTTATAAACCGAATTCTTTATCTGGCCTCGTGTAGATTCTGTTATTGGGTATAAAAGGGCAGATGTGGCTGATTTATCACAGTCTCTGTTTTACTTGATGGTTAGCTTACCAGACAGCCAGTATAAATGGCCAATCCTTGTCATCTCAGATATCAAAATCAGATGTGGCAGTGATTGGTGGGCTGAATAGAGAATATGAGCGTGTCACCGTGCTAGAGGTGCGTTTTATTGCTGTGTGTGGGGAACGATTAGCTGGCGTTGCACAGCAAGAAGAATCCAATCCGTTCAGTTGTTTAATCCATCAGCCCGTGCTGAGTTCTGATCACCGTATTGACGGACCGCTAGGCAATGACAGCTGTTCAGTGGTAATACAAGACTCTGCTACTGGCCTCTGGGACATGGCACTCATTTAAGTGGTTTATTTTATAGAATAATAGAAAAATGACACAAAAAATGACATGTCGGAGTTCATTCAGAGTGAAAGGATCCTCCTAATTCTATTGTAACTCCTCTGATCTGGCTCTGTCTCTCCTACCGGCCATATTTCGCCCTCCCTCTCCCTCTCTCTTTGTTTCTCTAAGCCTCCATTATCGGCTGTGGGGAGTCAGGTAATCAGTGCTGATTAATTCTCTTTATTGTTGGTCGTTTGTCTGCAGAGTCTGCGCTGTCTTTTCCGCTCAGCCTCACTATGAAACAGCCGGTGATAAATGACCATCTCTCCCCTCACCCAACCCCACTATCACCACAGCAACCCCTGCTCTGCTTAAGTGCTTCTGATTAGTGACCCATGACTTGAAGGTAGAGGTGGCTTTTTGTTTTATTTCCTAATACGACAAGTTTCGGCCCCCTATTGTGCCCTTAAGGACTTATTTGGTGCTCAGACACATTCTGGATACATTATACGCACTCCTGTCATTGCTGCTCATAGAATGAACAGGGAGATGAGAGTGATAATTAGGTGTCTGTATGAGTAATTGAAACATTTAACAAATGCTTGGCTTTTGCATTGATTGATGATCATGATCATATATTTCGACATATATACATATATAATAAAATACTATAATATATATTAATCTAATCATATAATAATTTATATATATAGTATAAACTATTATATAAGTTGTAATATATAATCTAATATATACAAAAAGTATTACAACATTTAATTTTATTATATAGTGTGATTTCACATTATGTTGAATGTTAATAATCTATCTATCTATCTATCTATCACCCATTTATATAACATTAAATAACATAGAAATTTATGTACATTTATAATTATGCATTGACTTAATGATTCCAATTTAAAAATTCCTAGTGAAAAGAAATATAAATAAAATGTATTTGCAATATGCATATTTCATGCTAAGTATACCACAAATATATTTACATATTTATGTACTTAATAAATATTATTTTGGTATATTAAATTGGTATACTTAAAATCTTCTAAATTAGAACACACTGTAAAAAATGCAAATGCATATTTTTTTCAGTTTACAAAACATTTTGAGTCTCAAATACTAAAAAATGCTATTTTTTTAATGTTCTAAACTACATAAAAACCCTTGTCAGACCAATAGAATTACCCCAAATGTTGTCCCAACTAGTCAAACACAGTTGTGTGCACAAGGAATTTCATATTGTTGAAATGTTAAGGCGTAAAAATGTTGTGAGTTCCCAGAATACATTACAGCATGAATAAATTATGCAGTTACTGTTATAGGATTATTGTTTTGCTGTTTGCCAACTTTATTTAAACTTTCTGTTGTTGTTTTGTCATTATTGTCATTGTAAATAAATGTAAACGTAAATAAATCATTTTAAGATAACATCAATCAAAATAAAACACTCAAAAAAACACTTTATTAGGTGTTTAGATGACAAAAAAGTTTGGGAATGCCTGCATTACATGTAAATAAGAAATAATGTGAATTTGTGCATTTTAATGTGTTTCAAAGACAAAAGCCTTCCAAAGACAAAAGGTGTTCATTGTTGTAGAATTTTTCTTGATCAAAATAAATTGCTTTAAAGAGGTTTTGAAGTGAGATAGACTTCATTTAACGAGACAAAGCCAAGTTCTTGTTTGTAAAAAACAGAGGTCGGGATGAACAAGACAAGACGAGAGTTTGACATTAAAAAGTATATAAATTTCATTATATTTATGAAAATAACCAATCATTTTGCTAGATAAGACCCTTTTTCCTTGGTTGGGATTGTTTACAACCACACATTTGGGATCGTTTGAAGCCACGTTTAAACTACATTTTGGAAGTTCAAACTCGGGGCACCATAGAAGTCCATTATATGGAGAAAAATTCTGAAATGTTTTCCTCAAAAAAATAATTTCTTTACAACTGAAGAAAGAAAGACATGAACATCTTGGATGACAAGGGGGTGAGTACATTATCTATAAATTGTTGTTCTGGAAGTGGACTTCTCCTTGTTATCAGAATTCCATATATGCACTGTTGTATTTTTGGACAAGGTTTTACCATATATGAGTTTATTATCAGCTTGTCATACATGTATTTCTAGCTCCTGAACATAGGAACATGTCCTTTTCATAAATGAGTGTTTTTCCAAGCTAAATTGTTCACTCTGTTCTAAGCACACTGGACACAGTCACGCACACAATCAGAGAGATAATAGATAACAGCAGACTAGTTTTTCTTATACGAATAGACATAATTCTATGTCTCATATTGAATCAAGATCAATGAATACAGTAGTCAACATTTGAAGTGAATCAAAACATTTAATCAAAGTTGTCCTAAAACCAAAAACAATACCCGTTCTTGTCTTAGAACAACTTTGATTAACTTTTTTTGATCCACTTCAAATGTTGACTACTGTATATTCCACATCATCAGTACAGCTGCAAAATGAAACACTTCTTAATAATGAAATGATTTTTGTAAATCCATGAGTCAAAATTCTGTCTAGCCATCTGACTAATGAGTCGTCTTTGGGTGAATGTCCACAAAACAGGAAGATTTCTGAGTGTATGTAAGTGGTAGGTTTTTTAGAAAGAAATATTCAAAAAATGAGTAACAAAAATTAGGGAGAATTAATAAATTGTACATTTATTGCTGTTGAGCGAATAATACTGTACATAATCAACAAAAAGTCACTACAGTCTGATTATGAGTACTTTAATGTGTAATTTAATCTAATTAAACTAAGTATTTAACATATTCCACATGTAGTCAAGTTACTGCCCAGCTCTATGTGTGTGTATATATATATATAAATCTATAAACATAATGGGTTATGGGTTCAGTTGGCACCACAGTGATGATGATTGTCAGCGGCAGAGATTGGTGAGGTTTTGTGAGTCTGGTGATCTGGATGACAATACTGAAAGTGTTTATCGGCTGCTGCTAGACGCTGATGAATCTACGCCTACACAGATCGAACAAAGCCCCAATCAGACCACTGATTCCAAGCAAACATTTCTGTCAAAAACGTCATCCCTCATTTATCGAGAACTTAATCTCTCTCTTAAACAACAATTAGATACTAAAAAATGCTGCGTTGTGATTGGAGAGAGAAAAAAAAGACAACCATTTAGCATGTGTGCCCAGGTTAAAGTGCAACATCTACCCTTAATTTCTCAAATAAGTTTTTTGCTCATATAATAATGATTTTAACCTAAAATAATCAACTTATTGCAATACTGTTGATGCATCGAATGCATTTAACTTCAGTGGCTCATATGTGAACAATAAGCAGAAACTATTCTCTTTCTCTATTTGCAAATTTATTTAGCATTTAGGTTTTTATTTAGATAAGTTATTTCTAGGCAACAGCACTACATCATTACATTTCAACAAATTCTATTCACAACTAGGATTAAAAAAAAGAACATTTATTAATTTAACGCTAAATATACACTAAATCGTAATAAAAATGTATTTAAAAAAAATATATATTTACTCACAAATTTACAGACCTCAACACTCATTTTTAGCAACGTTAATATAAGAATTTTTAAGAAACATTTAAGGTAATAAACTACCACCTTACATTTTTTTTAAAAATCTGTTAAACAAAAGCACATCTTTACAGCTGAAAATGCTGAAGCGTTTTTAAAAGCTTGTTTGTCAGTCACACATTGAACCCACAGTGCACCTGAATGACGGTGTCAAAAAAAAACATTTAGAATGATGCTCCCTTCCAATTTTCTCCAATACCTTTTTTTTCTTTCCAGGTCAGACCTTTGATAAAGGAGGATTATTTAATATGATATCCACAAACAATTAAATAAAGACATCTCTGTATTTAAAAAAAAAAAGACTTCAAAACAACATGGACATAAACGCAACATGTAATAAAACAATAATCAAGATCTTTTTTCTCTCGATATCCATCCAAATATAACTCTGGAGGCTCTAAGCAGCAACTGAGCAGCAACTCTCTTTGACAGAGTATGTGTGAACATGTATGTATATATCTCTCGAGTTCATATAACAAGGGTGCACGTTACTGGTCGCCAGGAGATGACGACAGGCTGCTACAGAGTTCTGCCTCAGAGGTTGTGGCTTGAAATTCATGGGAAAAGCTTTCATTATAGGAAGAGTCTTCTTCAACAGGTGTGGCACGTCCTGTACTATTGCCCAAGCCAGAGGATGTTGTACTGCAAAAAGAAAAAATAACATACAAATGCAATTTGACATGAATATTCATGGTTTAAGTTGCGATTTTTGTATGTATTAAATGTACTGTTTGTACATTATTTGAACCTACACCATATTTAAATGCCCCTTTTATTCATTAATGGCAAAAATGGCTATTCTTTTTCAACATCTATGTACATACACTTACCAGTCAAAAGTTTTTGAACAGTAGGATTTTTGTGTTTTTTTTAAAGAAGTTTATTTTGCTCATCAAGCTTGCATTTTATTAAAATGTTTCTTGAACAGCAAATCAGCATATTAGAATGATTTCTGAGAGATCATGTGACACTGAAGACTGGAGTAATGATGCTGAAATTGTAGCTTTGATCACAGGAATAAATTGCATTTTAAAGTATATTCAAACAGAAAGCAGTTATTTTAAATTATAAAAATATTTCAAAATTGTACTGTTTTGGCTGTACTTTGGAGCAAATAAATGCAAGCTTGGTGAGCAGAAGAGACTTCTTTAAAAAAAACATACCGTTCAAAAACGTTTGACAGTTATAAAGTGGCATGATTATAGATGCACAAAACATTTAACATGCCAAATCCGTCTAGTTTAAGCAATTATCATAATTATCAAGTAGCATTGGGGAAGTTTATTATATAGTGAGACAAAGGCACACACCTTTCACAGTCTGAGTCACAGCATGTTTTGCTGTCTTCTTCTTGCTGCTGTTCCTCCACAGGGAAACGAGCACAGCTGACACATCGCTGTATTGCTTGTGCAACCGTGTAATGTGTCTGTCCCTGTGCACACGCGTCCATTTTTGCAATGCTCAGCTGTGACTGCAAGAACAGGTGCAGCAGACTGTCTGACAGCAGTAATGGTGTCTGTAGAACTCTATGAATGCAAACATTTAAATAAAAAAACATGGAATGTAATTAATTTTTAGAAACTGGTGATGAGGCTATTTAAAGAAGCCATTTCATTAAATGGATTTGACGACAAAAATGTGACAAAGAATAAATATTTAAAGAATAATAAAAGAAAGCCCTCACATTAATCTAACAAACACTTCTTATAGAATTTAAACTACGGTAGGATTTAACACAGATTTTCAAAAATTAATTAAATAACAGACCTAAGGGCAATTTTAAAACTGTGTCAAATACATTAATTTCCATTTTAATGTCTCTATTTTCTATTCTATTAAATATTGTGAAATATATATTTCATGTGTGACAATAAATGCTTTTGGTTAGAGTAAAAAAATAAATGACACGACTGTGTCTCATTTCAGCAGCCACTAGATGGCAAAAATACTGCATTTCCTTCATCCCAGTCTGAGAACCATAAGAATTGACCAATATAGGATATCAAATCCATGACCTACAGTTGAGGTCAAGTTTACATCCCCCATTCAGAATCTGCAAAATGTTAATTATTTTACCAAAATAAGAGGGATCACACAAAATGAATGTTTTTGTTTATTTAGTTCTGACTTGAATAATATATTTCACATAAAAGATGTTTACATATAGTCCACAAGAGAAAATAATAGTTGAATTAATGAAAATGACCCCGTTCAAAGGTTTACATACGGTTGATTCTTAATACCGTGTTGTTTCCTGAATGATCCACAGCTGTTTTTGTTTAGTGATATTTGTTCATGAGTCCCTTGTTTGTCCTGAAGTTAAACTGCCTGCTGTTCTTGAGTAAAATCCTTTAGGTCAAACAAATTCTTTTTTTCGACCCTTTTTTGACCCTTTCCAACAATGACTGTATGATTTTGAGATCCATCTTTTCAAACTGAGGGACTCATATGCAACTATTACAGAAGGTTTAAACACTAACTGACACTCCAGAAAGAAACATCATGCATTAAAAGCCAGGGGGTGAAAACCTTTGAACATTTTTCATTTAGTACTGCCCTTCAGAGGCTACAGAAGATACTTGCTTTTTTACCAGAAGACAAAATAAGACAAATTTACCCTGATCTTCAAATTCAACGTTTTCACCCTTAATCACACTTAATGCATCATTTTTCCTTCTGAAGCAGCAGTGAGCTTCTGAACCTTCTGTAATAGTCGCATATGAGTCCCTCAGTCATACTCAGTGTGAAAAGATGGATCTCAAAATTGTTCAGTCATTGTTGGAAAGAGTTCAAATACACAAAAATGCTACAAAAACCAAAGAATTTGTGGGACCTGAAGGATTTTTTTGAAGAACAGCAGGCAGTTTAACTGTTCAGAAAAAACAAGGGACTCATGAACAACTATCACTAAACAACAACACAGCATTAAGAATCAAGGGGATGTAAACTTTTGAACGGGTAATTTCTCTTGTGGACTATATGTAAACGTCTTTTATGTGAAATATCTTATTCAGGTCAGCAATAAAAAAAAAAAAAACAATAACATGCATTGTGCATGATCCCTCTTATTTTGGTAAAATAATTAACATTAGCAGATTCTAAAAGGGGGATGTAAACTTTTGACCTCAACTGTGTTTTAATCAATTTAATCATAAATGACAGAGAATAAGTGAAGAAACTTACGCCTCCAGAAACTGTTGCAGCCCCTGCATCCGTTGACTGATCTGGATATCATTATTAAGATTGAAAAAAGGATTTCCGGGAGGGAGTTTCGGTAAATCTCTACAGAAACAGCAAAGAAAAGGAGATTGCACTTATATTAATAACAAATCAAGTTGTTTACAAGCAGTTACTTGAAATAAAAACTCTCAATATTATTACTCATTACAAATTTTTTATTGTTAATAAAAATATAATATTGCCCAGAGTATGAAGTCTTTAAATTTTAAAGGGGTCATGAACTGCTTTTTTTTCATTATTTTGTACTGTTTTCTGAGGTCCTCTTATACTGTTATCAAGATTTTTACATCAAAATATCATAATTTAGAAGTAATAGGCTATTTTCTGTCCTGTTTTGAGTTCATCCACACTTTCCTAATGTTGGGATCAGAAGGAAGGCAATACAAAGACAGTTTTTTTTCCCACAACTTGGCACTGTACAGCGTCTTGTTGTCTTTGGAGCCATCTTTATCATTTGATTTCTGAGTAGACCTGCGTTTGTTTCTCTCATTATTTATACTATGTGTGCTGAATATGTGGGCGGAGCTAAACAGGCAGTGATGTAGAAGCAGGCGTTGATCTTCTTCTGCGGAGGGAGTTTTTAGCCACACTATTACATTAGACTAACAAGAAAGTTTTAAAAAACTTACAGGGTGTTTTTAATAATATAATGACGTCAAAAGATCAAGGAAATTTTAATTTCTCAGTTCATGACCCCTTTAAAATATTATACTGTTTTGCCCAGAGTGTGATATCCTCAAATGAGCTTACATACTTACATGAGCAAAGCATTGTTTTGTAGTTTTTGACGCAGCCAAACAAACTCACTATACCTCCTTCTCACACAAGAGGTCTTCTTTCGGAAACACATACTATTGGTCTATAATCAAGAAAAATATAGTGAACGTGGTGCTGAAAAAAACTGATATAGACAGAAAGCCAAACTTTTATCAGAAAATAACATCCAAACCGCAACATCCTCCATTAGTAAGTATGGCGTAAATGTGGGTACTGAACTCACGTGAAGACAGATCTCATATGAGATATACGCATGCCAGAAATCCTCCTTGTGTACCTGAGGATCTCGCACCCAAACACTTATAAACTCCTGCAGTTAGAGAAAAAAATTAGTGTTAGGGTTTATGACCAGTAAAGCATTTCAAATTCAACAAGGAAGTGACTCAGCAGAAAGCATGCTTGTACTTTTTCTCATTGTCAGTTACAGTTTTACCCCTTTTTAGGACCAATTTAAATCAGACTCTGCCCTTTCACCCACATTTCATGCTAACTGGAGTTTTGGAGGCTATTTGGCACCGATTTGTAATGTACAGTTGGAATTTCTCTCAAATAAACACACTTTGTTGCATCACAGCCAACAAACCCATTTGAGGTCAATCAAAACACTTCTCTAAAAATAGCTAACACATACAAGCCATAAAAGTTACACCTGATCTGACAGACAGTCACCTCAATAACTTTTAAACAAACATCACAATGCATGGCAGTGAAAAGAAATTTGACAAACAAATGAATTGGAAACTCCAATGGCCGCTGGTGGAATTATGTGTTACCAGTTTCCTCTTAAAAAAATTCCAGACAAAAGGCATGATCCAATAGCAGTTCAGTTAAGTGTAAATAAAAACCCGTTTCCATCTGAGATGCTTTCCTTTTCTTTCTCTATATCAACAATCAAGTGATCATTGATCTATCCAAGCAAATACTGTTTAATCATTGCAAATTCTAACACATTTAATTTTAGCAAAACTATAGACTTCATTTGTATACAAATCTAATTTATTGTCAGATCGCCAAATAAAACACCAGATAAGACTTAATATTTTACTGTTTGCCTACAGAGGCAAGGTTTTATCTGAAAAATCAGTTTACTATATTGATAAAGACTACTGAGTCACACAAAGCGAAGCTGTATATGAGCAGAAAAAAATGTGAAGGCGAAAAGAACAAAACACTCACCTTCATCACAAGGTTTGTTTTTTCCATTTCAGAGACCTGCCTAAAAAAAAAAAAAAAAGAAATAGACTGTGTCAGTTTGATTTTTATTGTCATACCAGCATATAAGCCTATTTCATGGCAAGATCAAAGTTTTTTAAAAGGAACAAATAGTAGTAACTTAAAGAAATAATAAAAAACAACAAACTGTTTGTTTATTGTTGGATCATTTTAGTGCTGTGTTACTTGGATTGTTTTAGTTCTATTGCACTAAACAGACTAAGACTAAAGAAAAAATGAGAATAGGAAATAGACTAAAAAATAACCATGTAAACTGTGATTACGGACAAGAAAATGAAAAATATAATCTTCGATAAATCAATTCGCTACCAAACACTTACTATATAAGTGGTTAAAAACCAATGATGACTTTTCATAACTATTGAGCAGGGAAGCAGCTAGCAGTAATGAATGGCTAATGTCAGACATTAAAACAATAAATCAATCTTATGCTACAGTAAACCCAGAATTTTTTTTTTGCCTCCTTCAATGAAATCGAGCTTTGTTTTCCTGTGTATGCTTAGCAATGACATGCTAAGTAAGAGAGAATCATTTCTAATGTGAACCATCCATTTTCCGTAAATCCAAAAATAAAAGTCCCATCAACAATAGTCCAAAGAAACATGCCATCAATGACTTACATTCATACTTGAACTAATTCACTTTGATGATAACTTAATTACTTAGTTGACTGGGAATCCCAGACTAATTGACCAGCAAACAAGAAGAGAACCTGAGCACCCTAGACTGAACTTAGATCATCATGGCTACTTTGACCTGATTTTGGTGTGTGTTTATATATACACATTTCTGTATGGTGAATCGAAATGTCCTATATATGTATGTATGTATGTGTGTGTGTGTGTGTGTGTGTGTGTGTGTGTGTGTGTGTGTGTGTGCACCTGGTATTCATCACGTTATGGGGACCAAATGTCCCCACAAGGATAGTAATACCAGTAAATTTTGACCTTGTGGGGACATTTGTGAGGTCCCCATGAGGAAACAGGCTTATAAATCATGCACAATGAGTTTTTTTGAGAAAGTAAAAGTGTGCACAGTCTCCTGTGAGGGGGTTTAGGTGTAGGGTAGGTGTAGGGCGATAGAAAATACGGTTTGTACAGTATAAAAACCATTACGCCTATGGAATGTCCCCATAAAACATGTAAACCCAACATGTGTGTGTGTGTGTGTGTGTGTGTATACACACACACATACACATATATAGGACATTTTGATTCACCATACAGAAACAAAGATATACCTTTAATTTTTTTTTAAAGCAGGGTAGACGTAAACTAATGACAAAAGAGACAAAATATATTCTAAACAGCTTCTTCTGTTTTGATAGAATATGTGTCAATGTTACAATGCATGTTTTTGCCCGAAACACACAAAAATTTAATTAATTTGACACGCGTGTTGTAATTCATACTTCTAACATAACAAGTCTATAAGTTGCAACCAACGCTTTTAACGTTCAACGACCGGCAAAAAGATCAAAGAATAGTATTAAAAATGTACGGCAGCTGGATCAACAACAAAGTTTTCTCTACTGTTTAACACAAAAGTTTACTCTACTGATTCGTCAAATGTTTATATGTCTTCTCATATTATATTGGGATAGACTACATTCATTTTTGTTCTCACCTTTTCTGTCGTGTTGTGTATTTTTGCTACCGTGGTCCAGGTGCTCCTGGGACTGATGTGATTGAAAGTGGCAAACAAATCGCGTGTGGGAAATGAAAGTCTTTTTCACTCGCAGAAATTGATGTGCGCATGCGCTGACTTCTCTGGAAGCTGGGTTCTAGTACTTCCCAGTTTATTTGTTTGTACTTGTCGTGTATAACATCGACACGTGCGTTAACATTACATCACATAAAATGTTATGATAACAACTATGCACGATAGTTTTGTACGATTTTTAAAAAGAAGTTTAATTTTTATTTCTGGTAGCCAACTAGTGGTCAGGTAGACACCAATTTCCCAATTTCAGTGACTCCTTCCACCTAAACCATACATGAAGAGAGAAAGAAAGAACGACTCTCTTAATAAATATAGCTGCTGTTTTAGAGTTCAGAAATGCTGCATGAAATCAGGACATCATTTGTTTATCTGTATCTTAAAACAGCTTTTTTCTGTAAATAAAAGATGAATTAGCCTACATAGACATCCTGTAACATTCACAATAATGAGCTTGCTTCCTAATGCACCCAGAACCTATTACTGCTACTAAGTTACAAAAATGGGTCATTCAGAAATCATAATGGTTATGATTTAACCAACCTTCCTGTTCACCCTGGCCATGGGATAGGCTTCTGAGGGATCACGGGAATAAATGCAAGTGGCTGTGGTTTATTTTTACCTGTATAATTTGTGACCCTGGACCACAAAACCAGTCATAAAGGTCTGAAAGCTGAATAAACAAGCTTTCCATTGATGTATGGTTTGTTAGGATAGGACAATATTTTGCCGACATACAACTATTTGAATATCTGGAATCTGAGGGTGCTAAAAAATCAAAATATTGAGAAAATCACCTTTAAAGTTGTCCAAATGAAGCTCTTACTAATGCATATTACTAATCAAAAATCAAGTTTTGATATCTTCATGAAACATTATCTTAATTTCCTAATGATTTTTAGCATAAAAGAAAAGTCAATCATTTTGACCTATACAATATATTTTTGGCTATTGCTACAAATATACCTCAGCGACTTAAGACTGGTTTTGTGGTCCAGGGTCACCTTTTAGTTCTGATTTATATTCTTTTTGTTAACCTGTGACAATGTATTGAGGGACTTGCTAAGAGACCATTATGAAAGGATGCAAACTAAATAGGACTTGACAGTAAACCCACAACAGATCTAAAGCATTATTACTCATAATAGACATCATTTAGACATACAGAAGTTTTAAACTGACTAGTAAAGAAACAAAAATAGCAAGTAAAAAATCTTGTAAGGATAAATATATCTCTTTTTATCATTTCAGTTTCATTTTTAAAACTTTCTGAAATCTCACAAGGCAAGTCACACTTACAGTTGCCACAATCTGTGGTCTGTGGCACATGACAGCTATGTGATAGATGCAGTATTTTCAGCTGGCATCAGTGATGCATTTTAAACACACTGTAGATAAACGTGCCCACAAATAAAAGTTATTGGAAGTGTACAAAACATGAGCAGAATGTTTGCAGTTTTGAGTTTTGGTATTTACTATTGTGTACACAAATATTTGTTTCAGAATTGCATATATATTTTAAGTGTGCAAATGATCCCTAAGACATTCACTTAGTAATAATAGATTATAAAATCTGTTAAAATATATATAAAATATATAACACTTTCATATTTAACATACAGCTTTTACCTTTCATTGTCTTGGTCCTTGTCTTCCATGTGTTGATGTGCTTGGCTGGTTTTCAGTATTTGGTTACTTACAATGTTCCTCTCCTCAGGCAAGAGCTGACCGCTCTGCTGCTCTCCAAGATTCTCTTGTTCATTTGTTGACATGTCTAACACATGAAACATTCAGCTATTCTTCAGCTTTATTCTGCTGGAACTGCATACGGAAATGTAGCTAAACATACACATCTATTAAGTCGTGTCTATTAAGCATTTCTATCCTGATCAGTTTTTTTGCAATTCATGTATTTTCTTACCCTTTAAGGCAAATCCACTGTTAAATGAGACCCAGTTTACACCACACTTATATATACTTATATGGGAAGGGATACATGGGTAGCCTCACTGGGTGGAGTGTGTACAAGTCAGAATTTGCATACATAAGTTATCTAACTTAAGTCATGCTTTTTATGTTTTTCCTTCCAAAATTTTTTCCCCATGGTACTATTTCACTTTTTTTTTTACCGTTTTGGCTCTGCAGGGATGTTAAAAATAGCCTGATGATCTACAAACAAATATATATGAGCAAATTCTTTTATGTTGATAATTTACTCAAAGGTCCAGTAGGGTGGGAAGCTGGACTTTTGCCTATCAATACCATACCCTGTGTGATAAGACAGACACCATGTTACCTCTACCACAACAATCAGTACTTGTGACCACAATATGTACGGATACTGGATTGTACCGTTGTTGCACAGAGCACATGAGACACTCAGTACAATCTGTCTCTCAATACTAGCTGTTGTACAATACATTACCCTTTAAGTAGCTAGTACAAATACACACATACACCGGCCAACAATTGCCAGTGTAGTTTTATTATCACCGTAAAGCATTTTTAGTTATTTCAGGATGACATTACAAAAACAGGTTCTTGAGAGAGAGAGAGAGAGAGAAAAAAAGAAAAGAAAAAACCTCAGAACTCAAAGTCCATCTCCATGCTGCTAATCTTTGTCATGAGACAAACCAGCTCAGCAAATGGTAATAAATGTGTTTTTTTGTGGTCAAGATCTGACAGTGCATTTATATACATTTTCATACTCCTGTTTGTTTCAGGATATAATCACTGAATAAGACAGTCAGATAGTGCATGACTGTCATGACTTTTTTTTCAATTTGATAACATGACTACCATGACCCATATTACACACATTAAAGTTTTTGTGGAATTTCCATGATGTGCAACTGTAATTAAGACTTCTGAGACACAATCTGAAGCAGTTTACAAGAAGAAAGACATGCCATCTGCATCCTGCATCTGATAAAGTGTACAGAACATTAACTATGAACTCTAACCCTTATGGTGAAGGCAGCAGAGAGGTCAGGACATGTAATGACATTATTGGTCACACTGCTTTTTTTTCCATGGTTAACTGAATGTCTGTGTGTATTTTAGATATGCACAATATATTCCAGCTAATGTCTGGGACAGCAGCTTCTGAGTTGTGTAATTGACACTCGGATATATTAAAAGAGAAACCTCCAAAAGACAACCACAAAAAAGCTAAAAATGAAAGAATCTGGCTCTGGAAAATTTATGACTCAACTAAATTGTGCAATTAAACATTTATAAGTCATTTGTCGCTCTGATTACAAAATGTGGGTAATTCTTTTATCTACTTCCTAAATTCTCAAATGACTGTAGATTAAAAGCACTCTGTGCTTTGAACAGAACACAACCTCACTTGTACAAATTCATATGATGTGTGAAAAACGTATGTATTTTACAAGGTGGCAAACTCGTAGGAATAGAGAGTTTGCACTTACCTCACGTTTTGGTCAGTTGCCCGGATGCATGGCCATATTGGAGATACTCAGATGTAAACAACAGCATTGATTGCACGGTTAATGTACTACTGAATATGTTGTTCTGCTCATTTATACTGTCTAAACCAAGGGGAAAAACGTGTGGAAGCTGCTAAATCATATAGAGAAGGACTCAGTAAGCAGGAAAGGGTGCAATATTTTGACAAACTAAAGATAACAGGTGGTAAAGACAGGTACAAGCAGTATTAATTAAGACATTAGCCTAATATTTCACCTACCTGACCGGAAATTATAAGAACAAATATAATGTTGCCAAGATTCTTGCCCTGGAAATCCTGGTTCAGTTTGGCCAACCACAACGCCTTTTGTTCCTCAGACATTTTTTTTTGATTTGTTAGAACTTTTGTCAGTCAATAGTACTCCAATTGTTTTACCCGGTCTCACCGATTAGTACAGCCCAAAACATGACAATAATTGACCATTTTCAGCAGCAATAATCAGGAAAATTTCCATTCAGTTCAGTGGCATTGTTATGTTCAGTGCCGCCAATTTGGCCGATTGATGACGCGTAATCCCGCCTCTAAACTTAACCGTCACAGAAATCGTACAAAATTGTACCGAGTGAGGTCGTACGAATTGGCCGTGAGACAGCGATGCAACACAGGATAGCCTACACAAAACGGTAAAGGCAGTAAGGCACTTTTTGTTGTAAAAAGGCAACCCACAGTATTTTGGAGCCTATTGAAAAATAAAGTGATATACTGATGCAAGCTTTCGCATTACTGTTCACACACTCAAATGAACTCTTTCCACAAAAGACTTATTCCCATAAAGATGGCAAAAGGCCAATGCAGAAGAGAAACTACCCACAAATGCAGTAAGAGTGGAAGCAAATTAACTGTGAAATAACTAAGGGAAACACACTCTTCCTTATTTTTAATCTTCAGATGGTAAGGAGCTTCAGTTAAAATGCACTGTTATTACTGCAAAACAGGTTTGACCTACAAAACAGGCAGAAGAGAACTATGGTACTTTCATTTTGTAGTTTTAAAGAGGTGTGTAACCATAACACGCAAGGTTAAAATAACAGAAGGCGGCAAATATGCTTCGTGAACAGCAACGTTAGAGGTCAACGTATTATAAAATGTAAAAATGAAAAATCGCTTAAAATCTAATCACCATTGGGCTATTTCTTCATTTGTACAGTTTTGGTAAAATGTACATGACTTAGTCAGCATTGGGTCCATTGCCGTCAGAATGAGAGTCCAAACAGCTGATAAAAACATTAATGAATATCCATCAATTAATGTCTTGTGAAGTGAAAAGCTGCATAAGAAACAAATCCATCATTGCAGTGTTTTAAATCATTTAATTTATTGCTTCTGGCCAAAATACCAATCCATAATCCATAACAATGTTTCTTCCAGTAAAAAGGTCCATCTCCATCTTAAGAAAGCAATATAAATAAGCTTTCCATTGATGTATGGTTTGTTAGGACAAAACAATATTTGGCTGAGATACAACTATTTGAAAATCTGGAATCTGAGGGTGCAAAAAAATTAAAATATTGAGAAAATCGCCTTTAAAGTTGTCCAAATGAAGTTCTTAGCAATGCATGTTACTAATCAAAAATTAAGTTTTGATATATTTATGGTAGGAAATGACCAAAATATCTTCATGAAACATTATCTTCACTTAATATCCTAATGATTTAGGCATAAAAGACAAAAAAATAATTTTGACCCATACAAAGTATTTTTGGCTATTGCTACAAATATACCCATGCTACTTAAGACTGCTTTTGTGTTCCAGGGTCACATATTCTGGATAAAGGGCTTGTATTTTATCAACAAGAAATGGTTTGAAGTTGATGAATATATTACAAACATACAGCTTTTTTGCTTCACAAAATGTTAATTGATAGACTGGAGTCATTTTGACAGCACCCATTTGCTGCAGAGAAACCACTGGTGAGCAGGTGATGTAATGCTAAATCACTAAAAAAAAATCTGTTCTGATAAACTCATCTACATATTGGTACATATCAGTTGAGGAAATTTTAATTTTGGAGTACACTATTTTTTTTAAAAGCAGTTCCAAAGCCTGTCAAATAACAAAAGCCATGCCATTAAACCAGTTTTTTGGTATGTGGTGGAAAACGGCTCACTATGGCTCACCACAAATATATGAAAGCGTACAGCATTCAAACAGAAAACACTTTAGTAAAGGTTCCTTGTCCATAAATATCAGACAAAACATCTGCATTGGATATTTAAGACACATGCAAGCATATTAAAAGCAGGCATATAAACCTTTATTGAACTAAAAAATAAGAAATATTTACACAGACATTTACATAAACAGACAGTTCCAATATTCATGTAAACAAGAATTAAAAGGAAAAACTACTACAGTAAAGACAGCTTTGTCCACCAAAAGAAACTATGAACATAAACAGAATACATGTTTTGGATCTTTCTGAATGACAAGATGAGCAGAAGAAAAGCCAGTGCATTAATGATGAACAGCACTGCAGTGACACCTAGTTCAAACAAACAGTTAAAGCGCCCTACATAGTAACCCTTAAAAACACACTCATCTCATTTGTACATACTTTCATTGGTTCACTACAGTCATGCACAGAGCTTCCAGCCAAACCTCAATATATTTAAAAAAACAAAAAAAAAACAAAACAATCCTCCACCGTCAGGCTATCAACACTTCTGCTAATACTGTACAGGTGGAAGACACTAAAGCACAATTTTAGCAAGATGTGGGGAGCTATTGTTGCTCATCCTCAGGACAGGAATGCCAAGTTAGTCTTTCCTCATAAAAGGCAATGACTATCTGTGGGCAACGGGTGTTAGCCTCCTTTGCAGGTACCAGGTCTGCCTCATCAGAGTCCTTCCTGTAAACACAAAACAGATCTCTGGTTAAAATGCTACAAAACAGTGTTGCACTTCACAAGCCATTATCTTCTGTCTCTAAATCTTTGCATGTGGGCATGCTGCCCCCTACAGGCCTTGCAGAAGTATCTTAAAGTGAAAGTTTACCCCAAAACAAATTCTCATTATTTACTCACCTCATGTTGTTCCAAACCTTTATGACCGAACACAAAAGATGATATTTTGAAGAATTTTGATGACCAAACGGTTTCGGTTCCCATTGACTTCTATTGTGTTTTTGGGCAGTACAACAGAAAGACGATTGGAAATGAAGCCATTTATTTACCAACATTCTTAAAATATTTCATTGTTCAAGTATTTTCATAAAAGAAAGTCATACAGGTTTGGAATGACAGGAGGGTAAGTAAATGACAAAGTCACCCTTTTTAGGGGTCATTTCCTCATGTTTCAAGCCTTCAGGACTTTCTTCTGTGGAACACAATGATATTTTGAAAAATGATCTCATTTTTCATCCACACAATTAAAATAACTGAGATTCAATGTAGTTTTAAACCCCATTGACATTCACTATCTGAACAAAATGACTAAAACATATTTCAAAATATCTTTTGTGTTCCTCAGAAGCAACACATGTTTGGAATCATATGATGGTGAGGAAAATGATATTTTTCCACTATGGATGTATATTGCTAAGGTTGTTTTTATTTCCAATCAAATGCATCACAAAACTACATGGGTTTCTTACCACTTCATGAGGAACATGAGCTCTCCACTGCTATCAGTTGCTCCAATGATCCTCTCTGGTTCAAGGTTTCTTGCAAACCCTCTTGGCTTGTCAGACTGGAGCAAAGCAGTTTTACTTCAGTCAGTTTTATCAATAATCAATGTTAAATTCAAATTCCTGAAACTGATAACCAACACACAACTTTACCATTTCCTTCTTTCTCTTCGCCTTGCTCTCTTCTGTTTCTGGTTCATCAGTGGAGGATTTTCTTTTTACGGCTTCTGGTTTTTCCACCACTCCTTTCTGAGACTCCAGGAATGCAGCAATTAGTTCAGGGCAGTCCAAATTCTCTTCAGGCTCCCAAGTGTTGTCAGCACTGAATAAAAATTTTATCTTGTTACTCTCATTGCATGAATTAAAATTAAGAAAAAGATAAAAACACCCATTCATTATACCTATAAGAAATCCTAAATAAATAAACTCACTCTGTGAAGCCTTTCCACTTGAGGAAAAACTCAACTTTCCCATTGACCACTCGCTGGTCGATCACCTTCTCCACCACAAACTCCTCCACCTCCTGAACTTCTTTCTTTGATTTGCCTCCTTGTTTCTTACCCATGTCGACCTGAAATGCACAAAAGACTACAGATAAACCAATAGCCGGATGGGATCAGCCATTTAAAACGAAATATGATTTACAGATATGCTCTCTTTCGAAATAAAGTTATTTCATTTAAGAAAGAAAAAGTTGCCGTATTTATGACTTGCACAATATGATAAAATAACAAATGTTAGTACATTTACTGTGAGATGAGTATGAGCCCGTTTATTAACGTTAATATAATTCACTTTAGAACTTACAACTAACTCAAAAAAGACTTTTTTGGTACTACCTTTTATGTAATGCTAACATGTTAACGAGCTAATGTTAACTACGCATGCATGAACAGGCCAGAGGCCTGAAAGCAGTTCAGACTACATTTAGGGATTCATGCTTTTTAATATTCCTGGATAACCGTACTATCCGGATTTAGGTCTGACCATTTCACAAAATCGTAGTTTGCGTGATATTCACTATAACGCGCGGGTTTAAATAGCAAGAGTTAGCTTACGTGCTAGCTGGAAAATGCACATACACAAAACAAACATATAACGTTGTTATACGGCATCGTGCAAGCATGCATTCTACATCTATGCAAACTGAAACAACTAAAAATAGATTTAAGAAAAATACGTATTGCAATAATTGAGGTTGCACCATTCTAACAGCAAACTACAATGGACGGCGCTGCAGCACATGCATGCGCGCGAAAACTCACCGTCACAAAGGAAACGGGCTAAAATGTGAATTACAGCGCTTCACACTTGCCGACCTGCAAACAGCTGCAGCGAAAATATATCGCACTTTAGCAGAACACAAACTTTTAAAACTTTTACTCTTTTGGTACACGACAAATCAATGAAACAGAAATCGACTGAACCTCGACGAAGGCCAGCCCGAATCTAACGCGAGGACGTAAAGCCACGCCTAGGCGCAGTCACGTGTATCCAATGAGGGGTTTCATAGGGCGGAGCAACCGCGATTTCCAAAAAACATGCTTGCTGGTCATACAAAATAACATAATTCAATACATCAGAAAGTACATAATATCATTTGATATCAGTTTTAAGGTCTACAAATTGAGCAAATAAAAAGTAGGCAATTAGTCTAAATCTGTTTTAGCCATGTTCTACATCCAAAACACGAGAACGACAGAGCATATTTTGTGACTCTGGACTACAAAACCCAGGGTCAGTGTAAAAATGTCATAAGTGTACATTTTTAAAAAAATGAGATTAATACATAGGCTAACCTGAAAGCTGAATTACATAAGATGTCCACCGATGTATAGTTCTTTAGGACAATTTTTTACTGAGATACAACTATTTGAAAATCTGGAATCTGAGGGTGCAAAAAATCCAAATATTGAGAAAATCACTTTTAAAGTTGTCCAAATTAAGTTCTTAACAATGCATATTACTAATCAAAAATTAAGTTTTGATATATTTACGGCAGGAAATTTACAAAATATCTTCATGGAACATGATCTTCACTTAATATCCTAATGATTTTTGGCTTAAAAGAAAAATCGATCATTTTGACCCATACAATGTATTTTTGGATATTGCTACAAATATACTGTGCTACTTAAGACCACTTTTGTGGTCCAGGGTCACATTTTGTAGCGTCGTGCAATACTGATCTCAAAACTTATTGAATTATATGAATTATACATTCCTGTAAAATCTCTAATTAAAATTTATAATGCATTTTTGTAACTGATGTAATCTTGAATCTTCAAGCTTGCCATACAACATATCTTTGCACAGCAAGGTCAATGATGATACAATAACATAACAAAGGAGTACAAATAATTAAATTAATGACTTGTTGAAGTCTTGTTGAACGTTTTCTAAACTATTATATTTTTTAATAGTTAGCTTTATGGAAAAATCAACATAGGCTATCCCTTATTATAATTTTTTCCAAAGTAGTCCAATTTGTGCCTCTAAACTGGTCCTTAATTTAGTTCTGCCTAAATACCTAATACATGCTCTTTTCTGCTTTAATGACTTCTTAGCAATTGTATCTCTTTTTCAACTTTAAACCTGATACAGCACCCATGATCATGAAAACATCCCATTTACAGAAGCAAAAAGGTGCTTTTTGATTTTTTTTTTTCATAATTTTTAGTTTGAAAGTCTGTTATTCAAGTTTCATTTGCTCTAGCTCTCTGCAACTGATATTGTATTAAATTTCACAACCGCTGTAGGCAGGATCCATTATGGATCTTTGGATCTTGGACCATAAGTGGAAAGCTATCTGGTATCAGGTCACATGATATGCATCTAATTATTGATCAGCTTCATGTAAAAACCTCTTCCATATGTTGTTCATTTATCTGTTTGCTTTTGTATATTTCACAGAATATAGGTCACAAAATAAAGTGCTTTTTTTGCACATAGGGACCCAGCGGTCCGAGACCACTATTTGCATTGTATTATTGAATAGTTCAGAGTTTCTAAAAAAGACCAGTGATCTTAAAAATTTTGTATTAATCTAATGTCACATAAAATATTTTGTTTCAAAGTTTTATTTTTTTACTTTATCCTTTCAATAACACAAACTCCACACATTTTAAAATCATGATTTTATATACACAAAACATTAATTCAAACCCAGTGCGTGTTGCTGCAGGGATCTTTATGGTTACAATTGTGTTGCCTAGTATACCATTACTATAACTTAAACATGCAATTGCACTATTTGTGGAGTTTAAAATGGAGATGAGGCGTTATTTATAAAACAGAATTTAGCTTGGCACTACTTTCTTAAGTGCAGCATAGCATGGAATGCGTTTCTAAATACATTTGTGAAACAAACTATGAAACAAAAAAACACAATAGAAAAGAAAAAAACAAGTTACTTTATTCTCCTCCTTTATTCATTTTAAAAGATATAAAAGAGACAGATTCTGAACATCCCTGTTTATTCCAACCCCTTACACACGCACACACACACACAAATAATTGCTCAAAAACACACATACAAGAAAAACCGAAAAAAATTTAAAAAGCAGCTCCTATTGTCAAACAAAAATCAAACCACTCTGACAATAAAGGAAATAAACAAGAGGTTTACTTGTTTGGGCACTGTATAACTTTTTATACTAATTCACTGAATAATTAAGCTGATGTAGTACTTGCTTTTTTCAAAATTGTGTAACTGTGCTACGAGGTAGAACATAACTCACCAATACCATATTTTCATTTAATTACTTACATTTTATTAGTCATTTTTACTGTGACTTCACTTCAAAGTTGATCACCTCTGTAGGTATTTTTGAGACAATCAGTTTGCAAAAAACAACCCATTGGAAAAACAAATCTGCAAACGAAACTCGCAACCCCTTTACAAAAAGCTATCAGAATGCATTATAATTGTTCTTCTGAAGCTAGTGCATATATGTAAAACGCAAATGTAAGTGACAGTAATGTAATGTACAGAAACAGTTTAAGTAAGTAATCACTGTTTGTTAGATGCACAATCATATTATTATAACTGATTTTATCTCAGTGGTGAGAAAAAAAAAAAAAAAAAAGTATATATGATGATGAAAGTAACTGCTTATTGAAAAGTTGTATTTGATTCTTATGCCTGCAAATAGTTCAAATTAAAGTCAGTGCTGTGGGGCTCTTCATGTTAAAGGGACAGTTCACCCAAAACTTTTACTCATCCTCATGTTGTTCCAAAACCTGTATGCTTTTCATTCTTCTGTAGTATGCAAAAAAGGTCAATGACAAGCAACACTGGACCCCATTGATTTTCATTGTATGGACATTTGTGTTTTGCAGAAAAGAAAAAAAAAAACATGTTAGGATCAAAATGAGAGCGAGCGAATGCCAGAAGCTCTTTAAACTCATTCCGGCAAAAAATAGTGATGCACATTTTTCAACGTGGTCCTCCAGTGACCATATGCACTGTAAAAAACAATTTGTTGAGTCAATTTGAAAATAATTTGTTACCCTGCTGCCTTAAAAGCAGTTAAAAGTTCCGTCAACTCAAATAACTTTAGTCAACTTGAAATGTTAAGTTGTACTTAGTGACAACTTAAATATTCAAGCTGACTAAACTAAAAAAATTGGTTTGTTAAATTTAACAGCTTTGTTTGTTACTCGACTGCTTAAATGTAAGTTGAATCAACTCAAATATCTAAGTTGTCACTTAGTAAAACTTAACATTTTAAGTTGACTGAAGTTAATTTTGTGGGGTAACAAATTATTTTAAGTTGACTCAACCAATTGTTTTTTTTTGTTTTGTTTTTTTTACAGTGCGTAAACATTCTTTACTTAGTAACTTGCCATTTAAATTAACAAATTAAAAACAAAAAAGCAATATGAATTTTAATTTTCAAATGTGCTCTTTAGAAATACTCTTTATACACACTCTTACTATTCACAACGTCCAGTGTTTTCAGTACATTCTCTCTGCAAGTGAACAAGGCTACTCCCATACTCCTAGTATTTATTACAGTCTTTCTGCCCTCCACTTGAGTTGTGAATGGCTTTTAGGAACAAAGAAGAGCGAGAAATGCCCTCATCTCAAGGATAAAAACTCACCTTTCAGAAAACATAAAAATATTTGTATGTCAACACAAACACCATGCACGCACACACATACACACTCAAAAGTCTCTTAGGGTTTCTTGTCCTTCTTTCTCTTCACTGTCTTGCTACTTGTCATTGTCCTTGAAGTCGTGTTTGTGCGAGGCTGAACCATCACCCGTCCGTTAGCACTGCAGTGCAGTGTGTAATGCTCAGGGTTCAGCGGATGTCCATATTCATCCCGAAGTTGGCTCAAAACAGTCCGCGAGAGCGTTTCGAAGCGCTCTGCAGCAGCAGAAAGTGCTTTGGCTGTGTGGGATCTCTGGCGCAGGAGAGTGTCCCGCTGCACTGACAGGCCCTCAACTTCACCCTGCAGGGACACGATAGCGTCCAGCTTCCTCTTGCGGCAATTCTGCGCGGCAAGCTTGTTTTTACCTCTTCTGCGCACGTCGCGCAAGAGCGTGACTTCTGAACCTGACAGATTCTGGCTGTCCAGCAGCTCCAGGAAGTTTTCGACAGGCATGTTGACAATCTGAAAGGCTGAAAACGGAAGACCCAACGCCTGCACCCGACGCTCGTCGCGACTCATCTCTTCTGGTTCGGTCTCATCTTCGCTCATCACTTCCTGTTTGATAGCCGTGAACCAGCTAGATGATGTGGAATTTTCAGCCTGTGAGGTTGAATAGGTATGATCGTGCCAGATGTTTTCCATAAGGTTCATAGGTGACCAATCACGGTAAGCGGCCGCACAAGCTCCGCCTTTTGAAGAAAGAGACTCCACTTCACTGCTGTAGCCTGTAGCTCCACCCTCATCCTCACAAAATGAATCGGACGATGAAGACGGGGAAGCGGGGCTCCTTGAACTGCTCTCCAAAGACAGGCCAGAGTCTGAATCCTCAAGCCATGGAGCGTCCATGTCCCCTTGCATGCCGTCCAGCATCTGAGGGTCGATCGTACCGAGATTACCTAGATCCAACATGTTAATCTGGTCAAAAACAGCCTCATCTAGATAGCCTCCTATCTGCGAAGGGGAGGTTTCATTACGAGAGCTGTTCCCAGACAAACAGAAGAGCGATGAAGGAAGTGCCCCTGCTGAGCTCCGAGACGGGTCTGAGTGAGAGGAGTTAGTGGACTCCAGACGGAAGAGAGGCGTTCGGGACGACGTGGGCCTGGAATTAGCTGAATCTCCTCCAGTTACCATTGCATCTTGAAGGCTTACGTCATAGCTGATGGGATTAGGAAGTTCACCTTCTAAGTCGGACATGCGTTGGGGGACCATGGAGTCAAAATCCTGTAGATGGAAAAGAGAAATAATGTCAAATATACTCTTTTTCATGTACATACATATTTCTCCTGTTCATAGAAATACAAAATAAATTCATGCAATTATTAGTGAATGAGACCTATTGAGACTTTATGCCCACTGTAATTAATTCTTTGACACTAGTCTCATGCAAGGACCTATAATGCTGTGGCTATACTTTTAAAACCACATGTATTCTAGTATGACACTATCAGTACACTAAGATTTTATGTTTTTTTTGTTTTTTTAAAGAAGTCTCTTCTGCTCACCAAGCCTGCATTTATTTGATCCAAAGTACAGCGAAAATAGTACAATTTTAAAATATTTGTACCATTTAAAACAACAGTTTTCTATTTGAATATATTTTAAAATGTAATTTATTCCTGTGATTTCAAAGCTGAATTTTTAGCATCATTACTCCATTCACATGATCCTTCAGAAATCATTCTAATATTCTGATTGTTAAAAACAGCTGAGCAGAATTTTTTCAGGTTTCCTTGATGAACAGAATGTTCAGAAAAACAGCATTTATCTGAAATAGAAATCTTTTGTAACATTATAAATGTCTTTATCATCACTTTTGATCAATTTAAAGCATCCTTGCTTTCCCCAAAAAAATAAATACATAAATAAAAATTATACCGACTCCAAGCATATTTATAAACATATATTTTTTTTAATTTACTGTTTTTGCTGTACTTTGGATCAAATAAATGCAGGCTTGGTGAGCAGAAGAGAAGACTTCTTTAAAAACATTAAAAATCTTACAGTTCAAAAACTTTTGACTGGTTGTGTACTTCTGTTATAAGATCTATACATACTGTAACTAAAATTCTGATGTGATGGGATGAGTCATATATATTTTCAATGGTGATCAATATTCTGCATTTCTATCATTTAAACAGTAGAGCATGGCGCTAGCAATGCCAAGGTCAAGGGTTCAATTCAAAGGAAAAGCAACAACTAAACATAACCTGTCCTTTGAATGCAAGTCATTTGGGGAAGAAAAAAAAAAAACATCTGGCAAATGCATAAGAACGTAACTGATTCTGATACCGTGGCACTGATTCCTTTAATGGATGAGTCTTCAACAGAAACTACTTACATCAAATTCAGAGAGGAAGTCCTGCCACCGCGGAGGAAGCTCAAGCCCAGAAAGTGGTGGAGGAAGGGTATTACTACCCAGCAAATCCTGTAATGAGAAGAAGCAAAAAAATATATAAATAGTCAAAATATTTAAAGCAGGGATCTCTAACCCTGCTCCTGGAGAGGTACCGTCCTGCAGATTTCAGCTCCAACCACAATCAAACACACCTAATCAAGGTGTTCAGGGTTACCTGACAATTACAGGCAGGTGTATTATAGCAGGGTCGGATCTGAAGTTTGCAGGATCATAGCTCTCCAGGAGCAGGGTTGAAGATCTCTTATTTAAAGGGATTTATGAAGTTTATGAAGCTACGAGAATAATTTTGTGTGTGCATTCACGACAATACCATGACGCATGCTTGTGCATTCCTCTGCTTGCAAACAAGGCGCATCACATTCGGGTTCTACGTCAGAACACCGGCTCCTGTGTCAGCAGCACCGCACACATGCATTGTGGTACTGTTGTGAACACTGACACAGAAGAGAAGAAATTGTTGAATAAAGTTATCTTTGCTTTCTTTGTGCACAAAACGTATTCTCATAGCTTCATAAAATTGAGGTTAAACCACTGATGTCACATGGACTATTTTAATGACATCCTTACTACCTGTGAACGTGTCAGTGTGGTGCGGTCTATGCAGGGTCAGAAGGCTCTCGAATTTTAAAAGAAATATCTTCATTTGTGTTTTGAAGATGAATGAAGGTCTAAGAGGTTTGGAATGACATGAGAGTGAGTAATTGATGACCATTTTCATTTTTGGGTGAACTATCCCTTTAAATTTGTTTGTCATATAAAGTGATCATGTCTTTTATGAAGAATTGAATAAAACCACTTGATTCATATGAATTGTGTTTACAATATCTTTCTTAACATTTGGAAGTATTAACTTTTTTGTTGTTGTTTTTGTTTGTTGTTGAATTTTCAATGAAGGGACAGAAATCTCTCATTCCTTATGTTCATTTGTGTTTTGAAAATGAACAAAAATGAATGAAACTGAATGACATGAGGGTGAGTAAACGATGACTGAATTTGTATTTATGGGCAAACTATCCCTTTAAGATTTCACACCACAGTACATAGAGCTGGATGATTAAAACATTACCTAAATTACTGTTATGTAACGTTATATAAGTATGATAGATTTGATGTTAACATTGCATTAACCTTTGATATTAAACCTGATTAACACACCATTCTTGTTAGGCAGGTAGTTAAGTTAGCTTGTTTACCTCTTGCTCCAACGCAGAACTCTGAGTCAGCTGGTTCAGCGAAGCAGGGCTGGTTTCCTCCTGCCCTCTCTCGTCTTTCACCTCCTCCTCCTCCTCCTCATTGACTTGGTTCAGTAAAGTTTCCTGAAAGAAATTGGGATGTCAAAATTAAGGATTAAAATGGCTTGCCTTAGGAGGCTTATAAAGTAAAACCGAGAAGCAAAATTTGTAATTAGAAAAGTGCATTCAAGAGTAATTACAAGTAAAGAAATGCTCCACCTGTTTAAGACAATAAACAGTAGATCAATAGATTAACTTCATTCAAAGAACTTTATTTTGCTTGCACCTGTGGTAGAAAAGGAAGACATATTTGCATAACATGCTTTAAACGATGGCTCTAGGGATAATACATGACCTAACGGATTTTTAGAAACTAGGCTGAGCTCTGTCAAGACATGATCAAATAAGTTCACTTAAGAAATAACAGGTTTGGGCTGGAACAAAGGATAATTTACCACTCCTTCCTCAGACAGACTATTACAAACCATTTGTCCCATGAAAAGAAAAAAAGGAAAAAATTAAAGTTTCCTTAATTTTTGATTGGAAAGGTGTTTATGTTGATAAACGGTTTTTGACGTACTTGATGTTTACCCTATTATTTTAATTCAATGTTTGCCTGACAACACCTGACTGACACCTGTACATCTGGTTGCCATAGGTACATAACTTGAAACCAACAGGTGAACAGATAAGTTAAGTTACCTTCTAAACACGACTTTTATTTCCTCGCACACACAAAAAAGCCTGCAGTAAAGTTGCTGAGAAGCAGCATATATAGACATATAAAACCACAGCCTAAACCTCAATAACGATCAATTCAACTAGGTAAATCTAATCTGTCCATATTTAACCGCACTTCTTTAATATGTAACCTTAAACTAATTTGTTTATGGATGGGTCAGTTATTGTTTCGCTTTCGGCTGTGGTTGCTCACGAGTGCAAAATACTAACGTTACTCGCCATGAAGCTAACTGGCTAACTCAGCAAAAACACGTAAAGCAGTTCATCCGAGGATACTGGCGTGTCCCATGAAGAGAATGTAACATAATATAACAGTAAAAGTACAGAAAGTGTGTAATACAGCACTGTATTGTTACCTCTTTGGAAAGTTCTCCAGTTGCACAGCAAGGCCTTGAAACAGTGCAATCCTGAGAAACTGACAGTCCGCAGCCCTCTCCAGCCCTACGATCATCCTCTTCCCGGTGATTTTCGGCATTTGTCTCCTCGTCACCAGGGTCCCCTGACAGGTCGTGTGGCTCACCCACATCAGAACCATCATCAGGCACCAGGTGCACCAGCCATGCGCTGACACGCGTGGGGAAGCGGGCCGGGGACCCGAGCGCACGCACTTCATTCAGCAGCCTGCGGCTGGTGAAAAAATAGTCCAGTTCGGGACATTTCGGATGCACCTGATGGCCTTCCGCAGTGTCCCGGTAGTGGTGAAACGGGGTCTGTATGAAAGCCGAGCTCGGCCCTCCCTCTGTTTCTATCAACGGCGAGAAGTAGCCGCTCAAATAGGTGTCGACATCCACGCGAACTCCTATCAAACTTAGCAGAATCGTAAACTGAATGAGTCCCTCGGTGAAATATTTCTTCATGTTGTGCATGTTTCACAACAAATATTTCAACCTCGGGAGGCCTAAACGAGAATAAAGATCGCCCGTTTGCAGTTAAACAAAGACTAAACCCCAAACAAAAGAGCACGCGTTGACTACTCTCTGTGTCAAACAAAGAGAGCAGCCCCGACCGGCGAAACTGTTTGCTGCACTTACACACTACCGGCTTTTCATAACTTCCTGGCCTATAACACCCCAATTCCGAGATGCAGCGCCGCCATCTAATCACACGAAGCAAAACGAGTCATTCTCGTCTGATATATTCCGTAGCAAACGACGAAAACTTTTCTATTTTGTTAAGAACAATAAAACTCCTCGGCTATCCTGAATCGAGCCTCTCATCCGAGGAGGGGAACAACTGCTCAAATTTGCATAATTCATAAAATCCCACTCACATGCGGCGGAATTACCTTCGCAACAAGCTCTGATTGGACCATTTCTGTTGTCATTCATTTTAAGAGCCAATCACAAGCAAGTATGCTTTCCTAGCTTCCTTCTTAGTCCTTCCGCTTTGGGATGAAATATTAAACTGGGTAATTTTGTCAGTTCTTGTTCTTGTTATTGATATATATGTATTTTATTATTAAGAACGAAAAAAGAGTGTTTTGCGTAGATTTGTTAAAACATACAGCTACCCCCTCTTTTGTTTTGCCCTACTAACCTGCTTTAACGGTAGATGTCATGGTTGTTGCCGTCATCAACCAACTGTCTGTGAACCACAAACACGAGGGGGACACGAATAGTAATTCATTACCAAATTTACAGGGTGTGATGGATGGTTCTGATTACTTTTCATATCTATCTATCTATCTATCTATCTATCTATCTATATTACTAATTTACAAACAACAAGCAGGCAGTATGGTGAGTACATGGAAGTAGCAACATTTTGAAAAGCGAGTTAGAGAAAGTTGAGATAGGCCTATATGAACTGGTCCTATTATGAGTCTGGTCCCAAAAGTACAAAGATATTAGCTCAGCGATTAAAGAAACAACAGACGTTAAATACAGTCTACAAGATACAGGATCCTATAAGACAAAACAATTAGTATACGAACCAGAAAAGGTTGAAACTATTTTTGAGAATTATTACAAATCATTGTAATTACAAATCATGTTATCAACCACCAGCTGTAAAATACAGAACTGGTGAAAGCATTTTTGAACACCCTAGATCTACCCACAACTGGCACAATACAAAACAAATTCCTCACTGCACCAATCATGATGGAAGAAGCAGATAAAGCAATAATTGGATTTGTGGTTAGGTCGATGATGACCATCTTACAGTTTTTCTCAGTTGCTTTGGTGCATTTCTCGAATCATTCTTAATATTTGCGAAGAAGTATGTGCATTTCTCAAAACAATTCGTACAAACAGCACAACACAATGGATTACCTGCAAAAGCCTGTAACTTACTCAAAACCTTTAGCTCGTCTATCAAAAGTATTTATGTCAATGAACATATCAGTGCCATCAGAATGAACAGTCCTTGTGTCATTGTTCACAAACAAGATATTCAAAATGCTTAATCATGTCGTCAATATAACAGTGCACTCTATTAGCATTACCTGATGTAAACTATGGCTATAGTTTGCATGGCAGTTACTGTATTGAAATGCATAAAGCTGCACTTCTTATGTATGTCATATATACATTTCAAAAGTACAAATTTACACATTACTGTATGTGGGGATATTGACTGAAAGACTGGATAGGATTCACAGTTACACTTTCACTAGTGGTCTGAAAAAAACACACATTACAACATCATTGTGATAGAAAATAAAAGCAATTATCCCCAATAGCACACTTACATCACTGAGACGTCTATTTGATGTCTGCATTTACATCTGCAAGACATATTTTTTAGTATTCGCTCATCTGCAATACATCTGTTTCCTATCAGGTGTTAAATAGACATTTATTAGATGTCTTTACTGTAAAATGTTTATGATAGAGTGATGTAAAACTGACATCTTACAGATGTCTGTCAGATGTTTGTACACAGCAGATGCTTTCCAGATCAAGCGATCTTTAACAGACATCTTGCAGACATACGTGTGCTATCTGGGATGGGCACAAAAGTGAAAGTACAAAATTAGAAAGGTAAACACAGGAATCACCTCTTAGGGAGAATTTTGCTTTTGCGTGCAGCACTATATGAGGAATTTCAGAGAACTGGTTTATCATTGGTTGATCTACATTCTCTTTATTAGTGAAAGTCAAGATTCACCTGCATAATGCATGGCAAATTTACAAAGAGACTTGTGTTACAAAAAGAAATATGTAGAAAATATACTTGACAGTTTATGACAAATAGATCAACTATTTTGCATTTAATGACTTATACAAGGAACTAATGACTAGATGTTTTGAAGGGTAAGACTATTGCACAGAGAACTATATAATACATTTTGAGCAACATGACATTAGCAACTGATAATGTAGGAAAATGCAGACAAATGTACATAATCATGACTGTACCAAAGCTTGTTCAAAAGAATGAGAAACTGCTATTATGATGTGCACAAGTGACTAGATGATGTGGAGTATAAATAAGTAGCCTTGAGAATTTCATTTCTGATCTGAGAAATGCATCAAAGCAACTGAGAAAAACTGTAATGTATTCTGGAGCTGTGCAAAAATATTACCTTTGTGGAACATGGTTTTGTTGGAGTATAAAAAGATTTTAGGATATGAAATACCAAGAGATTTCCACAACATATTTTGGAAAGTTTGTACATGTTGTGTTTAAAGGAGATCTTGTAAATATATTAAGTGTTGCATGTAAGAAGGGTATTACCAGGCATTGGTATAAGCAGGATCCCTTTCACTTGATGAACGGATAGAAATCGTTGAAGAAATATACAATATGGAAGAACTGACTTTTATTTTAAGACTTAAAAAGAACTTACACTACCAGTCAAAAGTTTTTGAAAAGTAAGATTTTTATTTTTTTTAAAATAAGTCTCTTCTGCTTGCCAAGCCTGCATTTATTTGATTCAGTACAATTTTGAATATATATTTTTAGTATTTCAAATAACTGTTTTCTATTTTAATACATTTTAATATGTAATTTATTCCTGTGATTAAAACTACAGTTTCGGCACCATTACTCCAGTTTTCATTTTCACATGATCCTTCAGAAATCATTCTAATATCCTAATTTGTTGTTCAAGAAACATTTACTATTATTATGATTATTATTATTATTATCATTCATATTTAAAACATAGTTAAACATTTAAATTATTTTAAAAACTTGGAGTCAGTTTAATGTGGGGGGGGTGGTATAGAAGTTCATTACTTTTATTTAGCAAAAATGCTTTAAATTGATTAGAAATTGATTAGAAATCCCTTGATGATAAAGGCATTTCTAATGTTACACAAGATTTCTAAATGTGGTTTTTCTGAACTTTCTATTGATCAGATAAACTTGAACAACTCAGCTTTGAAATCACAGGAAGTAATTACATTTTAAAATATATTAAAATAGAAAACAGTTATATTAAATAGTAAAAATATTTCTAAATTGTACTGTTTTGTTGTACTTTTGATCAAATGCAGGCTTGGTGAGCAGAAGAGTCTTCTTTAAAAAACATTAAAAATCTTACTGTTCAAAAACTTTTGACTGGTAGTGTATTTCTAAAATACTAGAAGACTATGACTGAATACTGTAATGTAAACAATCACTGACTATATATACTGCACATGTGTAAAATATATATACACGTTTGTCAAAAAAACAATGTATACTGCCCTGTATTGTTTTTTTTCTTTCCTCTCATTTCTTAAAGTAAACAAAACAAAACAAAAACATATGGATAGCTCCATTAGTTTCATACATAGCCTACTTCAAAACTATCACAGTGGTATGTTTGGGCTGAGAGATATTTACAAAGAATATAAAGGCCTAACACTTCAGGAGAAAAATCAGGCTAGCCTAAATCAACTAAGCAAAATCAATTAGATAAACCTTCGCCGCCCTCTACTGTTTTAAAAAAGGAATTGCACACTATTTTATAACAGTTATTTCAGCACGTCTCTGAATAGTTGTTTTTTAATTGCGCTGAATAAGCGATTAACTTATTTGGCAATCCAACTCAGGATATTGCTGAAAGAAGGACGTGAATGATTCGCACCGCAGATTGTATTGTATCTCAGGTATAAGGCATTGTTTGTGTCTGTTATCACTCCAAAGTTGCTTATTATTATTATTGTGGATGCGATTCTATGATATTTTAAATTACTGAGTAAAAATACATCGAGCGAGGATCTACAGTCTATGACCATGTGTTTGATATTCTATAGATTTCAGCAAGGTTTTTTTTTCTATAAACTAACCATAAAGAGGATAACGAAATCAACAGCATCAACAACAATAAATATAATAGTTTTATCATTATAATTAAAGACCTCGGATCAGTAGGATATGTTTTAATCCACTTTATAAATAGGGACAAAAAAATCGTTAATCCTTAATCCGAGATTTACGTACTCTTGTCATCCAACTGAAAATGGAAAAAATAGGGTACTTCTTGCATTTTTTTATATGGTTCACATTCCATGTCACGATCTTTCACAATCCGGACAGCTTTTAGCATCCCCTAACAGTGTCCAGCACGGTTTTATCCGATAGAAACTTCATCTTGTGTCTGGTGTTGTCAGTGAAATGACAGAATCATCAGGAGTGTTACAGCATCCAAAGTATTCGCGGTCGTTGTTTGGCATTTCAGTGAACTCACTCATTTAAAGAGAAAATGGGGAGGAGCCATAATCACACTCTCCGTTATTTGATTTCTCATTGGTGATGCTTAAAAGTAGCAAAATTAATCTCTCCTTTCTACCTCCACAAGCACATCATTCAAATATGCCAGATTATAACTTACATATATAATTATATATACATTACATATAACACAACTCATTTTACAAATGTATATACCTTATTGTTGACTAAAGAATTTCTGCTTTAGAATAAATAAATGGACATTATCTCACGTAGGTGCAAATTATATGGGTAAAACGCATAAACAAATACCCAATACAAACGCCAAACACTTTAATAATTCGCTTATAAAGTAAAACCTCTTTGAGAGAGAAAGAGAGAGAGAGAGAGAGAGAGAGAGAGAGAGAGCTACTCTTTTCAGTGTTTGGATCAAGGAGCTCTAGGATAGGTTACAGAATCACGACGTCACAAACGAAATACTAGACATGCGCACAAACTTTCTTGACTTCGCAAGGATGTGGGGGATCGCAAATGAATAGAGAGAGACCAAAATGAAGTCAATTTCAGTGAGATGCCCGTGGAAAGAACAACATACTTTACCTAAAAAATATTATATCACATATATGCAGTAGCCTACACATGATTTACATATTTTTAAAGACCGTTAACACCAACCTAAACTTACTTTCTGTGTATCTAACAAGCCGTTACAAACTTGGAAATACTGTTCGTACACACAAGCACGCACGCACACACACGTATATATATTGTGTGTGGTCTTGTTTTTATATCCACACAGAATTATGGACTCGTGTCAAGGACTCGTGTAAATCATACAGAATAAGCTTTTTTTAGAAAGTAAAAATGCTGAGAGTTTTCTGTAAGGGTTAGGTTTATAAGTAGGGTTAGGGTAAGGGGGTAGAAAATACAGTGTGGACAGTATAAAAACCATTGCGCCTATGGAGAGTCCCCACAAGTATAGTAAACCAATGTGTGCGTGTGCGTTCGTGTTTATTTATTTATTTATACATAATTCTTCTAAGAGTCCGGTTTAAACTTGCAAAACTAAAATTGTGACTGCATAATTGTGTGCATAATTTAAACCATAATTTAAATAAACACCTTTTGTACTATATATATAATAACATAGGCTTATATCTACTTTTATCATTTAGACCTATTTTATATCAGTCTGAAATCAAAGTTATTACAATAAGAAAAGCTATACTGTAATAATAGCAGCCAATATAATAACAGCAATAGTATTATTTATATTAATTTAAGTAGTATTTACATTAATATACAAAATATAATAATATTATAAAATATAAAAAATAAATAAATATATTGTAATAATTACATTAATTATATATTATTGTTTTTGTAATATAATTTATGTTAAATAAAATTATTATATTAATCTAGTAAAGCTAGTAAAGGCAAACTATGTCTGACTAAATCTCTGCCTTCTGAGAGCGCGAGTTGTTGCCTGTAGCCTTCCACATTTTCAACTGACGGCAAATGTTTTCTCTGGCCACCAAACGCCTTGATTGACAGCTCAACGATATCCAATCAGAACTGCGCAGTTTTAGCACCATTTCATTTGTCCAATGTTGGACACGTCATCACTGAAAACAGCCAATGGCAAACGTCTAAAAAACGTCCGGATATGACGAATTTGCGAACTCTTTAGCGCCGCGCTGTGGTTCCATACAGCATTTTTACCGTTTCAAACATTTTGCAGCTCTCTTGGAAGAGGTCGAGCTAATTAAACTGCCACAAGGTGTCGCTGCCAACCATGTTCCACGTCACAGGTTTCTATGCATCTGCCACCAAACGTTACTCATTACTGTTGGTTTTCTACTTTAGTGTTTAAATTTCCTGAATTTTATGCTATTACAAACATTCTCCATCTCTTGTGTGTATAGCTGTGTACTATTAGATGTTGGTCAGGAAATTTCTCAGTGCATTGAAGCTTGCGGGTTTTGATGACCATCTCGATGTTTGCCCAATAAGGTTGCCAAGCTTCTCAATGGAAACAAAAACACAAACTTTCTTCAAAAACAAGTAAGTTTGCACAAAAAGGAGGAAAATGTCTGACACTCTAGGCACAAAGCTATCCAAACAAAGAATTAGTGTTATGCATTACAACTTCCATTATATCGTTTTTTATTTGTATGATTAAGTAGAAATCTCTAAAGGGATTTTTAGGGTGTTTAGCACATTAGGAGGATAGCTGGATCCCTTAACTGAACTTTATCATCCCAAAATGTAAGTGTCTGTTTGGAGAAAGTGTGCACAAGTGCATGGAAGAGCATTTGTGTGTCTCTGACTCCTGATCAATACAAGATCACCTGTATTCTTCCCCTCACCAAACGCTAATGTGTCTGTTATTGATTTGAGGGAGAGTAGAGAGAGACAATGAAATGCACTCAAAGACACTGAAGAAGGATGATATATACTGACAATAGGTCAA
Source organism: Labeo catla (assembly GCA_012976165.1). Lineage (NCBI taxonomy): Eukaryota > Metazoa > Chordata > Actinopteri > Cypriniformes > Cyprinidae > Labeo > Labeo catla. The sequence goes on along the minus strand of VONZ01000060.1, from coordinate 1,616,643 downwards.
GGTGGACAAGATGAGAGTGGAAAAGACATGGGAAGTAAATCATAACACAAAATGAAAAAAAAAAAAGGGAGAGGACAGAAATGTTCAAGGAAAAATATAAATAGAGGTCCCATATTTCATAACACATGATTGTGCTTCTGCATTAATAGTTACAGATCATTCTATGTCCAAGTAGGAGAGGAAGACAAAGAGAGAGAGTGTCTGTGGTGGAAATAAGGGGGCACCATTAAGTGGAGCTCTGTGCTTGGGGTCAGAGGTCAAAAGTTGTTTCTCGAGCCCCTGCCTAGGGGTGAGGGGGAAGGGCCAGTAATGACTGACAGATGTTTTAGGACTGGGGGTGGAATTTGTGATGTGTTAACGTTTTTCTTAAAACACTGAAACACTGACACACACACACAGGATTCAGGCGTTCTCAAATGTCAACCGGTCCAGCTGCAGTCATGTCAGCTCTGTTATTTCTGAACGCCCTGACAAGCACATGTGACTTTTACTTTACCTAGATCCCTGAAAATATGTACTTAAGCCATCATCATGTAGCTGTCAAGAGAATAACCAGACACTCTAGTCATTTTACAGTTGAACCTGAAACCCAAACCCACAGACATTTAAACACCATGACAAAAAAATGATGTGAGTGGATATACATGAAAATTGACAAAATACAATGTTCTTATTAGATTAAGGCTTAAGACTGTCAGCTCTTTTAAGCCAAGATTTACAGTAGGCTTATGTGACATTTTGACAGTTACACAGAAGATGGGTTTGTTAGTTATGTACACTACCGTGCAGAAGTTTGGGATTGGTAAGAAAAAGGAAATTTAGAAAAATTAATACTTTTATCCAGGAAGTATACATTAAACTGTGTAAAAGTGACAGTAAAGACATTTGTGAGCCTGGACCACAAAACAAGTCATAAGTGTAATTTTTTGGAAATTGAGATTTATATATCAAAAAGCTGAATAAATAAGCTTTCCATTGATGTATGATTTATTAGGAAAGGATAATATTTGACCAAAATACAACTATTTGAAAGGGTGCAAAAAATTGTCCAAATGAAGTTCTTAGCAATGCATATTACTAATCAAAAATTTGATTAGCAAGTTTTGCTATATTTATGGTAGGAAATTTACAAAATATCCTAATGGAACATGATGTTTACTTCCTAAATCCTAATGCTTTTTGGTATAAAAGAAATATTAATAATTTTTTGTCTATTGCTAAAAATCCAGGGTCACATTTATAATGTTTCAAGGGATTTCTATTTCAAACAAATGCTGTTCTTTTACCTTAAAAAAATGTTTTACAAACGTTACACAACAGTATTAAGCAGCACAACTGTTTCAACATTGATTATATTAAGAAATGTTTCTTGAGCAGCAAATCAGCACTGAAGATTAAAGGACACTCTCAAAAAAGGTTCCAAAGGGGTGTTTTTGCAGCGAATGGTTCTGAAAAAGACGTTTCAGTAAACAGTTCCTAAAAGAACCAATTTGAAGAACATGTAAAAAATCTAAAGAACCTTTTCCGACTAAAAAGAACCTTTTCTGCATTTGAAAGGTTCCATGGATGTTCAAGGTTCTTCACAGAACCACTGATGCCAATAAAGAACCTTTATTTTTAAGAGTGTAAATTCTGCTGAAATGTAAACTACATTTTAAAATATATTGAAATAGAAAACAATTATTTTAACTACAGTTTTTACCAAGTATTTGGTGAGCATAAGAGTCAAGACTACTTGCATACTTGTTATTTGTTCAAACAATGTGTTTTTTTGAGCTTTTCAGCTATTTCATTTGGATTTCATTGCATTTTTAAAGTTAAATTCAGTTATTTTGTGTTTATGGAATAGTGCTGTGCAAAAAAAAGCAAATGTTTCAGTTACTGATGCTGGTGTATCTCAATTTTTTTAGTAAGCCATGATTGATTTATTCCATGAGCGAAAGTGTCTAATAACCAGGGGTCACTGAGATAAACTAGTATTTGGCTGGTCATGTGATCTCAGAAAGTCAAGCTCACATGAGGCTGCTTTATGTAGAAAAAAAAAAACACTTAATAGGCTACTAATATTAATTTTATACACATTTTTAAAAGTATGATACTTTTCATTGTCCATAAAAATAGAAACTATACTAAGTTCTTGTTAGTTTTAATTAATTGTGAATTTAGAATGTATAGTCAGTTCACTTAGACGAGTTGAATTTAACATCTCAATCTCTTTCCCCTCTCAGTCTCTTTCTCGCTCTGAGGTTCATTGAGAGTAGCCTTTCAAAGACTAGAAGTCTGCAAAATCAGCACCCATAAGAAGGATGAAAAGAAAAGGAAGAACCACAAAAGAGAGGCGAATAAAGGAAGAAAAGAAAAGTGAGGACAGCAGCTGGAAAAGAGGCCTCGGGTTCCCATTCCCACACACACACACACACTCCAGCCACCCAGACTCCAGCTAAGACTCCTCTATAGATCCATATGGCCTCTTTTTCCTCACATTTTTTCGTTGAATCTCACAAAACCATGCATTTTTTCATTTCACAAAAAAAGCTACATACTTTCCAGCAAACACACCCACATCCTCACCAGAGTTTATTAAAAAAGGGTTAGTTTTTTTTTCAGACAATACAGCCATCTGTCATCTCCGTTGTCACTGTGATATGGATCACTGGGTCCCATTTCTCGCAAACACAAGTTTGTGTTGTTCACGCGATTGTTTTTTTTTTTTGTTGTTGTTGTTTTAAATTATGTGCATAAAAATAGAACGGACATCTTAAAGTAAAATTTGAGCTGTAAGTGTATGTGGTAGATTATAAAATGGATGAAAAGAACTCCTCTAAACTATAAAGAAACATAAATATTTATGTTTAGTGTTCCTGGTTGCGTATGCGTGTGTGAAAATGAAGGAAGTGCACTGGTCTTTCCGTGAGTGTGTGTGTTGGTGTTATGGGTGTGTCTGTAGGATATATTTATTTTTTGATTGTGCTAGATTGTCCGGGATGTGTGTGTGTGTGTGTGTGTGTGTGTGTGGAAGTGGCTGAGGGAAAGAAAAGGTCAGGGCAGCTGGGCTGTGTTCCAGTTCTTGTCGTGATATCCCAGCAGCTGCTGGGTGGTTGAAAGACAAGTTCCGCCCGGCGACACGGGCCCCTGTGGTTCGCCTGCCACTTAGATTGACGACTGAGTGACACCAATGAGGGTTCACCATCCCTCCTCTGTTTAAGGGTTGCTGACTGACCGAGAGACTAACCTCTCATCAAGTAGTTTAATCTCTCGTTCTCCCACACTCTTTTGGCTCACTTGATGATCCCAATGTCTATTTAAGTCAAGTCAAGTCAAGTCAAGTCACCTTTATTTATATACCGCCTTTAACAATACAGAATTGTGACAAAGTGGCTGTACAGTATTAAATAGGAAATAGTACATCAACAATGCAAAAGGGCAACAATAAACACTCAAAAAAGTGTTTACTGTTGGCCTTAAAGCAAAATGCTTTCTGTCCCTCTCTCCTTTACCCATGTTTGCTCATTTGGAGCATATCTCAAACTTATCTGCAAATCTGTGCATTATCCAGCACATTTTGTTTTAATTTGATGTATCTTTTTAACATAAATACTAGTGCTGTCAGTCAATTAATTTTTTTTTTTTTTTATTAATTTATTAAATACCCACAAAAGTTTATTTAAAGCTATTTTTGTGTTAAATGAGATAGTAGCAAGTAGACATTACAAATTGAAGCTTTAGAAAGAAATATGCTTCAAAGGTAATATGTTCTCTACAATAATGAGCAAAAAACACATAATATAATGTTTAAAATATAACACAGTATCAACTTCTTATTTACTGAAATGTTGTATAAAATCACATTTAAGCTGGTGATAGATCGGGACAAAATCAGCACTCGTGTCATATTGCTCTTGCTGGCTGTGTGATACGTGATATATATATATATAAGACAAAACACATACAGGGGCATTTTTTAGCTCCAATATCTTGAATTTTAGGGCATAACTGCATTTATGGAGTTGTTGCCCTGCATCATATTTGTCAACAGTCAACTGTATGAAATATAAGATGACGTACATGTCTGGGGGCAGGGCCAGCGCGTTAATGGCGTTAAAATATTTTAATCGCCTTATTTTTTCATAACTAATTAAGTTAACGCTTTAAACTGACAGCCCTAATAAACACACGTCCAAAATGTTTGTAGATAATATTACAGTAAAAAACAAAACGTATACTGTAATAAATATATTTTTTTTGTGTACAGACAGAGAGTAAAATCTTTATACACAAGAAGAGTATGAAAACCCATTCATATCTAACTTTGTGTCACTGTGTGTGCAACGAAAGGCTTTGATTTTAAATAAAAAGACATTTGTGTGTGTGTGTGTGTAGGAGTGTTGAGGGATGCTTGTGCGCTGATGACGTTAGTGGTTTAGGGTTTCTAGCGCTAAGAGGTTTGAGCAATCAGGTTTATTTACAAATCTAGTTTCCTGACACCAAACCTCCTTTTACCTTGCTATCAAAACAGGGACTTTTTTTGACCAAGAGTCAAAACGATAGGTTAGAAATGAAGAAACAGAAAAAATGGGCTGTTGCTCAAAAGTTTGTTGTCAGTATTTTTTTTTTTAGTAACTCCTTTAGTAATTCCTACTTTTATGCAGCAATGCTTTAAATTGAACAGAAATATATTACATTTTAAAATCTAAGTTTTAATTGTAATAATATTTCATACTCTTACATATATTTAGAACAAATATATTCAGCATGGGTAAGAGGACTTCTTTCAAAAAACATTAAAAACCTTACCAACCACATACATTTGAATCATAGCATAATTATAGAGTGTCACATGTAAGCAACCAAGAACACAAGTAAACATCATCCATCAGTGGTACATACTGCTATTCTTGCAGCAGCAAGCTCAGTGTTTTCATACCACCGTTACATCGGTTGAACTATCTAATCAAAACCGCCAATCAGTGCCTGGCACCTACCACTATTTTATTTAGCTTATTTTTAAATAAAAAACAAAGTACTGACCTCTTGCGTGACTATTTGTATGACTTATTCTCTTGTAGCGATGTTGAAAAACAAGGAAACCTCAGACTGATTTAAAACAGATGCAAAACCTCCGTCAACAGAAAGCTAAAGTCACTGATTCACATCAATGTCACGCATTGGAGAAAATGAAAATATCATTTTGTGGTTCAGGACGGTGTTGTTTCTTATACAAAGCTCTTTTGAATATAGGGCTGTGCTTTTTGATTTTCTGCAGCTTTGAGTTGATTAAGAGAGATATACGGGGAACTGTTTTATTTCTGGATTTCAGTTCGAAGCGCAATAATAAAAATCAAAAGGAAAGCCGTATTACTGTCTTTACTTTGGCAGAAATGTGAATGGAAACAAAAATAAGACTCACTCCATGATAACACCCACACAAAAGATTAAAATAAGACTTGATTGCATATTACTCAAAGAAAAACACTGGTAATTTCGGCTGATGACAGAGATATGCTAGAGAATATAATAGTCACTTTGATGAAAATATCAGAGCAGAACAGTGAGAGTGGAAGGCGGAACAGTTGACCGGCCGCCAGGGTGAGAGGTTGATAGACAGATCAGTGGTTTAGCAGAATAACATCAGTCAGTCCAAAACTCACATACTGTGAGCACATAACATCTTTACACATTTGAATGGCTTAGAGTGTGCAAGTGTGTACATATATGCTGGCACGTGTGTGGCTATGACTGAAATATATATTTACTCTGGCACAGGAATGATTTTGCATATAGCTTCCCTTAGCATTTACAAAGATGTGCACTCAGAACAACAGAACGATATATATCGGGATAAAGACCACAATTTAATTTTAACTTACGCAAGTATGTTTTATAGAAAGAAGGAAAAGAGAAAAAGAAAAAAGTGTCAAACTGAGCGGTGACCTAATGACTCTACAATCTTTTGCCTAAACTGCTCTAATTGACTTTAAATAAGGTTAATTATCTTAATTATGTTTAATTTGTGCTTGAGTGATAATCTTAAAAACTGATAAGAAACCACAGATGTCTTCTGGTTCCATATCCGGAGCACAAACACACTATACACACACACACAATCTTTTGAAGCTGCATTGCTTGACCTCTGATAGTAAATTATGATATTGGATATATTCAAATTATACTCCTAAACCCAGCCTTCCCACAAACCTGTTGGGATTATTATGATTTAATGCGAACATGACACGGCTGATTTATAGTATGAGTCTTTTAAACAGCAAGGACTGCTTTAAATGACCCCACATGTTGGTTTTCAAGATGCTTTGACAAGAAAGGTCATAAAACAAACTTTCAATATTGGCTTGAGATCATGTAAGTTTTGACATCTGTATGTTATATAGACATTATGACAGACATAAAGTGCCACTTATGTCTGTAAGATTGAATTATTCATGTTTTTTTTTTTTTTTTAATCATATTTAATGTCACAAATTAAATTATAATACAAAATAATTTTCCTGTATACTATACACTCCCATTGAAAAGTTTGGGATCAGTAAGATTTTTTTACGTTTTTGAAAGAGGTCATGCTTATGCTCAATTAGACTGCATTTATTTGATCAAAAATATAGTAAAACTGTAATATCGTTAAATATTATTACAATTTAAAATTGTATTAAAAAAATTATAAATTCTATTTTGATTTTAAAATGTTTCAGCAGCCATTACTTCAGTCTTCAGTGTTACATGATCCTTCAGAAATCAGTTTAATATGCTGATTTGAAACATTTCTTATAATTATGAAGGGATTTTTTAAAGAATAGAAAGTTTAAAAGAACAGCATATAATTCAATTAAAATTTTATGTTTTTAAACATTATAGATGTCTTTGCTGTCTCTTTCAATCAATTTGATGCATTTATAAAAGTATTAAATTCATTTTAAAAAAATCGTACTGATCCCAAACTTTTAAATGGCATATTTTATAATTTGTTGAAGGCCGCTTCATTTCCCAGAATGCCATTAAGTGTGTTTAATGTTTTTTTTTAAAAACAAAAAGAAAACAGAAAATTCCTGTTCCTGTCATTCCTATTCAGAAATTTTCCAGTAAGTTGTGGCTAATTCAATACAAATTCCCACTTATGAACTAAAAGAGAGCCAGTTCTTAAATCATGAATTTTGCCCTACCCTACTCTTAGAAGTAAATATTATAAACCTTATAAATCATTTTTACCTTTAAAAAAAAAAAAAACTGGTAGACTGAAGGTAATTACGTTCCCAGAATATAGCTAAGTATAGCTATAGCAAACTCCATCCCCTCCGCACACACATACACACTGATGAGGTGAGATGTTGAATATGATAAGGCCAACAAACACAAGTCAAGAAAAAAGCATTCATGTGATACTGAATCATGGACATCAGTTAACTAATCAAACACAGACACACACCGTACAGAAAGCTGTAGTGCACTGAGTAGCGATTTGACCTCCTGATGCACTCATGAAGAACCGGCTATGAGGGCATGAAGCTGCTCAGAAATCTTTCCTGATTATCACAGAGCAGCTGGAGAAAGTGGGAGTCATGAGGAACTTCATTTGATGTGACAAGAGGAATGATTTTGGCCACTCACCTTTTTTGCCCTCACTCTATATCTCCATCTTGCAGGTGGGAACAATTATAAAAAGAAACTTGAATAGAAGCTTGAACTATTCAAATAATGCATTACACACACGCACCCTCTTCAGCCCTAGTCTATTTAATGTAGTTTCATATTCATTCTTTTATATATAAAATAATGAATTTATTTCAAAATGGATTAAATTCAGTATTTTCTGCAAACTTTTACAAACAATACCGCATAATGACAACATGAAAGAAGTTTGTTTGAAATCTTTACAAATTTATTAAAAAAAAAAAATCATAGGCACATAAGTATTCACAGTCTTTGCCATGACACTCAAAATTGTCATCTTTGAGATGTTTCTACAACTTCTTGTAGTCCACCTGTGGTAAATTCAGTTGACTGGACATGATTGGGAAAGGCCCACACCTTTCTATATCAGGTCCCATAGTTAACAGTGCATGTCAGAGCACAACCAAGCCATGAAGTCCAAGGAATTGTCTGTAGACCTCCAAGACAGGATTGTATCAAGGCACAGATGTGGGGAAGGGTACAGAAAATTTTCTGCAACACTGAAGGTCCCAATGAGCACAGTGGCCTCCATCATCCGTAAATGGAAGTTTGGAACCACCAGGACTCTTCCTAGAGAGGGCCATCCGGCCAAACTGCGATTGGGGGTGAAGGGACTTAGTCAGGGAGGTGACCAAGAACCCTATGGTCACTCTGAAAGAGCACCAGCATTTCTCTGTGGAGAGAGGAGAACCTTTCAGAACAACAACCATCTCTGTAGCACTCCACCAATCATGCCTGTATGGTAGAGAGACGCATGACAGCCTTCCTGGAGTTTGCCAAAAGGCTCCTGAAGGACTCTCAGACTATGAGAAACTAAATTCTCTGGTCTGATAAAACAAAGATTGAACTCTCTGGCCTGAATGCCAAGCGTCGCTCATCATCTGGCCAACACCATCCCTACAGTGAAAGATGGTGGTGGCAGCATCATGCTGTGGGGATGTTTTTCAGTGGCAGGAACTGGGAGACTAGTCAGGATCGAGGGAAAGATGAACGCAGCAATGTACAGAGACATCCTTGATGAAAACCTGCTCCAGAGCGCTCTGGATCTTAGACTGGGGCGACAGTTCATCTTGCAACAGGACAACGACCCTAAGCATACAGCCAAGATAACAAAGGAGTGCCTATGGGACAACTCTGTGAATGTCCTTGAGTGGCCCAGCCAGAGCCCAGACTTGAACCTGATTGAACATCTCTGGAGAGATCTGAAAATGGCTGTGCACTGACGCTCCCCATCCAACCTGATGGAGCTTGAGAGGTCCTGGAAAGAAGAATGTGAGAAACTAGAAAATAGGTGTGCCAAGCTTGTAGCATCATACTTAAAAAGACTTGAGGCTGTGATTGGTGCCAAAGGTGCTTCAACAAAGTGTTGAGCAAAGGCTGTGAATACTAATGTACATGTGATTTTTTTCTTTTTTCTTTTTTTTTTAATTAATTTATTTCCCCAAATAAAAAATTGTGTGTTCCCTTTCGTCACTACCGAAACAATGATGACATGTTTCAGTCGTGACTGTTATGGTAGCGACAATTCTATGGGATAACACCAAAAAAAACACAAAGATGTCACTACCGAAACTTCATAGTTTATACATATATATATTACAACTGGGTTTCTATATATATATATATATATATATATATGGTTTGGATTTATGTTTACTTTTATCATTGCTTCAAATATGCCCTCCATTAAAAAAAAAATCTCTAGTGTTAAATTTGCTGAAATTTACATTTTGAATAAATAAATAAGTTTGGAAATGTATTCAAATTAAAAGTGTAGTTTTATATTGTAATTATATTTCACATTATTACTGTTTCAGTGTATTTGTGTTCAAATAAATGCAGCTTTGGTGAGCAAAAGAGACTTTCAAAACCATTTAAAAAAAATGTTACTGACCCAAACTTTTGAATGGTACTGTATCACTAGTTATCACTAGTAACTAGTTATGTTACATTCTTGAGAACATAAAATGACAATAAAATCAAATACTAATGTTTATGTCTCACATGCACAGCCACAGGTTTGGATGAGTAGCTTTGTTATTCCTTCGGAGACTGGGCTTGTCTGATGGGGTTTCCTTCCGCTCACTGCAGGGGCCTCAGCACTGATTAAAGGAGCAAAGCAAATAAAACAAACAGCAATCAGAGACGGGAATACACACACACATATGCACTCAAACACATGCATAACCCAAATCAAATACAGGAATACACACAGAGAAAATATCTGATCAAGTCTAAACTATGAGGGCTGGGTTACATTTACGCAACTCATAAATACACAACACGCAGATGCATAAACATACTGTGTATACTAAGATGAAAACCAAGATAAGGATCAAATATTTCACCCATGAAAACCCAACTTTTAGCTGTTACATTACAACAAGCAGTTCAAAACAAGATTTAGACGTAATCCTTGTCAGCAAGTAAACCACACACAAACTCCAAAAACACCATGAACATTGGCAGTCTTTCTCCGGAGACCCTGAGAAACCCCAAATCTCTTTGATTTTCGACATTTCCCATGCTTTTCCTATTGCGAATCTGCAGCATTTATCAACATCATCCATCTGGCACAGGCGGCACATCACATTACCCCGGCAACAACAGTAGGCCCTGGCTACCATGACGGCAATGCCAAGCCTCATTTCTCTCATTTGAGAAGCCTAATTTATTTGACAGGGGGAAAATATAAGATACATGTACACAGATTCACAGCCTGAGACACATACTGATTCACATACAGCCACTGACAGCATGCATGTCTTATTAAACAGCAGAGCATGCTGATTTTTTCTTTGCCCTCATCATTGAAAAGTCAGTCACATACGTATATGGGCCATTCTACAGAACTGGTGCAAACTGCTGTCCCACAACCATAAAACACATTTAAAAAGCATTTAATTATTCAAACCTTAGATGTTAACTTAGATCCTTCTATTTTCTATTGAAACCCATGATCATTTTTTAAAAATATCAGTAAGCTTAATACATATAAAATCATTATTTATTGGGTACTTTTATTTGGGAGGTAGCTGTCCCGAACTCTAACCCTCAGAATCAGTGTATGTTTGGCTGAGACTGATTTTAATTACACCCCTAAATTTATGATCAGGAAATATTCCTGTGACTAGATAGGTCGCATAATTTTGAGGTAAATGTGTTCAAAAGTCGGAAAAATTTGTGTGTGACTTTAAGGAACCTCACTACCAGACACCTTTTTTCTGCAATTAAGCACTTTTTGGGAGTTATTTCATAATAGTTTTTATATGTGTTTAACTGTTCAGACCTGTGCTTGCTTACCATGTGCCGATTAGCATTTTTGAGCTAGGTTCAAAACTACCTAAAATTGTCACTACCAAACATTTGGTGTCATTTCGGTACTGACATCTTTGTTTTTTTTGGGGGTGTTATCCTATAAAATTGTAAGGGAACACATAATCCTTTATTTGGGAGAAACAATTTGGGAGAAACAAACCAGATTTTAGTACAGTTATCCAAATATTTAGTATTTTAGAATGTTTTAGTAGCGTTTTAGTATGCAAGTTAAAATTCTGTAATGTGATGTGGTCTCTACCAAAGCATTACTGTAACTACCTGTGCAGTCATTACTGAAACATGGGATGTTTTTTCAAAAATAAAGTATAGATGTTATGATAGTTTTTCTGTTCAGTGTATACTCAAATTAATAAATCCTTAACTTTGATTGACTTTGTGCCTTTTATAAAGAAAACCTGGATTCAAAATACATCAAATCTCATAAATTACACTTGAAATATTGTTACAAATGTAATTGTTATTGATTTACCTCTGAAAAAAATTAATAAAATAGAATATAAATATATAAAATATGTATATTTAGAATACAGATGTAAGCTGAATCTTGACAGGTCAATATAACCACTCTAATTAAATCTAGTATTATGACTCTTTCAGTAATGACAAGTTTAGGAAGAGGACAAATATTTTAAAACGTACTGAAAATACAATATGAGAATTAACTGCACGATTACTAAATGTGTACCTTGGATATTATACAATTTGCATACATACAACATTTTTGGAAAAAGACGTTTTCAACTCTGACTTTGTCCCACATAGGCATCAGTATGCCGGACCACACACAGTCTATTGCTGACCCTGACATTTTTGTTATAGTATTCTGTCATCCGAATACAGAGTGTCAAAACAGTATGGATTAATTTCTAATCTCACCCTAATTACACCAAATTATACTAAACTACATGAAATCCTCACCATCTTGAAATATAAACTCAGAATATAACTGCTGAAAAGAACCAGAAACCTTCTCTCTTGCTGGACTTCAAACCAACACCCCCTCCCTTTAATTTTCTGACAGGCCATTTTAGGCTTGTAGAATGTTTAAATTACCCAGAAGGCTTCCCGCTGGCTCATACAATCTCCATCCAACATTCGCCACCAACCGCACAGGTACACACACACAGATGTGCGCAATTTGGGGCAGAACGTCTGTGTGCCGATCGTACATTCTCGCACTTCAATTTCACAGTAAGCGGTTTTTGTCATCAATATGGAAATAAAAAATGAACGACGATGATGAAGATCAGACCGCGGCTCCGGTGACTGAGAGCGGCGGCAAAATGAGGCATGACATCACGTGGCGCTTTCCTTCGCTCTCCAGCTCACTGCATATATGTACCTCTTCGTTTTGCATCTTGTTCTTCTTTATTTGACTTCTAATTTTCTTTCTTTCTCGCTTCAAAAAGAAAAGGAGGGATTTGTTCTCAATTAAAGTTTTTATTGGCAACCAGGGCTGGGGTCCTTCAGAGGGGCTGCCAAAGAAATGCCTGACAGAATAAAAGCTAATGTGACCATTTCAATTACTCTTCACATACACCAAGAGTCTGGAAGCCATTAGTTTGCAACCCCCTCGGTTTAGGTTTGATGGTTCCCAGGTGAAGGTTGTATTTTCGATGTCCGCATGCGTCTCGTCGGTGGACACAATTAGCAACAACTCCGACTGATTTCACTCGTAACCCTCCTGCCGAAAGCTGCCATGTTTGAGAGGGAGAACTGCCATTTTCACTCAGACGAGGGTGCATACATACGCTCGCATTCAAACCGAGGAAGGAAATGAGCAGTCACACACGAGCTGGTACGCGTCAGCTGGTCCTAGTTAAAATGAGACCGTGGGGTTTTGGGCTTCTGACAGCAGTTTTCCCTCATGCACTCTCGATCACAGACGCACACACACACACTGTCATTGTGACAGCAACTTTGAGAAATAGCGATTCCTTGTTGTGGTTCGTCTGTCTGTTTTCCCAGAAGTCTTCTCTTCTGAAAATGGCTGCCCACAAGGCCTATGAAAGTGAATGAAATTCGCAATCATGAAGAATCAAGACAAACCAAGTATAAACTGATCTAGATCAGCACAGAAATTGAGTGTGTACAGAAAAGGAAAAAACCTTTTCTGTGTTATTGTGTGTGGACGTGAATAGAAAGAGAGAGAGTGAGGCCGAGAGACCAGTGCTTGGTGAAGTGTGAGTGTTTCCACTCTGACAGCTCCAACAGAAGATTTGTTGAAAGGAGGAAAACGAATCCTGCTTTCTTTCATTTGCGTCAGACTGTCTTTCATCATGTGCTAAGACAGAGAAACCAAGGGGAAGAGAGAGAATCAGGCGTGATGGGGAAGAGAGACTGATATGGGTAGATAATGCGTATGTGTGCCTTTCTGTGTGGCTTTCAGGTACTCAAGACCAACCACAGACATCCTGGAAACGAGAACTTCAGGAAAAAAAAAAAAAGGCAGACGTCACGCTACTTCTCATAAAGGTGGCATAAAAAAAGAGGTCAGATAACAGAGTCACAGAAATAGGATACAGAAACTATTGATTATTTGTATGTATGTGAGTATGTGCCAGTAGCATTTTAGATGCATATTTCAAGGGAATGCATGGACTGATGTGGCAATGTCGCTTTGGATAAAAACACCTGTTAAATGTTTAAATGTTGTACAATAACTTAACATTTTTATAATCACCAGATTAAAGCCAATTTTATTTCTGGGTTAATGTTTCACATCTGTAATTTTGAAAGAGGATTATCACTGGTTTTAACACTTGGTTATGAAACTGACACTAAAGGAACATAGTGTGAAACCATGCAGTGTTAGAATATTATATGGTGAACCGTTTAGCAACAGACAACCGATCATAAACTACTTCTTCTTACCTCATTAAACAGTCACAGAAACTTTCACACATCTGAGGAAGAAATAAAAATGTCAAAGAGTGACAGCATATGCGTTAACTGGGCTATTAAAAATATGTATTATTTTTGTAGTATGTTTCAGAACCGTGGTTTCCACACTTTTTCAAAATTTATCCTGATTAAGAGGTAATATAGTGGAATATGTGAAAAACGCTGTTTTTATTCAGCAGCAGAATGCGGTTTTCAGTCCAGTAGGCCTACTTAAATGTTAAAGACAGCGGTATCATGTTACCAAACTCACACACCTGTAAATTTTGGACTAAAACCCGCATTTTCGGCAAACCCTGTGTGAACGTAACTACTTCTGTCACATCATACGGCGCGAAAGAACCACTCTGTACACGCTAAATTTGTGTTTTATGGTATGGTTTTGGTAACTCACATGGACGGAGATATGAGCTGTGTGTCGTCTGGAGGTTTAAGATACAGTAACTGTTTTCCACCGGAGCTGCTCCCGTCAGTTTTGTGGTCTGAAATGGGCTTATTCGAGACTCTAATCTATAAGTATGTAACCCGATATCAATCCCAAATAGTAGTTTATGTTGATTCACTACACGCTGTTTCTCTGATCAGTTCGGTCAGTGAAGCGTTCATCATCAGAACAATTCATGTATCTTCCAGCGATTCATTAAAAGAATCGATTCATACGAGTCATCTGTTCGTAATGGTTCTGCTGTAGGTTAATGGGTGAGAAATATCGCAGCTGTGCAGGATATATTTTTGAGAACTTTTATTTGTAATATTTCTGACATGGAATTTATATATTTCTGACACCAACACTCTCGTACTTTGCCCAACTTTATTGTATCCACCTTATTTTTATGTAATAGTAGGCGTGGTTATTTTAAATTTTATGAGTCTGGCTTCCATCCGCGTCCAGATATTTTCAACTCGTTTTGCTGCTAAATATTGCAAATTTGTGTTTGACCATATTATTTTAATGTATTGTCTTAATTATGAACAGGTTTGTAGTGCAAACCTTTCACTATAGAGGGTTTGCACTTACGATTTGGTCAGTTACCCGGATGCGTGGCCATATCTGCAATACTCGGATGAAAACAACAGCATGGATTGCATTATTAATATATTACTGAATATGTTGTTCTGCTCATTTATGCTGTCTAAACCACTAAAAAATGTGTGGAAGCTGCTAAATCATATAGAGAAGGACTTAGTAAGCAGGAAAGGGTGCGATATTTTGACAAACTAAAGTTAATAGGTGGTAAAGATACGTACGAGCAGTATTCCCTGGTGAAAAAAACAGCATATGCTGGTAGGTATGTTTTGATGCTGGTCCTTAGCTGGTTTATGCTGGTCCTTTGCTGGTTTATGCTGGTCCTTGACCAGCAACATGACCAGCTAAGGACCAGCTTAAACCAGCACCAAAACATACCTAACCAGCATCCCAGCATCAAAACATGCCTACCAGCATATGCTGGTTTTTTCACCAGGGTTAATTAAGATATTAGCCTAATATTTCACCTACCTGAACGGAAATTATAAGAACAAAAATGAATGTTGTCAAGATTCTTGCCCTGGAAATCCTGATTCAGTTTGCCCAACCACAAACATATTTTGTTCCTCAAACAGTTTTTGCACTCTTCTCCTTGATTTGTTATAACTTTTGGCAGTCTATAGTACTGGAAATTTTTCTAACGGTCCGACCGATTAGTACAGCCCAAAACATGACAATAATTGACCATTTTCAGCAGTAAAATATGCGAGTTTCGTTCAGGTTCAGTGGCATTGTTTACATTCAGTGCCGCCAATATGGCCGATTAATGACGTGTCATGAAAACCCTCTATAGCGACAAATGAACCGGAAGTCTCTCCCATAGGCTTACTTCCGCATTGAAGAATAAACATGGATAAAAACAACCATAAATTATAGTCTATAGTTTGCCTATATGGTTGAAATAGAGCTAATATTCTGAATTTAGACAACCAGAGTGGAATTACAATATTTCCACAGACGAAAAAGCAGTTGTTAAACAGGCCACATGTCCATCATGTGCTGGTCAGTTAAGGTTATTAACCTCTTAAATAACAGAACAATGAGTCAGGTTTTACATATGGACTAACCTGATGAACAGAATGAAATATGGAACAAGACAATCCAAAATTATGTTTTAATAATTATCACATTCCCATTGGCCTGTGTGTTTTCTGTTTCTTTTTGTCTGTCTTTCTATGCCCGCCTCTTTCTCTCATTCCCTGGCCTATCTGTCTTTCTCTTTGTTTCTCTCTCTCCTGTCTGTCTCTTTTGCCCTCTCTCAGAGACCAATCATTGTGACCTCATTCTTCGCACAATGACATCAGTGTTCAAAATGACCAATTAGTAGAAAGCGTGAGAATTCTAACGAGTCTGCTGGGAAAATTGTGTCTGTGCTTGTGCAATGGCCATGTAGGTAAAGAAATAGCACATTATTAATGAATGCCCTCCGACAGCTGGTACCTGAATGTAAATCTGCGAGCCTTTAGTGTCTTGCACGTTTGATTTGTTATGAGATACAGTCAACACTAAAGTGAAGCAGTCAAAGACGGTAAATGGAAAATGTGTGTGTGTGTAAGTGTGTAAGTGTGTGTTCCAGCTGATTTAATCTTGGCTTTCCTTGATACCATCTACTGTTTCAGCCTGTAGACCCAACATATCATCAGTCATACCTGTCAGCAACTAAATCCCTCCCGCGCTCTCTCTCTCTCTCTCTCTCCTTCACTCTCTCTATCTGTCTCTCGCTTATTTCACTCCTGCCCACTTAAACGCACACATACACACTCACACATGACTTCTTAGTCCCCAGTGTGTTATTATGTGATTCTCCTGCACAGTAAATGTTCTGTATACATGCTCCTTTGTGTGTTCTCACTGACTTATTATTTGCTTCTTTTGAACAAGAGTAAATGAATGGCATGGCTACAACAGTCCTTATCGAATAAGTTTTTGGATATGCACTGTCCTTCCCATAATCAGTGGGTTTTATCAAAGACTTAGTCTGAAAGGGAATTTAGTTACTCTAAACCAACTCAAAAATGAATATGTATTCTGTAGCTGAGTTGAAGCACAAAACAAACTTTGGCTAAAACACTTTACAAATAAATATTACAACATATTCATTGGAATTTTTTATTTTAGGTTAATGTTGATTTATAAATAAACAGTAAAATCATGTTCATAAAATGTAAATTTATACATCAACATATCAGTGGCCTATGTGATTAACCAAGCATAATAAATGTTTAAGTTAGCTTTTACCTTAATTAATGTTAAACCTTATTGCAAAAGTGTCGACATTTCTTTCATAACTACATTGTTCCTATATGCCAACGGTTTCTCTCGTCTGTGCTATGCTGTAAGTAATCTGGTTGTGATTAATAGTGATACTGCATGCATGTAGATCATTCATCTACTTTTACGAGAAACTTTCATCTGTTTGTCGGTTCCAGATGTGCTAAATTGCCAGGATGACTGACAATCTGTTCATCTATACTGTAGTTAAATGTTCCTGGCAATTACATTTAGAATTTTGTAGACTGAGAAACTGCTTTTGGATGAGCTCCAAATAATTGACACAAAAACATTACAACATAATTTACCAGTGTAAACACAGTTATGCGTAACTAGACTTACCCAGACATTTCATGGTTCGCTTCTCTTATATACATGTATTGGCTGCTTTTGGTGAAATGTTTAAGTCATCCATAAAATTTCAATCAGGGCAAGTGTTTCTTTCACTGATTTTTATTTGTCTGAGCCACTTTAAATTGTCAGTCGGCATTAGAGTTTTTGTCTCAGCTGTTTTTTAATTAGATCCTTTTTCTCACTCAATCTCAATAATTTTCAACACAGTAGCAGAGGTTTTCATTCGAGCATTTGGCAGGTGCCAACAGCTGAGATTATACCTATCAACACCTTGATGTTATCGCTATACAGTGGGAAAATGCCATAGACAGTTGACTGCACAGCCCAAGCAAACACATACTTATACAGGGATCCATGGGATTTGATTTAGCGGTCTGGTCTAGGTAGTCTAGTGCATGTAGGATTGACGATGGAAAGTCTGGCTGTCAAGAACAAAATGTAATAATAACAGTGGAGACTTAAAGTTTGAGAATTAGAGGATCAAAGCATTACAGACTTGAGGGCAGACGTACTTCTAAAATTATGCGTGTGTGTGAGAGAGAGAGAGAAAGAATGGGAGAGAAGAGTTATTTGTTTTGCCTTCTTAGAACTTAAAAAACTTACATACACACTACTGTTCAAAAATTTGGGGTCTGCTTTGGAATATTTATGTGATCAAAAATGTAATTCTCCATTTAAATATATATATTAAAATGTAGTTTATTCCTGTAATGGTAAAGCTTAATTTTCAGCAGTCATTACGTTTTAAGTGTCTCACAATCCTTAAAAAATCTTCCATTCTAACATGCTTAAAATTTATAACAATATTTACTTTTTTTGTGAAAACTGTGATACATTTTTTAAGGATTCTTCTATCAACAGAAAGTTCAAAAGAGTAGCATTTACTTAAAATAGGAATATTTTGTTACAATAAAAATGTCACTCTTTATCAATTTGGGGTTTTGCTGAATAAAAGTATTCATTTCTTAAATAAAAAGTCTGAATGACCCCTAACTTTTGAATGTTAGCATATATACTACAAAAAGCATGAAATAAGTAAATTAAGTTGAAAAATATATATTATATAAAATATTAATTTAATTTAATTAACTTCAAATATTAAATTCCTATTAAAATATACAGACATCCCTTTTGTTTGACAAAGACTTAATGTGAAAGAAATGGAATTTAGTTACTCTAAATCAACTCAAAAGGGAAAATATCTTTTATTTTTACTATTAAAAGATGAGTTAAAGCACACACACACACACACACACACACACAAAAACTTTTGCTATTTAAAAGCATAAATATTACAAATAAATATTTCAGCAGCAGTTTACAAGGTTTTTTCTGTTATAGGTTAATGTTGATTTATGTTGAATGTTGAATGTTGATAATGTTGTTTTTTCTTATAATACAT
This sequence comes from Labeo catla, assembly GCA_012976165.1. Taxonomy (NCBI): domain Eukaryota; kingdom Metazoa; phylum Chordata; class Actinopteri; order Cypriniformes; family Cyprinidae; genus Labeo; species Labeo catla. The sequence continues at coordinate 1,597,669 of VONZ01000060.1, read as the reverse complement.
AAATCAAGTTAATTTATACATGTAATAAATATGTATAATAAAATATGTAGTCAATGTAATTATCCAAGCATAATAAACATTGTAAAAATGTTTTATAATTATTTTATGTTAGCTTTTACTTTAATTAATGTTAAACCTTATTGTAAATTGTCAGCATTTCTTTCATAACATTATTCCTTTATGCCAACAGTTTCTCTCATTTTAAGAAATATTTTTTAAAATGTAATTTATTACTGTAAAGCTGAATTTTCAGCAGCCATTATTCCAGTCACACAGTCCTTCAAAAAATCCTTTATTCTAACATGCTTAATATTTATATTAATATTTATTTAGTTAGTTATCTTTATTTTATTTATTTTATTTTTATACTTTTTTTTTATTATTTATTTTTTTGTGTGTGTGTGTAAAAACTGTGATACATTTTTTGTTTAGTATTCTTTGATCAACATAAAGTTCAAAACATTTATTTAAAATAGAAATCTTTTGTAAAAATAAAAATGACTTTCCTGTCACAGTTTGGGTTTTTGCTGAATAAAAGTATCAATTTCTTAAATGTGACCCTGCACCACAAAGTCTTAAGTAGCACGGGTATATTTGTAGCAATAGCCAAAAATACACTCTACTTATGCCAAAATCATTAGGATATTAAGATCATGTTCCATAAAGATATTATGTAAATTTCCTACCGTAAATATAAAAAAACTTAATGTTTGTAATTTGTAATTTACTAATTTGCATTGCTAATAACGTCATTTGGACAACTTTAAAGGTGATTTTCTCAATATTTAGATTTTTTTTTTTTGCAACCTCACATACCAGATTTTCAAATAGTTGTATCTCGGCCAAATATTGTCCTATCCTAACAAACCATACATCAATGGAAACCTTATTTATTCAACTTTTAGATTTCAAAAAATTGACTCTTATGACAGGTTTTGTGGTCCAGGGTCACAAAAAAAATATCTTACTGACCCTGAACTTTCGAATGTTAGCTTATATACTACAAAAAGGATGAAATAAGTAAACTAAGTTAACATAATAAAAATAAATGTATTCGATTAAAATTAAATATTAAATTGCTATTAAAATATAAAATATAAAACAATACAAAAATTCAAAACCCTTATAAAATATTCTAACGTTTTTTGTACCTCACTCTCATGAACTTTAAGAGACATTTTAACCATTTAGGGTGTGTTGTTCTCTTTTCACGCATTAGTCAGCGAGAGTTCTAATTACATCTCAAGTTCATGGATAATTTGCATCTCTATTATCAAATGTCTTTCACGTTTTTTACAAAGTCTACTGGAGCCAAGAGCAGCACAGCGTTATGTACTGCTTATCCTCAACCATGTCTTTGTTTGACAAGCGCTGCGCTTTAATCAAGTAGGAGGGTAACCTCAAACAGCCCGCATTATCCTTTTTCCGTACAGTCTTTTAATCGCGTTTTCCCTGAAATAGTTACTTTTAGGCCTACCATTATAGTGAAGTGTTCACAAATTTATAAAATCACTATACAAATAACTGTAACCTGAACAACATGCAGAAAAGAGTTATCTGTATCTATAGTAATATTAACGTTTTGTATGTTGAATTGAATATTGTGAGAGTTGTAGATATAAGGAGGCAGCGAATGTCGACAATAGTATATTCATGTCCAGTTTTAGCGGTGGGGGTTGCTCAAGCCGTCACCTTCAGGCAAAGCACAGAGGTCTTAGTTCAGTTTCGTAGAAAGGTTAACGGTCACCCACTCCTCCCACACTGACTGCACTTTTCTCTGGCCATCATGCCAGGCCTCGACCCCATCACCGCCATCAGCCACATCTTAGGAATCTGCCGAGAGAGGAGACTGGAGGTCAAAGTTCAAGACCCAATGCGGGCGGAGTCACACAATCGTTCCATTTCTCTCTCTTTTATACATTTTTAAAATACGTATTGCACTGAAAGCCTGAAGTTCAAAGCTACAGATGCCAGTGTCCGATAAAGCCACTGCGTATAGTATGTACGTAAATAGTAGCATGCTAAAACACATGTGCGAACACACCCCTCCTCTGTCATTAAGGGCCATTTTCTACGCTTCCTGATCCTTCATCAGCGCCTTCCGCTTCATTCCTGATTGGCAGAAACATGCTGACCTCGGCAGACATCTGATTGGACGACCTTAAGGTCTTGTGGTAGCGGTCTACACCCCTTGTCTGAGTGTCTAGAGTGGATGTTTGTTCAGGTCTTTGATCGGCTAGAGCTGACAGGATGGGGAAAAAATACAAAGGACTGCTTAGATGAGTCTGAATAAACTGTAAGCATTCACATTTTTGGTCTACATCCTCTAAGCATCTAAATAAAACATCCACATTATTATTTTAATAGCTGATGAATGGCACATTGAGATGAAAAACAAAGCCAACGAATGCCTTGCAACATTTTTGTCCATTTGAGTAAAGCTTATTTCAAGAAAGTATGTTTTTCATTCATTTTGTGTATAGTATAGAAACAATAGTTTGTCTTGGTGTCAATAAAAGGCACAAAGGTATAACAGCATAACAGCACTCCAGATATGACAAATAATATTATTGTGTGTGTTTGTATTTAAGTATAACTAAGTATATAGTAGAAATATATTACATTTTTAAATTGGATTTATCTCTTAATCTCAACAGCTGACACTTTGCAATGAGACAGATTTGTGATTTGCATTCTCTCTTATGTTATAAGGCCGCACTGCCCCCTGCTGGATAGGTTATGTAGTGGCCTTCATAGAAAAAGTGTCTAATTTATGTACCATATCGATATTAAGCATGTCATAATAGATTATTTAGTTTAAAATACATTCATTCAAATCAGTTTTTGAACAGTAAGAACAGTTGAACAGTTTCTTCTGCTCACCAAGCCTGCATTTATTTGATCCAAAGTGCAGCAAAAACAGTAACATTTTGAAATATTTTTACTATTTAAAATACCTGTTTTCTATTTGAATATATTATAAAATGTAATTTATTCCTGTGATTTCAAAGCTGAATTTTTAGCATCATTACTCCAGTCACATGATCCTTCAGAAATCATATGTTATATATTCTGTTTTTATTAAATATTCTGATTTGCTGCTCAAAAAACTTAGTAGTAGTAGTAGTATGTTGAAAACAGCTGAGTAAAATTTGTCAGGTTTCTTTGATGAATAGAAAGTTCAGAAGAACAGCATTTATCTGAAATAGAAATCTTTTGTGACATTATACATGTTTTTATCATCACTTTTGATCAATTTAAAGCGCTAAAAAAATAAAAGCAAATAAAAAATACTGACTCCAAGCTTTTGATAGTGTATAATGTTACAAAAGCTTTTTATTTCAGATAAATGCTGATCTTTGGATTTTTCTTTTCATCAAAGAATCCTGAAAAAAATGTTTTAAATACTGATACAAATTAATAATGATACAAAATGTTTCTTGTACAGCAAATCAGCATATTAGAATGATTTCTGAAAGATCATGTGACACTAAGGAGTGGAGTATTGATGCTAAAAATGTAGCTTCACAGGAATAAATTACATTTTAAAATATATTCAGACAGAAAATAGATATTTTAAATAGTAAAAATATTTCAAAATTGTAAAAATAAATGCAGGCTTGGTGAGCAGAAGAGACATTAAATAAAAAAAAAAACATTAAAAACTTACTGTTTAAAAACGTATATACAAATTATGATGTATTTATTTAAAAGTTACATTACATTCAATTTTAAAGCACAGCCACCAGACTTTAGAACCTCTTTTTACTTTAAGGTTAAATACTTATTTAAAATCATAGCAAGATATAGTTTAATAGCTATGATACTGTTTTTGAAATCAAATTCTTGCATATATGACAGGGGAAAAAATGTTAATTTAGTTTAACACCTTTTTGAGGTTAAATACAGATTTTAAATCATAAGATATCAAGATATTACACAAACCCAAATTGGTAATAAAACAGTTATTGAATGAACGTGTCCTATTTTGTGTCCTAAACTCCTGAAACACTGAAAGAAATAAATCAAATATTTATGTATGTGAAAATATTTAGATGTAACCAGTGTTGGGGAAAGTTACTTTTAAAAGTAATGCATTACAATTTTGCGTTACTCCCTGAAAAAGTAACTAATTACTTTTTATGGAAAGTAATTTGTTGCGTTACTTTTGCATTACTTTAAATCTGGCAGGGCTTGCTTCTTTGTTTTTAATATAAAACAATTTTAATGTAAAAGCTCTTTTACACCAAAAGTGAAATGAATTCACCTCAGGCAGAAAAAAAAAAAGTACATTTATGCAGGACATCACTCTTCAGCTATAAAAAAAAATGAAGCACAAATGTTAGTTTATCTAAAGTAATTTTTACTTATTAGTATGGTTGAATTGCATCATCAGAATTCTGATTCTGATTCTGAAGGTCGGCAGCAAAGACACTGGTTAATAAAATGAGATTAAATACATAAAGAATATTTGTTTTATTTAACACATTTAATTATTGCATTTTTGCGTCATATTCTGAGTTTGCATTTCACAGTTTTAATTCATTTTGAGGAATACTGAATCTGTTTTTTGTGAGTGAGATGAATTAATGCATGTTCACATTTAGTCTAGAATACAGTAACATCATGTTTACTCCCAATTTCCCAACAGGAGACTTGTCAATCAATAAATGGGGAAAAAAAGTAACTGGCATTACGTATTTGAAAAAGTAACTCAGATATCTTCTTAGAAATTCAAAAATAATGCGTTACTTTACTAGTTACTTGAAAAAGGTAATATCATTACGTAACTCACGTTACTTGTAATGCATTACCCCCAACACTTTGGCTGCTTCCGAAAGCTCTAAAATGCTGCCTTCGGAGGCAGCATTCCAAGGCAGGAAGGCATCAAGGCACGTCCGAATCCAAATTCTGCTTCACTTCCTGTCTCCCAAGGTACCTTCTTCTGTTTGAATTTTGAAGGCAGCATAGATGTATCCTTCGCTGCCTTAGATATCCCACAATTCTGTTCATTCCATTCCGTAACGGTTGAGCTAAAAAAAATAAATATGGCGTCTGAAAGTTGCGTTTGGTGGTCAGTTTGTGTGTAAATGTATATTTCTGACTAACTTTTTGCATTTTTGAACAATAAATAAAATCAATATTATAGTATCTAAATATTTGTTTAGTTATCATCAAAACTCTATTTTGATGTAGATAATTAAACCGTTACGCTGCCTCAGGAGCCTGTCCGAAATCAGTTTCGTGAGGTGCCTTCGTGCAAAAACGCTGCCTGCAGAGTCATTGACTGATAAGGCAGCGAGGCAGCAAGTCAGTTGTCTAAGCTTTCGGACGCAGCCTTTGTAATTATGGACCCTTTTCACAAGCCTGTGATGACGCTTTTCAACGGTCATTATCATCATAAATCCGTTAAAGTTTTTTATATTTTGATTTTTAAAAATATCTATGTACATTTATAACACTATACTTTGTATTATATCACCTTTTCATCAAGTTACAAAAAAACTAGTTAACGCTATGCGAGGGTGTCTCTAATGCCGCGTCTATGTGAGGGACGGTAAATTTGACATTGTTTTCACTTCTGACTGCCGACATCAGTCTAGCTCAATTTTTTCCTTTGATTGAAAGTCGTGAAAACACTATCGTGTAGTTTTTCTTTTGCTATTTGAGCAAATGAGAATGCAAAAAATATATTTGTGGTACTCTCCCATTCACTGCTTTCGGATTTTACCCAACTATAACGACTTCCACTATGAGAAACCGGGAAATGTGAGAAAGGTCCATTAACATTTTCATAAGTAACTGTTAATTTCACATTTTTTATCAGTAACTGTAACAGATTACAGTTACATTTATTTCGTAATTAAATTACGTAATTCTGTTACATTTACCTAGTCACTCCCCAACACTAGTTACTCTGCTAATAGACATCATACAAAAATATGTGTTATATGCACATACAACTAATTATAGCCAATGATCATTCATGCTCTTTTTAAGTAGCTGGAGACATATCTGAAGCAAGGAATCTTAGAAATACCCCATTTAAACATTTTTAAAAAATTTACATTTATGTCCTTTATATTCATATTTACATATAAGTGCATCTTTTAGATATATGATGGTGATTAACACTTTTCCCAAACAGTACTGATCACCAAATTAATATGCCACCCCTCGCTGCCATTGATCCGCATGACACTGATGTCAATTAGTAAATATTCTTTGATGGAATAAAATACCAGACCATTGATGAAATACCAGCGTGACTCTGTGGCCTACATCACCTCATCCAGACATTTCCAGCATGTCAATTTCCTATTCATGCTCGTGTGTCATGCATCTTTTACGTGGAAAAACATCAGGCCATTTTTACTTATTCCAGCCTGAATGCGGTGGTAATTGAGGTCTCGGCGAGCTGCACAATGAACTGATTTAAACTATTGTGGCATGGAATGCTTCTTTGGTTAATTTGGAGCGAGTCCTCCAAAGGCTTTGTTTAGCATGTGAATGCATATTATTGACTGGTCATATAGGATGGAATAGGGTGCGCATTTCCTGGAGATTGTTTTACGTGCTCGTTGTTTGGCCTTTACCTGATTCCCCAAATAAGTGGAAAAAATCAGTTTATTAGCTGTAATTCTTCAGTAGTGCATCAATATTTCAATGCCATCCACCATATTAAGTGTTTAATTTTCAAATTTTTTAGAAATTTAGTCCACTTTAGATTTAGAAAAAAGTCCACTTCAAAAAAACAATATTTAGCTTCTGGCCTATGTTAAGAAACCTAATGCACCTTTGATAAGGACTTCTGCTTCTCTTTCAGCTGGACCTGTCACTGTTGCTATGAAACACTCAAAAAGGTCATTAGTGATGAATGAAGGTGGGTGCTGTGTGTTAATATATTAAGTATGCAATGCTGTGAATGCATTATAAGGAATGTCTTTGTGAATATGTTTGTGTGTGCATGGTCAAATGTATAAAAACCCTACGCTGTGCTTGGAGTTCAGTGAACGATTGTAAGATGTCCTACTTCACTCTTCTGTTTTCAGCCCTCAGCATCCTAAGCAGCTTCATGCTGAGGGAGGTTACGGCTTTCACACTGCCACTTCCTGATGACAGCAATCCTGAGAGATCTATGTGGGGACAGTTTCCTGAGGTAAGTGCTTTTTACTCTTTCTTTTTCTACGCTTTCTTTAGTACTTTGGGTTGGAATATACAGCATGTGCAGAACTGCGGTCATAGTCATAGCCTAAAACATAATATGTCATTTAAATATTATATAATTTATAATATATCATTTTGAATTCTTATTTCAGTTAAAATGATGATGATGATGATGATTGCTGTTGTCTTTATCTTTGATCTAAGTCTTCATATCTAATAGTATTGACTAAACTTAATTACATTAGGTTGCAACATGTCATGAAATATTATAACTTGTAATATTTGATTTTTTTAAATTAAAATGATTATTATTATTGTTATCTTTATCTTTAATGTAAGTCTTCATATCTAATAGTATTGAATAAACATGATTACATATCATTGTGAAATAATATAATATCATATATTATATTTGAAATTTGAAATATATAATATTTTTTAAGTAAAAATGATGATGATGATAATTATTGTTGTTGTTTTATCTTTATCTAAGTCTTGCATATAGTACTGAATAGACTTGATAACATTAGGTTGCACTATGTCAACATAACGTAACAACATAACTGCTAATATTTCATTTTTAATTTTTTATTGTTGGTGTCTTTATATGTAATATTATTGAATAATCTTTTATTCTTTTTTTACATTAAGTTGGACCATGTCATTAAAAAGTTTTATAATATAGCATTTTTAATTGTTATTTTTATTACAATTATTACAATTTTATATGTGTGTGTGTGTGTGTGTGTGTGTGTGTGTAACCATGGACCACAAAACCAGTCAACCAGGGGCAATTTTTTGAAATTGTGATTTATACATCATCTGAAATCTGAATAAAAAATCTGGAATCTGAAGGTGGAAAAAAATCTAAATATTGAGAAAATCGCTCAATAGTTGTCAAAATGAAGTTCTTAGCAAAAATTTATTTTTGATATATTTATGGTAGGAAATTAAAAAATATCTTCATAGAAACATGATCTTTACTTAATATACCAATATACAAATTATTTTTGGTATAAAAGAAAAATCGCTAATTTTAATCTATACAGTGTTTTGTTGGCTATTGCTACAAATATATCCGTGCTACTTATGACTGGCTTTGTGGTCCAGGGTCATATATATATAGAGAGAGAGAGAGAGTTATACATTTTATACTAATTTAAAATTTTTACTTTGATTAAATTTTGTTCATTATTATTGTTGTTATTGTTGTCTTTTAGCTGCATCTTCATATTGTGTCTAGTATTACTGAATAAACATGATTACATTAGGCTGCACCAAATAAAAAAAAATGTAAGGGTCAAAGCAAGCAGAAATATTAATTAAAATATTAAGGTATTTATCACATTTTCACTTTTTACAGTGTAAAAAGAAAAGCAAAGTTATACGAAATGTGAAGAATTGTAGGACCAGCTACCGTTAGTACTTTCTGTACTTCTGCTTTGTATTTTAAAGTTGATTTTAAAAATGCAAATTAAAACATAATAACAATAATTCATAGAATAATAGTAATTAAAAATTTTAACAAAAAAAAAATAGTGAATGCAATTTCTTAGTTTAAAACTGACATCAGTGAGTAGTGTATCATTTATTACATTTATTTATTTAGTTGTTTATTTAACAGGGACAATGCAGAATAACATTACAGATGCTCTACATACAGGCTTCTAGCCTATGGTTAATTTGTAGCCCCAGTCCCTGGTTAGGCTTTAAAAAAACAATTAAAAAAACATCCTTAGTCCATTGATCACTAAATCTGCTGATTTTCACCATTTCTTCTTCAAAGAATGCTCAAGAGATTCCCCGGAGTCTGCAAATAGAAGACTTTACTCTTCATGTAGCCCCAACCAGTGCCCGTGTGCGCTCTCCCACCATCCTGCGACTTCGCCCCAACGTATCAGTAGCAACAAATCCATTGCTCCTGAAAGCCCACCTCCCCATTCGCTTTGGGCGGGATTCGCAGATGACCCCAAGGGAGCGCGCTTCTAAGTCCAACATCAACCTCCCTCAACGCTTCGGCCGGTCCTGCACTATGTGTGCGCGGTCAGTGAACGGACCCTCGGCCACCCTCCCGCAAAGGTTTGGGAGGAGGAACATGTTTGCTTTAGACCCTCTACGTGCACTGGATCTCTACACACGCACACCTGAATCACCACTTCCAAAAGAAAGGTAAACTTGAATATCTCTGGTATCAACTGAAACTGTTATTATGGGTATTGTTTTCTAATCATATGCAGGGTTGCCAGGTTTTCACAACAAAATTTGCCCAATTGCTCCTCGAAACTAGCCCAAAAACCTAGCGTTTCGAGGGGGGGGGGCCCGTTAAAAATCATGTTCTGGGAGTAAAATACACATTTTTAGCAGGGTTCCCCTGGTAAAGTTCGCATTCCAGAGGCTACATTTGAGTCACTTTAAACCACGGACATGAAAAACAACCCGCTTCAACAGTGTTAAAGTAGCCCAATTCCACGGGAAAACCACGGACCTGGCAACACAGATCAAATGTGTGTGTATATTATGTTTAATATATGAATTAGATATTTTTTAGATGTAACTTATATATGTAATGTATTAATTTAATGGAATTTCTAACAAATTGATTTATTTGATTTCTCACGTAGGACTCAAGTCCAAGACTACATCTTTGAAAGAGTAGAAGACTCAGAAGAAACTGTAAAGAACACAGACTACACAGCTTTAGACAAATAAAGCCTGCAAAACAACAGCTGTTTATGACAAATGTTTTGTTCACCACTTTTATGAATTTCCTACTCTCTTCATGCATTTACATCTGTACTTGTCTGCTTGTAAATTGAGTAAATTATGAATAACACTATACGGTGACAGTGTGTTCTTATTATTGATATATGTGTTTCAAAAGAGATATGTTTCATTGTGATGCCATAGAAGAACCATTTTTGTTTCTCAAAGAGCCTTTCAGTCATCAGTTGCTAAAAGAATAATTTTATTAATCTAAAGAACATTTTCCACTATAAAAACGTTTTATGCAAGAGAAAGGTTCCATTGATGGTAAAAGTTCTTCATGGAGCCATTGATGCTAATAAAGCACATTTACTTTTGAGAGTGTTGGAACAATGTTTATTTCGTTCCTGCATAATAAGAGCCACTCTTTCACCTGTAAATGCATTCTGCACTACATTGCTTAATGAGGTTGAGTTTATAAATATGCTCTTTAATTAACTGGAATGTTTCATGTTTATCCTCTACAAGATGGCCTGCTACAGGTTGCTGAGAAACAGTGAGACATGGCATTTGCAATATATGATTTGCCATACACACACACACCTCTAACCAAGAATAATGATATAAGAAGATATATCATCCCTCTATGTTTAGCTTTAAGGTCTTATTTAAGTTTTCAACCAGGAGGCGATTCAACCTTCCCCTTGGACAGCGATTTCAACCTGCAGGGAACAAATTACATGAAAGAGAGCTGTTTGCAAATATCAAAACCATTCCTTGCTCTCAGTTTTTCAGCCTCCAGGAATCATCCTGTGACACAGATATCCATCACTAGTTTCACAAAACCTCTTGAGGTGATGCTTTACACAACATACATGCATCTTGCTATAATGCCATTTAAACAATCTGAACAAAATAGGCCTACTTTATATCCAAAAGCATCTAACTGCATCAGTCATGGTACAAAAATATAAACTGGGTAGCAAATGAGCTTTTCTTTATAACAAACAGATTGCAAACACACACTTACTTGGGTGTTACAAGCACAATAGTTAATATGCCCTAAAAGAATGGTATTGCGCTTACTTTGAATAATTAAAAAAAATCACTGAGAAATTATTGAAATAAATTAAAGTAAAATGCACAAATAAGAAAGAAATGACAAGTAACACTTTGAATTAAACATGAAACTTCTCCTCCCACATCAAAAAGAGCAATAACAAGTTTACATCCTGTTACAAATAACAAAACAGATAAATCACATTTTTGTTACTGATAGATGAGCCCCCAAATTCAAAGACTGAAATAGTAGGCCTATTGTAAAATGCACTACAATATCTTTGTCTTATTTATAATTTCGAAAAATCATTTTCACATATGTAACAAAATCCAATCTATGCTCCTAAAGTACATCTGAAAGTATAAGTACATTTAGATTTTCCACCATGGTAAGGATGATTTTGAGGAAGTATTTTAAAAAAAAAAAGGTTTCAATTGAACAGAAACTAAAAAGTTGATGGGTGAAAGGTGTTGGCAGTTAGCCACGGCACTGAAATGAGTGAAATGTTTCTGATTTGACAAATGGTAACATGAGCAAACCTATTCATAGCGCAGTAAAGGTGGGTACAAATATTAATTTAAAATGCTATAGAATTCGCTGCTATAGAATGCTATAGAAACACTGTTGAAACAGCGTTGAAACGTTTAGTGCTGAACTGTTGAAAACCCAGCAGGCACATGACCAAACTTCAATGGTGAAATATGGTTGAAACAATGTCAGTTGTTGTTTCAACATTGAAACAATGTTGAAATACTGTTTAAAATATTAAATGCATTTCATTTAAGACAGGGTTTTTCCTGCAGAGAATTTCAAGGTGACTGTCTCTGTCAAATTTAGTTCCACCTCTGGCTGTCAGCAAAGCTCAGAATGGTGGTCACATGTTCCTGTACCTTCACCACCAACATGGTTTCTGTTGTAGGTTCCACTCTCAAACTCTTTTACCTTTTTCCACTGCGCAAATATACAAATATCTTGTAATGAGACATTTGTAAACCTGTTTTCACAGAAACTATATTTTTCCACCAAAATAAAAGATCAACTGGTTTCTATCAAAAAAGTACAAGGGTTTCTCTTGCAAGTGCAGCAAAAATATGCATGTTGTTGTACAAAAAAACTTATTTGAGTCTTTAAAATATTGTATTTGGATTGTTCTTCTACAGGTTTTTAACAATACATCCGAGCACAAACACTGCAAGCTTTTTCATGTTTTATACAGTATAGGTCTCCAATATTGAGTATGTGGTAGTTTATTGAAGTTGATTGTAAAGCCATTGGTGCCAGTCGTTTGATTTTTAACTTTAATGTTAGTACAGTGTTGATCTAAATGCAAACTAGGTTCTAATTGAAGGTACAGTTGTGTATTCACTCTTGTTGAAATGTAAGACGGTGAAACAACGTCGCATTATCAACGTCGATTCAATTTGCAAAATCAACACCTAATTCAACGTTAATCCATCGTCTACAGAAAGACTTTAATTCACCCATTCTGAAGGTAAGACAGTTAAACAACATTGAGATTTTAAAGGTGAATCGACGTCACAATATCAGCTTTGATTAAATCTGCAAAATCGAAACCTAATTCAACCATGGTACCTGATGTTGTTTCACCGGTGAATCAACGTTGAAATGCCAGCTGGGAATATACCTACATTGCAATTACTATACAACTAATTTGGTTACGGTGTCGAGTAAGATAACTTCTAAATGTTAATATTTAGCAATATTTTGCGTTTACAGAACGAATTTAATTCGCATTTATGGATCTCGTATCCCGCGTTCATCTTAGAAAGAGGTTAACAGACTTACTAATGTAGCCTGAGTCTACATTTGCGTCCTTACAAAATTAATCGGCTGCGGCAATACTATGGTACACTGATGATGTCAGATAGTACACTGGCACTTATTTTAATTAAGTGAATATTTTTAAAATGGGTTCATTTATGAAATTTCTCTAGACATATACCTATATATAGCCTATCCTCTTTTTTTTGCCAGATCCATCTGTCGTGAGCATTAGAATGGGAGAAAACGTAGAAAAAGGAAAGAAGATCTTTGTTCAGAAATGCTCTCAGTGTCACACTGTTGAAGCTGCAGGCAAGCACAAAGTTGGTCCGAACCTAAATGGACTCTTTGGTCGCTTGACTGGCCAAGCACCTGGCTACCTTTTCACAGAGGGCAGCGTGGAGAAGGGTGAGTGGTCACAGGTCCTGATAGTAGTTGCATAGAGAGAATACTTTTTTATTATAAAAGTGAAAGTAAATGTTCATACAAGGTAATGCTTTCAGTTTGAACTTATTTATGACCACATATTGTATCCTGTCAGTGCAATATTTTCATTCAGTTTGCATTAATAAATTAACGAATAAAGCATACTTCAGCTTTGCTTTGGTTGATTTAGGTGTTGTTTGGAAGGAAGACACACTTACAGAGTTTTTAAGGAATCCTAAGAGGTACATTCCAGGGACCAAGATGATCTTTTCTGGAATCCAGAAGAATGAGGAAAGGATTAATCTGGTAGCATATTTGAAGAAATCCACATCATCCACTTAAAACATGTTTTCTCACAGTTTACTCGTATATTATTAATATTTTATTGAAGAAGTCCACTTCCAAAACAAAGATTCACATTTAATGTACTTACCCCTTGTCATCCAAGATGTTAATGTCTTTCTTTCTTCAGTTGTAAAGAAATCATGTTTTTTGCGGAAAACATTTCAGCATTTTTCTCCATATAATTGACTGCTATGGTGTCCCCATTTTGAACTTCCAAAATGCAGTTTAAATGCGGCTTCAAACAATCCCAAATGTGGTTGTAAACAATCCCAGCTGAGAAAGAAGGGTATTATCTAGCGTAACAATCGTTTATTTTCATAAAAATAATACAATTTAAAATCCTTTTATTGTCAAACGCTAGTCTTGTCTTACTCTGTCTGGACTTTTTTTCCGGTTCATGACAATTATTGTATGTCATAAAAGACTCCCATCCCATCTCCCTCAACTTCAAAATCATTATATCGCTGTTTTACTTTTTTTTGTTAAGGGTGTTTGATCTTCTTTGCATGTTCACAAAGACTGGGTACTTCTGCAGCGATGTAGGATGATTTTGAAATGATTTTTGAAGTTGAGGGAGAAAATACAATTGGAGTTTTTCGACATACCCTAACTGTCTTGAGCCAGAATAGTTCAGGGAGAGCAAGACAAGACGAGTATTTGAGATATAAAAGTATTTAAATTGTATTTTTTTAAAGAAAATAACCAATGATTTCGTTAGATAAGACCTCGGTTAGGATCGTTTACAACCGCATTTGGGTTCGTTTGAAGCCGCATTTAAACTACATTTTGGAAGTTCAAAATCGGGGCACCATAGCAGTCCATTATATGGAGAAAAATCCTGAAATGTTTCCTCAGAAAACATAATTTCTTTACCACTGAAGAAAGAAAGACATGAACATCTTGGATGCCAAGGGGGTGAGTAAATTATATGTGAATCTTTGTTTTGGAAGTGGACTTCTCCTTTAATAATAGTAATTGATGTCAAGCAAAACATATTAATCAATTAATTAATTAATTTGAATATATTAGCAAATAATAGATATCTTTTAATGAATGAAAGACATCCCTTTCTGATTAAAGGGATAGTTCACCCAAAAATGAAAATTCTGTCATTAATTACTCACCCTTATGTCGTTCCAAACCCGTAAGACCTTCGTTCATTTTTGGAACACAAATTAAAATATTTTTAATGAAATCCGGGAGCTTTCTGACCCTGCACAGACAGCAACGCAACTACCACGTTCAAGGCCCAGAAAAGTAGTGAGGACATCTTTAAAATGTCACATCAGTGGTTCAACCATAATGGTATGAAAGTATGAGAATATTTTGTGTAAAAAGAAAACAAAAATAACGACTTTATTCAACAGTTTATTCTCTTCTGTGTCAGTCTTTGATGCATGTTCTCGAGGGTATACCACAACACATATGTGTGCATTCCTCTGCTTGCAAACAAGGCACAGTGCATCCGGGTTCTTTATCAATTCTTACTACATTTCTGGGCCTTGAATGTGGTAGTACCATTGCTGTCTATGCAGGGTCAGAAAGCTCTCAGATTTCATCAAAGATATCTTCATTTGTGTCCTGAAAATGAACGAAGGTCTTATGGGTTTGAAACAAAATGAGTGTGAGTAATCAATGACACGGTTTTCATTTTTGGATGAACTATCTCTTTAACTACTGCACCTAACAATTATCCAGTCCACCAGCAGAGTTCACTGTTTCCTAAGCAGTATTTCATGGTTTTTCTAACAGCTGCTCAGTGATTCTTAAATGAATCACATATTCATATTATGTAAATGTATTATATATGACAACTATCATACTCACATTTTATGACTTTTCACTGAATGCTTTGTATATTTATAAAACTTTAAGTTTAAAACTTAAGTATTGTTTTGATGTTTTATGTAATTTAGCTATCTAATAACATGCCACAAATTTGGCTATAAAGGCCTGGTTTCACAGGGCTTAGACTAAACCAGGATTAGCCAATAGTTCAATTAAGACATTAAAGTAACTTTCACAAATGTGTCTTAGAAAAAAAAAAAAAAACATTACTGTGTGCATCTTAAGACAAAACAAAGCCACCGATATATTTTAAGATCAGTCAGTGCAAGCTTCTTTCAGCTGAAACAGTTCAGACTTACATTTTAGTCTGGGACTAGTTTTAAGCCCTGCCTGTGAAACCAGGGGATAGTATGCTAGTTTCAGCTGATGTATTGTGTTGTATTGTATGTTAGTGTTTTGTTATATTTTAGGCCTTTTTAGACTGGTGTCTAATCCAGTATGGGAAATATGAATGGAGATGTTTCTGGTCATTATGCAAAGAAACCCAATTTAATCCTAAGTAACTCATAATCTGTTAAGCATGAAGCAGTCATTTACACTTGCTGTATATATCTGTTAAAATAATAGCAATATAGAACACTAGTGCATATATTTTACCAAGTGTTTTCCTTTGGTTCATGGTGTCAACCAATGAATACAAACTTAAAACAGAAAATGAATGAATACATTTATTTATGGCGATCTTTTCATAGATCTTTTCAAATTGTTTTATTTCTCTTGGGATGTTCCCTCTAAACAATGCAAAACATTTCTAACAGAGACATTTCCAATTAAATTGTCTAAACTTCTAAAATAGCATAATGATCAATATCACTAGTACAGACAAACAGACAAGCAAAAGAAGACAAATAACAAATATGAAAGCATCTGATGTGTCATAATTTCCATATACTGTACTTGTCCACTGTCATGGGAAAACACTAATTTCAGTGCTCATTTCCCAGAGCTGACAACATGACGTCTATCACACTTCTTTAGTATTTAAAGTGCTGCAGTCATGTGTGAATATGACTTTTAAAACATACCTGAGTCAGGTTCAGTGGTTTGGTACATTCCACTGATGGGAGGATTCCCTTTCTAGTGTAGATGGGTGTTGGCAACGAACTAAACCTTTTGCTGTTAAGGCAACCCTGGGTTGACATGCAAAAGAGCAGATTTGTCTAGCATGAATTAATCATCGCATCATGGATTCCCTATTTCTTTCGTCAGAACTTATGTTGTCAAAAGGTGGTTATTTTCCGGGTTAGTGGATGGATAAATTAATTTGACTGTAATAGACAAGCAGTCAGACAGAAAGACAGACAGACAGACAGACAGATAGATAGATAGATAGATAGATAGATAGATAGATAGATAGATAGATAGATAGATAGATAGATAGATATTTGAACTGCTTACCTAGGCGTACCTGAATTACATATGCTCTATGTTGTGTTTTAAAATGCTGTCTCTCGATAGGCTACATGTCATTCTTGGGTGAATTTTAACTGGCTTTCTAAACGTCACTCACCATTATGGCCCGCCCACCTCATGCTCACCTCACCGCGGAACTCAAAGCACAGCTCGAGGTTCAAACCTGAGCTGAAAGCCGTAAACTTAAAACCTGCGCTCTCCTCCACCTTCCGCTTCACTCTCGGATTACATCGGTGCGTCACAGACATTGAGTTCGCGATAACCTTCCCAGAAGCGAAGTTACCTAAGACCTGGCTTCGGCAGGTAGAAGAAGAAGTGGGATGGCGAACCCGGTGACAGTCACTTGGTCCAAAGTATAAATGTGCTGATAAGGCGTTTTTATAAGTGGACCGTCAGTGACACGACGACAGAGCCGCCGCGCCACGCTGTCATTCTGAACCTGGTAACCGCGGTAGGCACTTTGTATTCGTTTTACCCACGGAGACATTTAAATCTATCTTTGAATCATCAAACAAGTCCTAGCTTGTTGTAAGAGAAGTATTGTAACTGTGAATCAGTCACTTTTACATCCGAACATGATTATAAAATATGATTATAAAAGTTTGTTTTTTTAAATAATTAAGCCCTGAGAACCAATCGACGCTTGATGATTGTTTTGAGTTTACTCTGTAGTCGTAGAAACCCTTGAAAAGTCTGTTTCCTGTGCTCATTGTGGATAGACTGACTCATCGATGGGCCTAATTTTTAGACCGTTTTTCCTTTACTAAGTGTCAGTTTGACCTCAGGCAGCTTTGTAGTTCGTATTAAGATGTTGAAGGTTTTTCTATTATGTCATTTACGATGTGATTCGCTGATCGGTTTGGTCAAAGTCATCAGCGCATCGCGTTGCTGTAGCAACGAAAAGGGACCCGCATCGCGTACAAGCGTTCAGGTGGAGCCAGGAATGCAAATATTGTGTGTAGTATAATCCTTTAATTCTTATTTTATGTATCCTTTTTGTTATTCATTTAATTAAGTACAACGTCAAATGTTGCTCCCTGTAATTATTATCAAGCTGGCTTCGGTGTAGTGTGACTTTAATGCAGCTAAGTTAGACTTTTTTAAATGTTTTTATAGACTAAAGGGACTTAACACTCAAAAATGCAACTTCTGTCATCATTTACCATATTAGTGTGTTCCTTTCTTCCGTGGAAAGAAAAGGAGATGTTAGGCAGAACAGCCTCAGTCACAATTCACTTCAATTGCATTTTTTTTCCATGCAGTGAAAGTGAAAGGTCGCTGAGGTTTGTCATTCTGCTTACCGTGCTATTTTGTGTTCCACCTTAAAGTTGCAAAATGCAAATACTGTGTTGTATAATAGTTTGAGCTCTCATGTATTTTTTTAGTACCATTTATTTGGTTAATTATTTATTTTTAGACAACAAGGAACTTTGTCAAACATTGTTCCCCATCATATTGTCATCACGACCACTGTGGTTTAGTGGGACTTTCAGAGTGCTAAACTGAAGCCTGTACATGTTTTGAATTGAATTATGTGGCTTATGAGTTGTTTCAGTAGGTTTTTCCTAAATGTACTCATGCACAACCATAGGGTGAAGTAAATGATACATGACGCCATGTCATTTGCTGTCTAACCGATGTATTTCATTTGATAAGCTTTCGTTGCCCCCGTGAGATCATGCTTACTAAATCATGTGACTTAAGACGTCAAGGGTTATATTGGTTTTTCCCTCATGAAGTCACTGACTTTATCATCTGCACTTTTTGTCGGACCCTTAACCACAATAAGCTCTTTATCATTCAAGTCCAACAACATTTATTCCATATAAGTTTGTGTTTTTAATAACTGTATCTTTGATATGCTTCCTTACCCTTGGTCCCACTGTATAGCCCTCAACCTACAGCCCATTTACTGTAATGACTAAGTTAGATGGAGTTAATGATTGACATGTATTATAAAGAGTAAGTCCTCATATTTTGTGCATATTTGTGTGTACATTAGCACTTACACCCACATTCTGTTTTCACATACGTAAAAGTCAGTACGGACAACGTCATTTTCCATTGATGGTTTTGTATTGTTTGTCCCTACAACTAACTCTGACTGTACTGTGTTGGCATCCTTTTCTTCTATGTTTACATCATAGGTTACTCACCCTCATCAGATAAGACAACCTGTTCACAATGTCACACATGCAGGGATCATGGACTGACAGGCATTATTAAATGCATAGTTCTAGCTCGGAAATCTGATTCAATGATGTATCTACAGTAAATATATATACAGAGAGAGAAAGTGGTAAATGTACATGTCAATAAGTTGGGGCATTAAAGGGATAGTTCACCCAAAAGTTAAAATTCAGTCATTAGTTACTCGCTCTCATATCGTTCCAAACCTGCAAGACCTTCGTTCATCTTCATAACACAAATTAAGATATTTTTGATGAAATCTGAAAGCTTCCTGACCCTGCATAGACAGCAATGTAAATGAGACATTCAAGGACCAGAAAGGTAGTAAGGACATCGTTAAAATAGTCCATATAATATCAGTGGTTCAACCTTAATTTTATAAAGCTATGAGAATATTTTTTTGTGTGCAAAGAAAACAAAAATAACTTCATTCAACAATTTCTTCTATTTTGTGTCAGTTTTTAACTGCGACAGTGTATATAATGTGTGTTTGTGTATACATAGTTATTATTATCAATACATTTTAAATTATTATCAGTAAATGTAATTTCTAAATTGGTTTCATTTATCATGCTTTTTATTGCTCTTTTCTATAAAACATTAATACTCGAGGCTGTGCACGTTGTAAAAAAAATTCTGTAAAATTTATGGTTAAAAAAACGGCAGCAGAATTTTATTACGGTAGCAACGTTTAAGCGATTTTACGATTTTAACTTAAATTTACATTTAAATATCGTAATTTTATTAACCGATATTATGTTAATGTACCAACCTAGTGAAGTACTGAAATCTGTTTTGTATCTTTGTAATACACTGATAACCACCAAAAGCAGGTGCTGATGAGAAAGTCACATGATGAACCAAAGCCCATCACAAGCAGCATTTAAATATTAACATATATAGAAGCTGCACAGTGTCATTCTCACACACACACACTAAACACCAACATGGTAACACACATGAGACTGAAAAAATGCAGTAAACATTATTTCAACAACACTGGATGTAACATACAACCCTAATGTACAAAACTGATAAGAAAAAAAGAGTTATTTCAATAAAAAAACATAACATTTTAAAAATGAAACACTGGGAATACTGGGAATGTAAATTTTTCAGTTATTCTCTGTAAATTTTACATTCTTTTTCACTTCTGAAAACGGTATACTACCGTAAAAATTACATGCAATGTCCAGTACAGTTTTTCATCGAATATAGTAGGGGAACTTACCGTTACCAATTTAACAGGTTTTTACTGTAGCATTTTTAGTTTTTTTTTACCATTAATTTCACTGTAATTTTTTTACAGTCCAGTACAGTAGTTTTACCCCGCCTTGTGCCATGGCTAGCTCCATTATCACCGTAGTATTTGTGTGCTGTCTGTCTTTTGAATCTGTTCTCAGCATAATAATAGGAAAGGAAAGGGTTAAAGGAAAACCCTGCCTTTCTGTATTTGCACGTCTTCTTGACTCTCCCTTGAAAAGAGACCGTGGGAGCTAATAATTGCATGAGGGACAAGGAAACTTATTGTGGGAAAGTCTCACAGTTTATCACAAAAGATTTAGCAACACGTTTCAACTGATTATCAGAAATGCGAATAACCTAAAGTGTACATTTACAACTTAGCATGCAGGGCAAATCCGGCTGAATGTTTTTAGTGTGCACAAACATGGAGATGCAAAACCACAGGAATTCATTTTTCCCTAAACATCAACATGCATTCAGACATGCACGCGCACTCCTCTACATACCTCAGTTCAGCTTTAGACAAGTCTGGCTCTGCAAACTAAACAAAGTCAGACTTTGAGTTCAGAAACCTTGAGCTGGAGTTACTGGTATTTACACAGAAATTCTCAAACACACATAAATTTAAAAAGAAGCGAGTAAGTGGAATGTCCTTGAACACTCGGAAATTTACTGTGAGTGTATGTGTGGAATAACAACATGTTTATCCTAAGGCTAGAGTGGATCCCATATACAAGAGGAGCTTTTGTGTGTGCGGTCTGTCTATTCACCACAAATTTGCCCTGGTGACTCATATCATGAGAATGACCTGAGCATTAGTAGTCTGTGGTGTCGTTCTCTCTCTCCTATCCACATACTCACATTTTTTATTTCTTTATCCTAAAAAAATGTTCAGTGTATGAATGGGTGTAGGTGTGGATGGTAAAGTCATTTTTTAAAGGTTTGTGGTCATTCTCAAGTAGTTTACTGGTTGTGTTTGAGTGGGATTTTTTTTTTTGAGTGGGACAGACCCGTTTGTAAAAACCATAAACCTCTTTAAAATTAAATGTCAGATCTTTGTTAGTTTTATGGTTTGGGATTGTGATGTCAAATTAAAGTGTCACGAAACAGTCCAAAAATTGTCCAAATTATTGGAGGTATCGATATCGAAACAAATGCTTTATGCAAATTTACACTTGCAGAAATATGTTATGTAAGCTCACTGTACATTACACAAATGCATTTTTGTGTTTAATGTACAAATATATGCTGAGTAGGGGTGGGACCAGTAGACACGATTAACCGGTACAAATGTTTTGGACTATTGTCTCTATCAGGGTTACATGCTCACATGATTTTGCTGTGTTACGTGGTCACGAAAACGTGACGTTTGAATGCATTTTTAAGCATTGCGGATTAAAAACAAGTGATTTTAAGTTTAAATGCAGTCAGCAGTAAAAGAGAACTAATTTCACTATGGCTGCGTACACTGCACATTTCAGGAGTGACAACCGCATTTAAATACGGAAGTGAGTCCTGTAAATTATCGTTCCATGTGTGTACAGAACAGCAGTCACTCCAGCATTTTGAACCACAGCAACATTTTGGCATCTTGCAGGAGTGAATAAGAATTTAGCCGTTTTGTATCTGCCATTTTTTGGCTAAAGACTCTTTTTGTCTGTCGATTTTAACTAAACTACCGCTGATAGACGTGCTGTGTTTTGTTTATGCTTGGGAGGCTGCTTGAGCGCTGTCTTGCAGTGTTGCCATGTCCTCATATTTACAATCACTTTTAGGCATTTTGTTTGGTCTTAGCTCATAAAACTAGGCACTTTATGGAGTTAATAAAGTGGTCTGTTGGGGATGTGAGATATATGATTTTTTGGTGTTATAAAACATAAAGCATTTGGGTGTTTTAGTGTTTTTTTTGTGCTTGTCCTTGTTGTTTTTTTTTTTATGAAGATCTGGCAACACTAACACTTTACCACAAGGCTTGAGAGCGCACCTAGCCCCCTGTCAAAATGTGCTAAAGTTAAGACTTCTTTTACTGTTATTTTCTTGCGTCTCACATACAGACAAAGACACATTTCTGAAGCACATTTCATTAGCAGTTAGTTGTTTAGTTCAGTTCCGTACACACTGCATAGAATTTCTGTAAATGCGGTTGTCACTACCTGTATATTTTGGGAGTTAATGCGGTTGTCAAATGTGGTTGTCACTCCCATATTTTAGTGAATTGTGTGTGTACAGAACACGATTTTACCCACACTTATGTGTCAAAATGCCCTCTTTGCATATATCCATGTAAACACAATAATTTATGTCTAAATTAAAAATAAACAATGAAGAAAGAAAATGTGTAACAGTCTGTTGGATCCAGGCAGTTCTTAAAGTTATAGCAGTCTGATATTCCTGCTGTCTGTCATTCATGTAAATCAAACAACAAAAGAGAAAAAATCTCTTGCTGCTCTTGACCAAATCACTTTTGTAACTTTAATAAAAAGAAATAAAATGTACACAGTGAAGAATATGCAGAATATACATTTAATTATACAAGGTATTAGGGCTGCACAATTAATCGAATTTTTAATCATGATTACTACTACAGATGCCACTATTATGCAGTCATTCAAAGGCACAATTACAAAAAAAATTCACTTACATTATTCTGCTGTCTTGATTAATTCAAGGGAATAATCAACAATTATGACTTCTGTCATAATCATACAGCCCTACAATGTATGTAGCACTTTTTTATTTTTGTCCTGTTTGTTGTCAGCTGTTTATTTGTCTGCAGTGAGCTTTATTTATTTATGTATTTTATTTATTTAGTTATTTATTCATTTAGGCTTGTAGTTTTTTTTGACAAGAATTATGAAATGTCTATGGTTTCGAAAATGTTGATACCATAAATATCTTGTTTAATGTAAGAATAAATGTATTGTGATATATATTGTTACCATAACATAAAATTACTCATATCGTGATATAAGATTTTGATCATATCGCCCACCCCTAATTCTGTTCATTTGAGATCTGAGTCATTTGTACTCCATTTCAAAAATGTGTATAAGCATCAAATTATATGAGAACAAGCTTTTATATTTTTAACAACTTACATGTGCAAAATTCAGAATTATATTACACTTTGTTTTGAGTGCACAATGCATTACACAAATACAAAATGGATCATTTTGTATCCATTTTGTAATTTAGTGCACAAATATATTCATATTATTAAATATTTTCATTTATACTTTACATAAAAATACATGTGTGTAAGCATCAAAACTATATAAGCTTTTATATTTTTAATAACTTTTGAGACTAATGCTGTTACACTGATGCACAAGTATATATCTGATCTGTTAAATGTGCTCAAAGTGGGTGAATGAATCACCTGACAGCATATCCATAAATCTAGAAACTTTTCCATAAAAATGTTGCCTGCAAGATTTTAACAGTTTTGGTTATTGATTAAAAGCCTGTTTCTATATTGTGGGAGCAATACCATGCAACACACATTTTTGCAACGTGCAAACAAACTCTTGTTTCAGAATGACTTAAACTCACTTTCAAGTTCGTCATTGCAAAATTGCATTGATGTAGACGAACACTGTACTAGTTTTTTGTATCATTTGCAACACAGACATATCTGTATATGTTATTAAAAATGTTTACGACCCTTTGATGTGATCCATTAAAGTTAAAATTGTAACTAAGTTCAAAATGAGACAGAGAGAGAGAGAAACATCAGCTGTTTTTGGTCGTAAATGCATACATGTGGGAGAATGTGCTTGCGTGTGTGTGTGTGTGTGTGTGCACGAATGTGAGTTTAAACATATTGCATGGTCCACTGAAAGAAGAAAGGATAGGGGCACAAGAACAGTGTGTCCCAGGTTTGGGACGTGCCCGTGCAGTCAAAACAGTGTGTTCTGAACGCACATACTCTCTCTTGCACACACGCACGCACACACACATACATACATACATACATACGAAGCTCAAGTAAGGGAGAAAATAGTGTCTTTAAATTAAAAACATCCTGATAAATGATATTTGTTTCTGTAGGTCAGGGTTTTGCAACTTTTTGAAGTCAATGACCTAAAATATCGAGGCAGCTATACAAACTGATTTACTTTGGATAAAAATTATGTTTGTGACATTCAAATAATTGGCTTTTACATTTTGCAAATCAAAATAAACTATTAAAATATTATCTAGATGACAAGTTAGTTTACTGAAATAAAAATTTAAAGCCTGTATCAGATTGGCTGGGAATCATACTGCTCTTATGCATTGTTGTAGTTTTTAATTTTTTACTTTTTTTTTTTTTTTTGTTATTTATTATATATTTTTATGCCGTATCTACTGTGATATTTTATTCAACTACCTTTTTTTTTTTTAATCAGGGACATTTACCTTTGACATCTTTGACAATATTTTGTTCCTACCTGTATTTAAAATGTTAACATAACATAAATAATTTATTTTGAAAAAAAAAAGGATATCGATATTACTTGTCATAATTTAGGTATGAAGTATATGAAAACTCCACCTATGCTAATTTGTAACTTTAGCACAGATTTCAGTGATGATCTTCTGACTTGTGTGTCTCTGTTGCCCTCTGCTGGCCATTTATGTAATTTAGGTACTGTTGTATTGAGTGTTGCCTGTTTTTGTCTCCACAGTAAGTTAATTGCAAGATGAGTACAGAAGACCAACTTGCACCGTTGTCTCCCAAAACATCACCCACCACACCAACCACGACATCATTTACACAACGAAAAGAGAGTAACTCCTCATCAGAAGACAACAGACAGGTAAGACAAACAACTCGAGATATTGAGAATGTAATTGATGTTTGCTTAAACATCTAGTGTGGAAATAATACATGTTTTGTATAACAGTGGCTATGATGATGTTTTGACGCAGTTAGTATTTTTGTAATGTCTCAGTGTGATTAAAATCAACATCTACAGCAGTTTTTAACTGTTTTTAATAAGAAAAATCCATGCTCTTTTTATCTAAGTTACATCTCTTTCATCTTCTTGTTTTTTAGGACAGCTGGGAGTTGGTTGAGGACTTGCGGGGACTGACAGGAAATGTTCAGAAGCCTGAGAAGCAGGAAGGTTTGATGTTGAAAAAAAGGAAGTGGCCAATGAAAGGCTGGCATAAGGTGATCACATGATGTTTTCATTGACTATAATGAGATTTGAATACATACACCACACCACAATGGTGCTAAAAAGGCTTTTCTCTGTGTCTTTCTATGTTGAACAGAGATACTTCCTGCTTGAAAAGGGCATCCTTACATATGCCAAGACTGGGACTGATGTAAGTCTCAACCACATGCTTTCTTCAAGGCTTATGTGGAGTAAACTTGCTTGAATCCTGTCAGTGATGCTCTTTCATTGATTCCTCAGCTGAAGAAGGGGAGGTTACGAGGTCGCATTGATGTTGGTCTTTCTGTCATGGCCATGAAAAAGAAGTCAATGTGCATCGACCTGGACACCGAGGACAGTATCTATCACCTCAAGGTATCAGCACACACTCACCTACAAATGTTAGGCTGATTTTTTTTTTGAGAATACATGTTGTATTTATTGTGATGTTCACAGGCGAAGACTCGGGATCTGTTTGAACAGTGGGTGACGCAACTACGCCATCATCGAATGTTCCGTCAGAACGAGATCACCATGGAGCCTCCCGAGCGACAGCTGCAGTCTGACCCCACCTCCAACAGACGAGTATTTACCCTCCTTATACAATCATCAATCACAAGTGTAGTATAAAAGTCAGTCTTTAGACCCAACATCCCATTAAATAGAATAAGAGCCTGTATAGCTGTAAGGAAAGTTAAAATAATAACGCAATCCACTGATAAGCTGATTATAATTTTGCATGAAACTGACAGTTTACTACTTAAGTTATTAAAATATGTGACCCTGGACCACAAAACAAGTCGTAAGTAGCACAGGTATATTTGTAGCAATAGCCAACAATACACTGAATGGGTCAAAATTATCGATTTTCTTTTATGCCAAAAATCATTAGGATATTAATTAAAGATCATGTTCCATGATGATATTTTGTACATTTACTACAGTAAATATATCAAAACTTAATTTTTGATGAGTAATATGCATTGCTAAGAACTTCATTTGGACAACTTTAAAGGCCATTTTCTCAATATTTTGATTTTTTTTTTTTTTTTGCACCTTCATATTTCAGATTTTCAAATGGTGGTATCTAGGCCAAATATTGTCCTATTTGGTGCTCAATGTTTCTTGAGCACCAAATCAGAATGTTAAAATTCAGCGTTTCCATCACAGGAATAAATTACATTTTAAAATATATCAAAATGTGTATATATATATGTATATATATATTATATGTTTATTTTAAGTTATTTATGATCAAATAAATGCATCCTTAATGAACATTGAAAATCTCACTGAACTTTTTAACAGTAGTAACTCTTTCAGTATTATTTCCAAGTGACATAGAAAGTCACACATATGCACAGATAACCTATTTTGCTTTTTTCTTTTTTTTTGGTCTTTTATTACCAGCGTTCATTTCTTTCCAAGCAGCCTTCAGCCCTGTTGAAGAACAGCTGGCGCAAAACTCTCAAGACATGGAGAGGTGCTGCAAAGGTAGATGCAAAACCTGCACTGACACACCATTTGCAGTATTAATCATGGCAAAAGTACTGTGCATCTAATACATAGAGAACATTTTAGAGAAGTGGTTATCCTGAGCATCACTAAGACAATGAAACCCTAAACGGTAACATTTTTAGATCTGTCAGAGTGTGAGTCAGCGCTGCTGGAATTAAATCTGCTGCTGAAAATATGGAAGTTCTTCACAGAACGTTCTCAGCACCTGCCATTAACTTACTACAGGTAGGGCTGTTCGCATGTGTTTTATTGAATGTATGTATTAATAGTTTTTTCATAAACATGTGTTAAAGTTTGGTCTGTGAGAGTGGGTTTATTAAATCTGATCATTTATTTGGAGACATCTAGATAAATTCTAACATAAATAAAAATCTCATACATAATATAAAAAGCTTTTATTTTTTGTTTATTAAATGCAAAAATGAATACTCTTTGGGTTTGGTAAGACTTATGAATTTTTTTCGCTCATTATTTAGACAAAAAAAGTAAATGTGTGTGTGTGTGTGTGTGTGTGTGTGTGTGTGTGTGTGACCCCAGACTGAAGGCTCCAAAAAAGAGAAACGAGGACACAAAAAATGGAGATCAAAGAATTATAGCAAGGAAAATAAAAGCTCACAACAGGTAAAATAGCTCTGTTTCTAAATGCACTGTACACACAGACACTGCATCACACACATTCTCTCTCATTCATTTCAACTGATCTGTTGTTTTCCAGCAAAATCTTGACCCTTCATCTTCCCGTCTGCACGTATCTCACCCGAACTTGATATACTCAGAGCCTGTTTCACCAGACTCATGTCTGGATAGTCCAGACTCACCAACAGAAGCCTCTCGAATGCAGGAGGAGTTCTGTCGGCTCGCTTGCACGGGTGAATATGAATGCTCACATGCATGGTGCACTGTTTCAGGAATATTTATATTAATGACAGTTTTAAAATAAATCAATAGCGTCCAAAAGATTAGTTTTGATGTAGTATCAAAACTGGTATTGCTAATCGTGAAATTTCACTTGAATTGTTATCAGTAGCGGTGGGCAATATGACCAAAATAAGGTCTTTATGAAATCAAATTTATGATACCATAGAAATTTCATAATTCTTGTCACCATTGTCAATATCGAAAACTAATACTAGCCTAAATTAAAAAAAACCTCAAGCTCACTGAAGACAAGTAAACAGTCAGCGATTACATAATAAGAAACTAATTACAAGCAATAGGACAAAAAACCTACAGTAGAACAAATAAATAAGAAATGCTACATACATTGTATAAAGTAATCAAACGTATAAAAAAAATCAGCATATTCTTCACTGTGTAAATTAAAGGAGAAGTCTACGTCCAGCACAAAAATATACAGATAATGTATTCACCCCCTTGTAATCCAAGATGTTCATGTCTTTCTTTCTTCAGTCGCAGAGAAATTATTAATTTTTGGGGAAATTTTTTTCCATATAGTGGACTTCTAGGGTCTTATCTAGCGAAACGATGAATATTTTCATAAAACAAAAAAAACACAATTTACTCAAAATTTACTTTTTAATCTCAAACGCTCATCTTGTCTTGCTCTGCCTAAACTTTGTGTATTCTGGTTCAAAACTCCAAACGTATTTTCTTCCTTAACTTCAAAAATCATTGCAAAATCATCCTACATTGCTGCAGAAGTACCGACACAGTCTTTGCAAAGTGAACATGC
Organism: Labeo catla; assembly: GCA_012976165.1. NCBI lineage: Eukaryota > Metazoa > Chordata > Actinopteri > Cypriniformes > Cyprinidae > Labeo > Labeo catla. The sequence goes on along the minus strand of VONZ01000060.1, from coordinate 1,569,135 downwards.
AAAGAAGATCAAACACCCTTAACAAAAAAGGTAAAACAGCGATAGGACCCTAACTGTCATGAAACAAAGAAAAAAAAACAGTTCAGGCAGAGCGAGACAAGATGAGCATTTGACATTAAAAAGTATATAAATTGTATTATTTTTTATTAAAAAAAAAAAAACAATTCCGCTAGATAAGACCCTTCTTCCTTGGCTGGGATCATTTACAACCACATTTGGGATCGTTTGAAGCCGCATTTAAACTGCATTTTGAAAGTTCAGACTCGGGGCACCATATCAGTCCATTATATGGAGAAAAATCCTGAAATATTTTCCTCAAAAAACATAATTTCTTTATGACTGAAGAAAGAAAGACATGAACATCTTGGATTACAAGGGGGTGAGTACATTATCTGTATTTTTGTTCTGGAAGTGGATTTCTCCTTTAAATGTATATATATTTCTTCTTATTAAAGTTACAAAGGTGATTTAGTCAAGAGTTGTTGTTTGATTAACATTAATGATAGACAGCAGAAATATTAGACTGCTGTCACTTTAAGAGCTGCCTGGATCCAATATACTGTAGTGTTACACACATTTCCTATCTCAGCTGTTTGCTTTCACTTAAGATCTAAATTACTGTGTTTACAAGGATACTTGCAAAGACAGGCATTTTGACACATACAAGTGTGTGTATTTAACCTTTCAAGACCTATAAAGTGTCAGAAATAACTCCCATGCTCTATGAGCACAGTCTTCACGTGCGCATGCCTCTCTGACACTGCTCAGAAACAGCCTCTCAGACAGCTTACAGCATATGATGAAATGACACATACTATTTCCTCTTTTCACTCTTTTCCCTCTCTTTCTTCTAGTTCATTCCACTCTTCGGTCAGCGTACACTTCCCTTTGCTCAGAAAGAGACAGAGTCAGAAACACATTGGACTGTATCAATGAGAAGGTATACAGGCAACAATTTTATTTTATCTGTCTTTCACTGTATATGCTCAGTTGTTATTGGCTAAAATCAACAAGGCTAATTATGTCTCAAATTTTTTCAACCAATCAGGACAACAGCGATGGGTCACGCCCTCTCCTGCAGCAAATGTCCAGTGAGAGTCGAGGGTCAATCCCTGAATCCCTGTCAGAGTTCTTTGACGCTAAAGAGTATCTGCTGTCTGGCAGCTCGTCTGAGAATGAGGTCAGAGAGTTCAAGCTGTCAGATCACACATTTGCATGAATCACCTGTCAATGATTTTGTGATTTAAAATTTCAGCGTTTTTCATTAAAAAGAAGGTAAATGTGAGGCACCGTGAACTGAATTGCAAAATGATGTTCAAAAGTTACACATTAATTTTGTTTTTTGTGACCAGGTGTCTGATGATGATTCATACACCAGTGATGTGAGTGACAGCACGTCAGTGGAGTTTTGCAGGAATGAGAACGGCAGCGCAAAGGAGATTTTAAGTGAGCTACTGCCTAAGTTCACCGTAATGAAGCTTCACCTTTCTTTACAACCATAGTTAATAGATTGCATACGTTTTTATGTCACCAGGTAATGGCAACAGCTGTAATGCGGTGCGATGCAGTGCGGTGATGCGGCGACACCGTTTGCCGAGTGCACGCGTAAACGAGAGCGTGAATCTGTGGAGTATTCTGCGTAGCAACATCGGTAAAGACCTGTCGAAAGTTGCCATGCCAGTCCAACTCAATGAGCCTTTGAACACACTGCAGAGACTGTGTGAGGAAGTTGAGTACTGCCACCTGCTGGACACCGCTGCAAACACACACGACCCACATATGCGCATGGTGAGGTCAATCAAAATCATTTACTCACTCTCATGTCATTCTGTATGACTTTGTATGTGGAAAACTGTTTGTGTTTAAATAAATAGATGAGAAATTTCAGCACATTTTATTCTGTTCTTGTGTGGTTTGTCTGTAGGTGTATATAGCAGCATTTGCTGTATCTGCATATGCATGTTCGTTAACTAGAGCGGGAGGGAAACCATTTAATCCTATACTAGGAGAGACATATGAGTGTCTCCGGCCTGATAAGGGCTTTCGCTTCATTGCTGAACAGGTAAGTGTACAAATTTCTTTTATTTCTATCAAAACAATGATTAACGCACTCACATAACCCCTTACATTGTGTACCTCAGGTCAGTCACCATCCACCTGTGTCTGCTTGTCATTGCGAATCTAAAAACTACACATTTTGGCAAGGTGAGTGAAGCACATTTGACTAGCGTCATGACTTTTAGCATTTAGCATGATTTTTAATGTTTTCTGTGTATGTCCACTAGATGTCCGGTGGAAGAATAAATTTTGGGGAAAATCCATGGAGATCGTTCCTATGGGAGTCACTCATTTAGAGTTGCCAGGGTGATTTAATTTTATCCTGAATTCTTCTGATTCCCATTCACTTCCATTATTCCATCCTGCATTCTCCACCGTATCTCACTCGCTTTCTTTCACTCATACATTCATTTTCAGTTGTGGGGATCGCTATGAGTGGAGTAAGGTCACTTCATGCATTCATAACATTCTGAGCGGTCAGCGCTGGATCGAACACTATGGGGAAATGTCAATTAAACACTCTACCACCACGGGAGATGTCAGTCATTGCAAAGTCACTTTCCTTAAGGTGTGACCATAAAGACATGAAAAACAGGCATTAATTCCATATATGTGTGTGTAGTTGTGTTTGTCTTGCCTAATCTTCCTCTTGTGGAACAGCCTTGAACAAATATTCATTTTATGAATGATTTCCTGTTTTTTTTTTTTGTTTTTTGTTTTTTGTCTTTTGATTTGTCTGTTCAGTCAAGATCTGGAGGTCTGAATGCTAATGAGGTAGAGGGTGTGGTCACGGATTCAGATGGGCGTGTCATTCACTCACTGTTTGGCAAATGGAACGAGGCCTTGTATCTGGGCAAACCGCCTTCGGCAACTTGCATCTGGAGAGCAAGTGAGTTTCAGACCAGTCCAGAAGAGTCTGTTTAGCTGTATTTAAAGGGATAGTTCACCCAAAAATATAAATTACCCCATGATTTATTAAGCCTCAAGCCATCCTCTGTGTATGTTATATAAAAAATGTTCTGGCTCTTCCAAACTTTATAATGTCAGCGAATGGGTGTTGAGATATTGAAGCCCAAAAAAGTGCCACTTTCTTGTGAATGTGCATACGACAGTTAGCAGAAGCTAGAGATTCAGTTTATAATGTTGTAAATATGGATATTTTTCTTATACAAACACATCGATTCACTTCAGAAGGTCGTTATTAACCCCCTGGGGCTGTGTGGTGTACTTTTATGCTTTTTTGATTTCAACACCCATTCACTGCCATTATAAAGCTGGGAAGAGCCAGGACATTTTTTTTAATATAACTCAGATTGTATTTGTTTGAAAGAAGAAAGTCATATAAACCTAGGATGACTTGAGGGTAAGTAAATCATGGGGTATTTTTACTTTTTGGGTGAACTATCCCTTTATATTTGTTATGTTGTATCTCAGATGAATTTGTGGATAATGTCCTCAAGAGGGCGCTAACACAGCACCATTTTTGTCTTTGTATGTGTGCATATAGATCCCATGGCTGAGGACCATGAGCAGTACTATGGATTCACCCAGTTTGCAATTGAGTTAAATGAATTGGAGGAGGGTTTAAAGCCACTCTTGCCCCTGACAGACACCCGTTTTAGGCCAGACCAAAGGTATAGACATAATTAAAAACATTATGACTTACGCATATACTGTTGAGGTCAAAAGTTTACATACATCTTGCAGAATCTGCAAAATGTGAATTATTTTACCAAAATAAGAGGGATCACACAAAATGCATGTACTTTTATTTTTTTTTTTATACCCGAATAAGATATTTCACATAAAAAATGCTTACATATAGTCCACAAAAGAAAATAGTGGTTGAATTTATAAAAATGACCTCGTTCAAAAATTTACATACACTTGATTCTTAATACTGTGTTGTTACCTGAATGATCCACAGCTGTTTTTGTTTTAGAACAGTTAAACTGCTTGCTGCTCTTCAGTAAAATCCTTCAAGTCCCACAAATTCTTTGGCTTTTCAGCATTTTTGTGCAGTTGAGCCCTTTCCAACAACGACTGTATGATTTTGAACTCCATCTTTTCACACAGGACAACTGAGGGACTCATATACAACTATTACAGAAGTTTATTTTGGTAAAATAATTTACATTTTGCATATCCTGCAAGGTCTACATGTAAACTTTTGACCTTAAGTGTATGTTGTTTCAAAATGAACTCTTCCCATTCCTAAAACCAGTTCTGTTTGCCATTGGTTACTTATTGGTCCTCTTTTTGTTAGATTACTTGAAGAGGGTGATATTGCCGGAGCAGAAGAACAGAAAGAAAGAATTGAAGTCCTCCAACGAGAGAGGAGGAGAGTCCTGCAAGAAAACAACATGACACACTCGCCCCGATTTTTCAAGTAAGTGACTCTCATAAGCACAAAGATGTAGTTGTGTCGGGCGCATCACGAGTTTCTGTTCGTAATTCTGTTTCTTTAATTCAATCAGGCGTGCTGAAGACGACTCGTGGGTGAGCAATGGCACTTACTGGGACCTCAGGAAGGACCCTGGATTCAGCAAACTAGAATTCCCTGCGCTCTGGTGACCACCAGTGGATTTGTGTCATTGACTTTTCCGTTTCTGCTCTGGCTCTCGTTATTCGTTTGCAATCCTACTGAACATTGTGGGATTTAATGCACCATGCTTATGTTGATGCTTTTGTATTGGTATTTATCTTTGTTAAACAGACACATTTACAGCACAAGCTAGAAAGTACCTCCTGAAACACATTCATGCCTTAAACTGCCTAGCTGATGTTTAGAAGGAAATGAACTGACCAATGACTTTGTAAGTGTCTGGGTATAATTAGTGTATTTATATTCAATATGCAAAGTGCAAATCCTATTCATTAATCAAGTTAATTTAAAAAAGATCCTCAAATCGAATCAATTAAAATAAATTACACAATATTAAGACTGATTTAGAATCCTAAAAACAAACAAGTTCACCCTAAAATGAAATAAGAAATTATTTTTGTACATTAAACCTATATTTTGGACCATTACAGGTTTTTTCCATTATGACATTATTTTGTATTTTCAGTCTCATTACTGTAATCTGAAAAGATTATATATTTAAATTGTAAAGTGTTTTTATGGTAGTATTTGTTATGCTACCTTTCAATGTTTTTCTTTCTAAATCAGCACAAAATATTATTTACAAAGTCTAAAGTATTACACTAATGAGAATTTAGCGTACTTAATCGTCATTAATGTTGACTGGGAAATAAAAATATAGGCTTGATGCTCTTTTATACAAAATATAATTTCTTATTCATTTGTTTTGTTTAATTAATTAAATCATGATTGATTTTGAGTAATTTTTGAGTGACCTGGACTGAATGTTTTAAGGAGAATTACACCAGGAGTGTTCGTACTGTAAGCATTTGAAAGGCACAGTTCATAAATTGCTGACTCTTTCATTCCACTTTACAATCAGGGAATACAGAAATCAAAAAATATATATCTATAAATATTTTTGCACATGCTACAATGATGATTTATGCATATTTAAGGGACTTTCAATGGTTAATAGAAATCTAATATAGCAACTTCGAAAATGTATGTTTGAAAGAAACTGTCTCAATTAATGATTGTGTAATGAATGAGAATTTCATGTTGTGTACATACTTGTCCTCCTTTTTTGTGTATGTATGTAAAAGAGAGCGAGCGATAGTCTACATGTGCTGCTTGGTGTGCCTGTTACACTTGATAACTGTTCTGTTTCGCTGTGGGTGTGGTGTTTTACATGCGATAAACACAGCATTTCTTTCCTTCGACAAGACTTTAAACAAATCATTGTTTTCATAGGATTGGGAATGGATTGCATCAGTGTATGACTGACCATGTGTTCTGTTACACAATAAATGTAGTGAGCACAAATCTAAGGAACTTCCTCTGTTTTATTATACAGATGCTTTTGGATATTCACCTATTGCTTAACTTTTATGACGATGGACCATTAATAGAAAATGAATGGTGAGATTGTGTAACACTAGAAAGATCCCTTTTCTGGACACGAAGGATGGTTTTCATTCAGATTTTTTTAAATGGAGGTCATTTTATAAACACATACCCACCCAATGAATGTCACTGGTGTTTTCCAGACCAGGAGCTGTGCTCTCCAAACTATTACGAATCAAGAAACCAGCTTCAAAACAACTGCCACATCTCGACCTGAAAAAGCCAAATTGATAAAGTTGGTATTTGAAGCATTCACATGTTACTTTACATATTTAACCGTATAAAAGCGAAGAATGAATGTGTTCAGAATTTATAGAATTATATAGTGAGTACATTTTAGTAGCTTTACCACAGCTTCCCGTATGATTATAGCAATGTGTAAACTCCCACGAAAGCTAAGCCCTCGTTTATTTTTAACCTTGTGAAAACCTTTGTACAGACAGTTAGATGTTCTTGATGGAGAACGTGTCATACTCTTAACTAGTTCGTGCAGTTTTTGCTAAAGCAAAACTAAATGATAATTACAATAAAATATGTACTGAATGAAAAAAGTAACATAGTGCGGACTAACCTAATTTGTGCATGTAATCATTGTCACTTTGGCAAAAAACAAAACAAAACAAAAAAACCCTTGCACACTAGTAACAGTAAGAAGAACGTAAGCAGGTTTTTTCACTACTGTGGTTAACGAGATAGGGCTCTGTTCCTTTTTGACTTCCAATGGCCCTTTTGTCCCCAACGATATTCGAAAAGCCTTAGTCCTGGTTTTGGTTCTCCTAGATTCTTTAATATAATCTAAAATAATGATAATTTAAGTTTAATGAATGTAAACAAAAGCACGTAAAAGGCTGACGTCGATCTGGGAGCTACACAGTAGTGAGCTGTGGTTGCACTTTATAGTTTGGGCTGGTATGTTGGCTGCATGCAGCTTCCGCCCGCGTATGGACAGCATGTGCTGCTTCCGCTTAGCATGCCAATCTCACATCGCTTTTCATATGCACAAAACACGTTCGTCACCATCAAAACCAAAGTTGTGTGTTTGTTTATAATAATAGCCCATCACCTCATCATATCTAAAGTTATTTATCACGTCTATTTGTTTGTCATTCTGTCCGCTGCATTCGGTTAAAGACATAACGCTGAATTTTAAAACTACTAACAAAGCGTTTCAACTTTTGATTACGGTTTTATAATACATGATTCGCTTTAATCAATCTGTGTTAGTTCATTTATTTGTAAGAATGATTTTATAGCCCATTTAAGGCTAAACCTCGCTTTAAATTTTTCTCGTTTTGCTGGAGCCTTTAAAAATCAAAGAAAGGACAAGTCTGTGCTTGTCCCAGCTATTATTTATAGTTACGTTCATATGATTCCGATTATGGAACCCGAACTTGAGCCAGAAGCCAACTTTATTAAATCTCCTGAAAAGCAGCACCGCCTCCTCCTCACAGACAGTCCAGTAAAAGCGATGCTATCGCGTTACGTGTCAAGGGGCTTTTCAGGAGGCGAGAAGACATTTAAATGTGCGTGCTTTTTCTGATGCGAGAGGTACTGTGTGGATTTGTTTTTTGAACAAAAAGTTTTTATATAAGTTAATCTATCGCTGTTTCTGCTCTCTTTTGGCTTTGCGTTTACAGCGCATCATCAGACTGCAAACTGGTTCTCTAACAGCGACAGGTGTGTATTTCTAAACAAATTAACAATATTTAATCGGTTTAATCTTACGCTTAATCACAAGATTTAAAGCTTGACTGAATGACTTGAAATTTACTGTAATAACAATGTAAACGAATTTAACAGTCCTCATGTTTATATGACGTAAAGGAAGTGGCAAATGTTTGGAAATGAATGCTGCTTTGTAGTGTGCATGTATGAAAATAATCTAGTTTGTTTAAAGAACATCATCCATTCTGCCCTTTGCTTGTGCCAGCTGGAAACAGAAATTAAGATTTTGAGAAGGAGTCTTAAAGGGATCCCCGGGTATTAAGACTTGTATGGCTTAATATCATGTAAATTATGTCTCCAACTGAAATTCGTAGTAGAAACCTCATGAAAGATTACGTTAATTACAAAACTCCGCATTGTTTTATACATATTTTGGACTATGGGGGGCGCCATTCAGTGTTGCCAAGACCGCGGTTTTCCCGCTACTTCGGCTGCGTCCGAAAGCTCTAAAATGCTGCCTTCCTTGGCAGCATTCCAAGGCAGGAAGGCATCAAGGCACGTCCGAATTCTAATTCTGCTTCACTTCCTGTCTCCGGAGGTGCCTTCTTTCGATGGAATTTTGAAGGCTGCATAGATGTATCCTTCACTGCCTTCGATTTCCCACAATCCTGTGCGTGTGCGTCATATAGGCTATATAAGTAAAGATATTCTGGTGAAATTAGACTTGTTACTTTATATAATAGATGAGATCTTGACCATGATATACTTTATTAATCGTAATAGTGTAAAAAGCATAATAAATAATATTGTTTGTAATAATAGTATTTAATAAAATGTTAAAAGGGTTCAAATGAGTAGTGAATAAGAATAATATTTAAAATATACTACCAATAATAACGAAACAGCCACTAATAACAATTACCTGTTCTGCAATATTACTTGCATCAGTGCTTTTATTTTTTTAAGCAAAAAGTAGCTGCCATTCTCAGTCGTCTTCTCCGATGCACAGACTCTTCGGTGGGTAATGACATTGAGGTCTTTATGTATTATTAAAGCATTTATATATAACTGTATAAGATCATTTTTCTACAAAATCTACAACTTAACTGTTAGGTAACCTAGCAACGGCGTCACGTTCTGCTGCTTCTGCGTTCTTCGCAGCCTTCGAAGTCACTGATTTTGGACGCAGCCTTTAACTCTATGGACCCTTTTCACAAGCCTGTGATGATTCGTTTCAACGGTCATCATCATCATAAATCCTTTAAAGTTTTTTATATTTTGAATTTTAAAAATATGTATGTACATTTATAACATTATACTTTGTATTATATCACCTTTTTATCAAGTTACAAAAAAACTAGTTAACGCTATGCGAGGGTGTTTCTAATGCCGTGTCTATGGGAGGGATGGTAAATTAGGGCCCGAGCCCTAAAAGGGCGAAGGATTATTAGGGCCCGAGTCCTAAAAGGGCGAAGGCCCTATTGTTTTTCTAAGGATTATTAGGGCCCGAGCACTGCAGTGCGAGGACCCTATTGGAATTGCTCTGTTTATTCTTCTTCTTCTTCTTCTCCAAAGTAAAAAGTCTTTTTGAGGGCTTAAACATGCTCGAAAACTCACGAAACTTTGCACACGCTCAGTCCTGCCGAAAATTTACATCTGATATAGTTTTCAGAAGTGGGTGTGGCAAAATGGCTCGACAGCGCCACCTATAAAATTTCAACGGAGTGCGCCTCGAGCTGCGTTTCACGTACATGTACGAAACTCGGTACACAGGTGTAGCACACCAATACCTACAAAAAAGTCTCCTGGTACAACATCCTAAACCCAACAGGAAGTCCGTTATATTGAATTTCCTGTACGATTTTTGTGCAGTTTTTGCCATTTTCAGGCCTCGTACTTTAACGAACTCCTCCTACAGTTTTTATCCGATCATCTTCAAATTTGCTGAGTGTTATCATAAGGCCCTTGCGATGTTAAATTGCGAAGCTTTTGAGTTTTCGTCGAGGGGTGTGTCCGTGGCGGCCTGACAAATTTCGACGTGTCGCCATGAAAAAGGAAGTGGCTGTAACTAAGCAAACAATGTCCGATCTGCCTCAAACTTCACAGGTGTGATAAGAGTCCGGTCCTGAACACATGTCAGTGCCCATATTCAGTTATAGTCATAGCGCCACCTGCTGACAACAGGAAGTGACATGTTTAACACTGTTACGGACTCCTAGCAACATATTAAAAAGCATTAGCAAGTTTTAAATAGGCTAACAACATGCTACAATCATGCTACAACATGCTAGCAACACTTAGCTAAAAGCTAAAGCATGCTGTTAATACAAAGAAAAAGAAAATTGCTGTAACTCATGCATACAATGTCCAATCTGCCCCAAACTTAATATTCAACATGCTACAAACATAGTAAAGCATGTTAGCAACACTTAGCTAATATGCTAAAGCATGCTAATAATGCAATGAAACAGGAAGTTACTGTAACTCAGGCATACAATGTCCAATCTGCCCCAAACTTAACACGTTTGATAAGAGTCCTGGCCTGAACACATGCCCATGCCCGTATTCAGTTATAGTCATAGCGCCACCTGCTGGCAACAGGAAGTCACATGTTTAATACGGTTGTGGATGCCTAGCAACATTTTAAAAATATTTAAAAGTGTTAAATAGGGTAGCAACATGCTAGAAACATGCTATAACATGTTAGCAACACTTAGCTAATTGCTAAAGCATGCTCTTAATGCAATGAAACAGGAAGTTACTCTAACTCAGACATGCAATGTCCAGTCTGCCCCAAACTTAATATGTTTGATAAGAGTCCTGGTCTGAACACTTTTACGTGCCAATATTCAGTTATAGTCATAGCGCCACCTACTGTCAACAGGAAGTGACATGTTTAACACTGTGATACACTATTAGCAACACACTAAAAAGCCATTGAGTACTAAAGTAGTTAAAAACACACTCAAACATGCTCGCAACACTTACTTAATGCTAAAGCATGTTGTTAAAGACATAAAACAGGAAGTTTTTGTAATTCATGTAAACAATGTCCAATCTGCCCCAAACTTCACATGTTTGATAAGAGTCCTGGTCTGAAGATATATACATGCCCATATTCAGTTATAATTATAGCGCCACCTCCTGACAACAGGAAGTGACATGTTTAATGGTGTTACGGACTCCTAGTAGCATATTAAAAAGCGTTAGCAAGTTTTAAATAGGCTAGCATCATGCTAGAATCATGTTAAAACATGCTAGCAACACTTAGCTAAGAGCTAAAGCATGATATTAATACAAAGACAAATTGCTGTAACTCCTGCATACAATGTCCAATCTGCCCCAAACTTAATATTCAACATGCTACAAACATAGTAAAGCATGTTAGTAACACTTAGCTAATATGCTAAAGCATGCTAATAATACAATGAAACAGGAAGTTACTGTAACTCAGGCATACAATATCCAATCTACCCCAAACTTAACATGTTTGATAAGAGTCCTGGCCTGAACACATGCCCATGCCCATATTCAGTTATAGTCATAGCGCCACCTGCTGGCAACAGGAAGTGTGATGTTGCACTCTGTAATGAACGCAACATTTTAGAAATATCAACAAGTGTTAAATAGGGTAGCAACATGCTAGAAACATGCTATAACATGTTAGCAACACTTAGCTAAGTGCTAAAGCATGTTATTAATGCAATGAAACAGGAAGCTACTGTAACTCAGGCATGCAATGTCCAATCTGCCCCAAACTTAACAGGTTTGATAAGAGTCCTGGTCTGAACACATTTACGTAACAATATTCAGTTATAGTCATAGCGCCACCTACTGTCAACAGGAAGTGACGTTTAACACTGTGATACACTATTAGCAACACACTAAAATAAGCCACTGAGTGCTAAACTGGCTAAAAACATACTCAAACATGCTAGCAACACTTACCAAGTGCTAAAGCATATTGTTAAAGCCACGAAACAGGAAGTTGTTGCAATTCCTGCAAACAATGTCCAATCTGCCCCAAACTTCACATGTTTGATGAGAGTCCTGGCCTGAAGATATCTACATGCTCATATTCAGTTAAAGTCATAGCGCCACCTGCTGGCAACCGGAAGTGACATGTTTAACACTGTGATGGTCTATTAAAAGCACAGCAAAATATGCCATATTGTGCTAAACATGCTAGAAACACTTTCTAAGTGCTAATGCATGCTGATAATGCCATGAAACAGGAAGTTGTTGTAACTCAGCTATACAATGTCCGATCTGCCCCAAACTTCATATGTTCGATAAGAGGCTTGGCCTGAACACATCTAAAGGCCAATATTCCATTACAATTATAGCGCCACCAGCTGGCAACAGGAAATGACTTGTCTTACACTAACTCAAGCATACCATGTTCAATCTGCACCAAACTTCATATGTTTGATAAAAGCACTGACCTGAAGACGTCTACATGCCAATATTCAGTTATAGGCATAGCGCCACCAGCTGGCAGCAGGAAGTTTGGCACATCTAAATGACTTTGATATATTCCTCCTAAATTTACTATGTTAAAAGCATAGTGCCCACCGTTCGCTGTTTCCCTAAAGCCACCGGTCGGCGGTGAGCCCGGGTGCGAGGGCCCGTTCATCGCTGCTTGCAGCTTTAATTAGGGCCCGAAGCCCTGAAAGGGCGAAGGCCCTACTGATCCCCTAAGGATTATTATTATTATTATTATTATTATTATTTATTTTATTTTTTTTCGACTAAACGGGGCATTTTGGGGGCCTTAACATGCTCAAAAACTCTTGAAAATCGGCACACACATTGGAATCTGCGGTCATTAGGACGCCGCAGAGACTGGGACCCGGGCGTGGCACAGGGGCTCTACAGCGCCCCCTGGAACACCTTCCCAAAACTTGATGTATATCCCGCACATACTTGCACGTATACATATGAAACTCGGTACACATGTAGATCTCACTGAGCCGAACAAATCACGCACTCTATGTGATGAGCTAATCCCAACAGGAAGTGAGCTATTCAGGGCTGTTTAAAAAGCGCATGCTCTGGAATTTGATATACTCCTCTGAGGCCTTTATTCCGACGGCCACCAAACTCGGTCAGCATGACCTCAAGACATTGAGGATGCTAAATTGCAGAGGGATTTTTGATATCTCGAACGGTTCGGCCGTGGCGAGGCGACGAAATTATGGCGAGAAATGAGAAACAGGAAATGGCTAATAACTATTGCACACATTGTCTGATTCTGATGAAACTTCAGGAGTTTGTTCGTTGTATGATGCCGATCACATAGATGTGACTCTCATAAGTCAAAGTTATAGCGCCACCAACTGGCAGCAGGAAGTGTGTCGTTTTCAAAATGCTTTTAAATCAGCCTCTTAATTTTACTCAATTTGCTTCAAACTTCATCAGAACAATGTCAAAACACGGCCGATGACAATCTGTAAAGGGGTCTTTGATACATTAAATGCTGTTGCCGTGGCAACGTGTCAAACTTTAACATTTGTTTCCTGTGCTTTTGGGCCACTTAATAAGCTTAGATTTTCATGAAACTCAACACACACATCAGTATTAATGATAGTTAGACACTGGCAAAGGCTCATAAATGGGCGTGGAGGAGGCGCTCTATAGCGCCACCTTTTGTCAAAAGTTGGGGGGTTAGTTTTAGCTACAGACACCAAACTTGGTATGTATATTGGTCTCATCAAGCCGGACAACTTTCTAAATTACACCCATTAGCTGCGACCAACAGGAAATCTGCTATTTTGATTTGAATGTGGATTTTTGGAAAAATCAGGCTATAAACAAATTCATACTCCTCCAAGCAGGAATAAGTAGTTCACACCAAACTTTGTGAACATGATGCCAACATACTGAAGATGTTAAATTGCGAGCGGATTTGGGATATCTTGAACGGTTGATTTATAGTGATTTTTTGAAATTAGCAGAAAAAACATAACCGTAATATTAAAATGCAGCATCCAAACACTTAAAAAAAAATTTCATACATAGAACTGGTCATTCTGAGAAATAAATGCCTTGTTCCATCTATATAAAATAATCAACAAAAAATAGAAAATTAAAAAAACTATTAAACATCTGCTCTCACTCTAACTCTCTCACTCTAACTCTGTGTCGGGGGATGGGCTTAAGTCTGTGTATGTGTGTGTGTAAGTCTGACTGAGGTAGTTGAGTGGCTGTGTGTGTGTGACAGAGAGAGAGAGAGAGAACATTTAAAATGCATTATCCTAACTCTTCACAACTTTTTACATATAAAAAATAAGTCATTCTAAGGAAATGTGTTTATCATGTTTTCAGAGGCTGCAAAAACATTTGAAATATCACACTTGTAAACTAGCTGATGAAGACTGTAATACCAACAATGAACACAAGATGACCTCATAGGATAAGGAATCTTTTCAACTCTAATCCCATCTCATTCTCATTGTGTCAGAATGACTTAAAAGCATTTTGATTTTAACCCTTTCATTGCTGTGACACTTCAATCCAAACTGGTACAGGGATACTGTTAATGCATGTGCCCGCTGGGCACCGTTTTTCTGATGGCACCAGGGCTGCGGATGCACTGGCGGCGAGGGCCCGTCATCGCTGCTTGCAGCTATATTTATTATTATTATTATTATTTTTTTTTTTTTCAATGTTTTGGGGGGTTTTGAGGCCCTTAACATACACGAAAACTCTTGAAACTTTGCACACACGTTGGAATCTTCGGCCATCAGGGCTGGACAGAGTTTGATATGGGGGGGGTCACCTGGGGGGGGCGTGGCTTAAAGTTAAAAAAACGCGACTTTTGAGGGGCTCTGTAGCGCACACCCTTTGACCTACAGTTACCAAAATTTATATGCATATAGACCTCATCGGGCCAAACAGTTTTCATGCTCACAGTCCATGCTTCGCTTAACAGGAAGCCAGCTATTCAAGGTTTTGTGAAAAACGCATGCTCTGGAATTTGCGATACTCCTACTAGGGTTTTTTTCAGATTGCCACCAAACTCGGTCAACATCATCTCAAGACATTGGGGATGCAAAATTGCCAGGGGATTTTTGATATCTCGAACGGTTTGGCCGTGGCGAGGCGACGAAATTATGGCGAGAAATGAGAAACAGGAAATGGCTAATAACTATTGCACACATTGTCTGATTCTGATGAAACTTCAGGAGTTTGTTCGTTGTATGATGCCGATCACATAGATGTGACTATTGACAGTAAAAGTTATAGCGCCACCAACTGGCAGCAGGAAGTGTGTCGTTTTCAAAATGCTTTTAAATCAGCCTCTTAATTTTACTCGATTTGCTTCAAACTTCATCAGAATAATGTCAAAACACGGCCGATGAGAATCTGTAAAGGGATCGTTGATACATTAAATGCTGTTGTCATGGCAACGTGTCAAACTTTAACATTTGTTTCCTGTGTTTTTGGGGCACTTAATAAGCTTAGATTTTCATGAAACTCAAGACACACATCAGTATTAATGATAGTTAGACACTGGCAAAAGCTCATCAATGGGCGTGGAGGAGGCGCTCTATAGCGCCACCTTTTGTCAAAAGTGGGGGGGTTAGTTTAAGCTACAGACACCAAACTCGGTATGTATATTGGTCTCATCAAGCCGGACAACTTTCTAATTTACATCCATTAGCTGCGACCAACAGGAAGTCTGCTATTTTGATTTGAATGTGGATTTTTGGAAAAATATTGCTGTGAATGAATGAATACTACTCCTACAAAAACCAATGAATTTACACCAAACTTTGTCAACATGATGCCAACATACTGAAGATGTTAAATTGTGAGTGGATTTGGGATATCTTGAACGGTTTATTTATGGTGATTTATTAAAGTAGCAGTAAAAAAACATCACCGTAATTTTAAAATGCAGCATCCAAACACTTCAATTTTTTTTTTACATACATAGAACTAGTCATTCTGAGAAATAAATGATTAATTTCATTGATATAAAATAGTCTACAAAAAATAGAAAATTATAAAAACTATTAAACATCTGATCTCACTCTAACTCTCTCACTCTAACTCTGTGTCGGGGGATGGGCTTAAGTCTGTGTATGTGTGTGTGTAAGTGTGACTGAGGGTAGTTGAGTGGCTGTGTGTGTGTGTGTGTGTGAGAGAGAGAGAGAGAGAGAGAGAGAGAGAAAGACAAAGTGCATTTCAAGTGCATTATCCTAACTCTTCACAACTTTTTACATATGAAAAACAAGTCATTCTTAGGAAATATGTTTATCATGTTATCAAAATATTTGAAATATCACACTTGTAAACTGGCAGGTGAAGACTGTAATACCAAGGATGAACACAAGATGACCTCACAGGATAAGGAATCTATTTCAGCTCATTCTCAGTCTATCAGAATGATTTAAAAGCATTTTGCTTTTAACCCTTTCATTGCTGTAACCCTTCAATCCAAACTGCCACAGGGTTACTGTCAATGCATGTGCCCGCTGGGCACCGTTTTTCTGATGGCACCAGGGTTGCGGATGCGCTGGGGGCGAGGGCCCGTCATTGCTGCTTGCAGCTATATTTTGACATTGTTCTCTCTTCTGACTGATATCAGTCTCTCTCAGTTTTTTTTCCTTTAATTGAAAGTCGTAAAAACACTATCGCATAGTTTTTCTTTTGCTGTTTGAGCAAATGGGAATGCAAAAAATATATTTGTGGTACTCTCCCAGTCACTGCTTTCGGATTTTACCCAACTATAACGACTTCCACTATAAACAACCTGGAAATGTGAGAAAGGTCCATTGCTGCGGGTTGAAGCGACCTCAATAACGTGATATAGTCCCTGGAAAGCAAGTTTTACCAGACGAACCCTGCCAAAAAAAACATGTATTTTACCCCCTGGGACACGATTTTTACCGGGGGACCCCCTCTAAAACGGGCTAGTCATGACAAGCGTCAGCATGTTTACGTCCTGCCAGGATGGCATGTAGCGTTTCTTGTCTCTGCCGTTTGTAAGCTCTTTCAGTAGCTATGGTCTACTAAAAGCCTCAAAGGCATCAGGGCTAAAGTGGAGAAAACAAAGATGTGGGTCTTTAGGAAGTTTTGTTTGTCCACAGGCATCTCCTTTTTTTTTTTTCCACTTCTTATCGCTAGGAAAAGCAGTGATGATGTACATCATTTCTCTTGTAGCCCTTCGAGTGAAAATTACAACCAAAAGCCACACAATGTGGCATCGTATCAGTATTTTCCCAGTTGTGTTGTGGTAAAGATAGCAATGGGTAGCGACCATTTTACATCATCAAAATATTTATAAAATGATGTGGATTTTTCATTAATATAAATCTTTCATGGGTTTTCTATTACATATTTCAGTAACAGACATTGTTTATGTTATATTAAGCCATACACGTCTTAATACCCGGGGTTCCCAGTAAACCCTTTTCAGGTCGGACTCTACACGTATTCAAACTATTGAACTAAATCATATGCTTAATAATTTTGGGGTAAGTGTGAGTAACATGATTTATAACTCATTTACTCGCTTTCATTTTGTTCCAATTACTTTTTTTTCTGTGGAGCGCAAACAAATAGAAGACTGTGTTGATCTTTCTTTCCATGCAGTTACAATGAATGCAGACCGAAGATGCTAAGCTTGCAAAGAATGCAAAAGCACCATAAATGTTAGCAAGCTCCAGGCCTCATGGGCAATATGATCGTTACATTGTTTAAATGATCCACTTTAATGTTCCATCGATCATACAGGTTTCCAACTATAGTGTGAGGCTAGTAAATAATGACAGAATTTCACTTAAAGGTAAACTGTTCTTTTAAAATGAGGAGCCTCAAAAACATATTGAAAGCTTCTAGAGAGTTCGTTTAACACCTTTTGTTCATTATGCTGTTTAATAAACACAACTCTCACTATAGCTTTACTGGCTTGTCAGGGGCGTTCCAATGACTGAAACCCCGAATTAAAATTACCCCTAATTTTCTCCCAGTTTAATCCCTTTAGAGCACTAGACTAAAGCTTGTATGATGTCAACGTGATGAGCCATATCTGTAACACCTACAAACCACCATCTGCAGTGCACGGATGTGGGTGAAATTTTAGCCCTTCTCAGCAGTCCATGACATTGTAATTCATTGTGAGATTTGATTTGTTTCACCTTTTGCTAATCTCACCTAATTTGTGCGATTCATATTCATCTTCTTCTGTCATTTATTCCTGTTTTTAGTATTACTTCATGTTTTTGGCATGAGAAGAGAACTCACTAACCACTGTGTGTACATTTTGGTGTATTTTTTGGTTTATGTTTGGCATCTGTTATGATAATATGTTATGTTATGATAATTCTGTGGTTTCTCAGCTAATAAAGGATTATGTAATCTAAGTTAATAATTTAGTAATTTGTTTACTGCTTTTATACAGATTCTATCATTAGGAACAATGCTTGAGAAAAGTAAGTGAAAGTGTTCACATTTTTCACTATGGTTTATTGCTGTCTGTTTATGTGTTTGTGCAGAGGATGTTTAAAAAAGCAACAAAGAAGCTGGTCCAACAGATAGATCCTAAGGGTGCTCTGATTCCAGCTTCCAGCCTAAATGATACCAAAAAACTCCAGATGCTTGCAGTGATGCGGAAAACCCAGAAACGCTGGTTCTGGCAGAACACTAAATACAAACCCACAGGATTTAATCTCAATGACCTGCTGGAAGGGGATCCAATTAACCCAGGTAAAGTGCATAGTGAATAAGTATGGCAAGTATTACTATGGCATAGTAATAAGTAAGCATGGAACTGTTTTGCATCTGTCCTTGTCGAAATCAAGATCTCTCTTTGTTTTCGATCAGTGCGGGAGGAGGTAGACTTCGTAAAGTTCGAAGCAGAGTACAGAAACTGTGCAGCTGGATCTGTAGAGGTGGGAGGTGCTGCTGTCTGCCTAAATCTGAATGGACAGGGCACATCGAAACTTTCTTTATCCCTCGGGCCACTTAAGAAGGAAGATGTGGATATTCCCAATCTTGAGAATCTCATTAATGGAAGGTGAGGAAAAAGCTATTTTAATATGATGTCAACCCACTGAAATGAACAATAATTACAAACTAAGGAGAATATGTTTTTTCGTAATCAGTTCGAAGTTGAACCTTTCAGTATCTTTTGACAGTTCATTCAAAAATTATTATTATAATTATTATTGTTTATTTTTATATATTTTTTTAATTTTTACAATTTTAAAGATATAGTTAACCCAAAAATGGAAATTCTGTCATTCATTTCTCACCCTCATGTCGTTCCAAACCTGTAAGACCTTGTCATCAAAGATGTTCATGTCTTTCTTTCTTCAGTCATAACAAAATAGTTTTTTGAGGAGAACATTTCAGCATTTTTCTGCATATAATGGACTGATATGGTGCCCCGATTTTGAACTTCCAAAATGTAGTTTAAATGTGGCTTCAAACGATCCCAAATGCGGTTGTAAATGATCCCAGCTGAGAAAGAAGGGTCTTATCTAGCAAAACGATCGGTTATTTTAATAAAAATCATACAGTTTATATACTTTTTAATGTCAAACGCTCGTCTTGTCTCACTCTGCCTGAACTGTTTTTTTCCCACTTCATGACAGTTAAGGTATATCAAATAAGTCCCATCTCATGTTCTCCCTCAACTTCAAAATCGTCTTATATTATGTTTACCTTTTTTGTTAAGGGTGTTTGATCTTTACATGTTCACTTTGCAATGACTGGGTCGGTACTTCTGCAGCGATGTAGGATGATTTTGATGATGAGGGATAAAATACGATTGCAGTTTGTCGACATACCCAAACTGTCTTGAGCCAGAATACAGAGTTCAGGGAGAGCAAGGCAAGACGAGCGTTTAAGTCTAAAAGTATTTAAATTGTATTTTTTAATGAAAATAACCAATCGTTTCACTAGATGAGACCCTTCTTCCTCGGCTGGGATCGTTTACAACCGCATTTGGGATCGTTTGAAGCTGCATTTAAGCTGCATCTTGGAAGTTCAAAATAAGGGCACCATAGCAGTCCATTATATGGAGAAAAATGCAGAAATGTTTTCCTCAAAAAACATAATTTCTTTACGACTGAAGAAAGAAAGACATAAACATCTTGGATGACAAGGGGGTGAGTACATTATATGTAAATCTTTGTTCTGGAAGTGGACTTCTTCAATCTGTGTTCCAAAGACGAACAAAATCTTATGCAGAATTTTCATTTTTGGGTGAACTGTCCCTTTAAGTTATTTTATGTTATTCAAAATCTGTAAAAATCTTTTGAAAAAAAAATGTTTAAACTGGCCAAAACAGTTTTGGATTTTCATTCAGAAATCGGTAAAGGTTTGGAATGACATGCAGATGCGTATTTGATGCCAAAATTGACATTTTGATGCAAAGATAACAACCTGATGTGGTTTGATATTCATTCCTCTGCTTTTAACCTTGATGATCCCTGTAGGAAGATGGACCTCACAAAGCCTTTTTTCAAGCAATCCCTGAAAAGAAACAAGGCTTTTACCCTCCTTAAAGAGCGAATTTTAACAACCTGTGAATGCTCTATCTGTTTCATCGAACTGGAGAAGGCCAGCTGCAAAGCTATGTTCAGTTGTTCTGAGGTTTGTCATTAATAAATGCCATTATCATATGTCATTAAAGAATAATTTTACTTCCAGAACAAAATTTCCTGATTTACTCACCCCCATGTGAGTACATGAAGATGTTCATGTCTTTCTTCAGTTGCAAAGAAATAAAGGTTTTTTAGGGAAAACATTCCAGGATTTTTCTCCATATAGTGGACTTCAGTGGTGGCCAGTGGATTGAAGGTCCAAATTGCAGTTTCAATGCAGCTTCAAATGGCTCTACTTGATCCCAGCCAAGGATTAAGGGTCTTATCTGGCAAAACAATCTGTCATTTTTTTAAAACAATAAAAAATAATATAGTTTTTAACCACAAATGCTCATCTTACACTAGCTTGACTTCACGCATTACGTAATCACGTTGGAAAGGCCACGAGTGATGCAAGCAGAAGTACCGACCCAGTGTTTTCGAACGTGCAAAGAAAGTCAAACACCCTTTACAAAAAAATATAAAACAACAATGTCGGACGATTTTGAAACTGGAGGAGAAAATGAGATGGAGAACCGGAGTACATAGATGAAGAACTAACCGCGCATGACCACGCAAAATGAGCATTTGTGGTTAAAAAGTATATAAATGTAAATTTTATTTGGAAAATGCCAATCATTTCACTAGATAAGACCCTTATTCCTCAGCTAGGATCGTGTAGAGCCCTTTAAAGCTGCGTTGAATCTGCAGTTTGGACCTTTAACCCGCAGACCCTCTTTTGAAGTCCACAATATGGAGAAAAATCCTGGAATGTTTTCCTCAAAAACCTTAATTTCTTTGCGACTGAAGACTGAAAAACATGATCATCTTGGATCAAATGGGGGTGAGTAAATTGTCAGGAAATTTTTATTCTGTAATTGAATTTCTCCTTTAATAAATCTAATTTTCTGACTTTCTGAGTGTTATTGGTAATTATTCACATAATTTCCAGTATATATAAATTATATATAATATATATCTAACTGTTTCTTTGGTGCTTCAGATGTACATGAAAGGCAGCGGTAAACTTCAATATGACTCCAAGACTGCATTACACATCCCATCGCAGACTGTGATGGCTTACAGTGTCATTAAAATGACCGTCGAAAGTGACGGCTACATTGGTCAGTGACATTTACTGAATATGGCTGAACAACATTACAGTTCCTTCATATGTATTTTTTATTATTTTATAATAATTATGCTTATTACTTTAAAAAAACAGCTTGACAAATATGCTGTATATGTGTACTTTTAGATTTGTCCAGTGGGTTGGAATCAGATGACATTTCCCAGAATACCTTTCCCAATTTCTCAGAGGTGGATGGTCAATGGCCGCAGATGCAGGAAGATCTCCCACTTACTACTCTAAAAAAGGGTGCGTGTTTCAGTTCCTTTGTGTTCAGCTTAATAGCTGTGCAGAAGCAGAAGTAGGCTTAGTCATTTATTTCTCTTTCCGTTTTTTAAGTTCCTAGTTCTAGTGGCATACTGACAACGAGACTCTTTAATTGTCATGTAAAGGTGTATATTTGTGGTCTCTTTGCAGCACTTGCAGATGTTCAGACTAGATTTTGCGCACTGGCTGGCATGTCTGCTGAAAGCCGTTCCTCCATCCTGCTCCTGTTGAAGGAAATTCTGACAGACCGATCTGTCTTGTCAGCATTGGTGGATAGAGTGAGTTGGTAGTTAAAGAAACAATGCTTGCTAAACCTTGTACAATTTTGCAATAGAATCTTGTGAAATTGCTTTTTTTTTCTGTACCCTAGCCAGGTTTAAATATTTTTTTCACGAAAGATTTAAACTTTTTCCTCATTTCTAAGAAAATAGAAAGGTCCCATAATTTCCCTTTTTTATGCTTGCACCCACATGGATTGATTTCTCCTCTATATTAAAAATGAAAAGTACCCCATGATTTGCTCACCCTCAAGTCATCCTAGGTATATATGACTTTCTTCTTTCAGACGAATACAATTGGAGTTATATTAAAAATGTCCTGGCTCTTCCAATCTTTATAATGGCAGTGAATGGCTGTTGAGATTTTGAAGTCCAATAAAGTGCATCCATCCATCATAAAAAGCACTCCACACGGCTCTGGGGGTTAATAAAGGTCGTACACGTTTACAAGAGAGTGGCGTTCCAGCGGATGATGCAGGACATAGATATAGATATTTTTCTTACACAAATCCATCTATTTGCTTCAGAAACCCTTTATGATGGATAGAAGCACTTTATTTTGCTTCAAAACAACACTAATAACTGCCATTATAAAGCTTGGAAGAACCAAGAACCATTTTTAACATAACTCCGACTGTATTCATCTGAAAGAAGAAAGTCATATACATCTAAGATGGCTTGAGTGTGAGTAAATCATGGGGTGATTTTAAAAATTACACAAATGTGAAACAGTTCCTCTTTATATCACCTACATTTATTCTTCTCTGATCTCATTGTCTTTTATATCTTTAGCTTGAGCAGCTGTTAAGCAGCTGTGAAGCTCCGTGCTTCTCACCCAACGAGTTGTCTGAAAATCAGAGGGAGATCGTTGATGCATTTATTGACTTACTGAAGCATAAACAGCTTGAAAAGAGTGAACCTTCCACATCAACGTCATTGGCCAGTTATAATGGATGTCAGATATCAACAGCCAATCATAGCGATTCTCCCTTGGCATCTGAGTTAAATGGATCAAGCTCCAGAACAGACGAACACAATGGATGTCATGCGTCTGTATCCCATCAGAACGGATGCTCAACAAAAGCAAGCAGGCAGAGCATGGAGCTCATGTACGCCATGCAAATGCTGATCAACGCTCTTGAGGGTTAGTATTGTACCTAAACTCAGAGTTTTCTTATGTACATACACTCTGTCTGTCTTCACTCATACAATATTGTTCGATTCAGAGCTGACAGACGATGGACTGCACCTGCTAAAGCCGTTCTGTACTTCTGAAGGCCTCCAAAGTCTACAGAATTTAGTGAGTAAATTTAGTAATGAAAAATATATGTAACAATTTTATTAAATTTAATATAACTGAATAATTTTTTTGTTCTCTGTAAACCTAGGTAATTCATCTGACTACTTCTGATATGCCTCTATGTGAGAACACCAGGCTTGTTTTCCTCCAAACTGACAGTGAATTCCACAGAGTGGAGCAACTTTTTAAGTCATGCAATGTTTTGCTTAGCAAAGAGAATGACACGTTGACCTCAGAAATTACATGTAAGGAGGAATTCCTCCCTGTGGTTCTCTGCATTGCTATCCATGGCCTTGCATCTTTGGTTTCTGCGTGACAGCGTCAGTGCTTTTACTGATAGCTGAAATAGGCTATTAAAAGGAACCCTGGGTATTAAGACTTTTATGGCTTAATATAAAGTAAATTATGTCTCCTACTAAAATATGTAGTAGAAAACCCATTAAAGGCTTTTTTTTTTTTAAATCCACATCGTTTTATGCATATTATATACTATGGGGGGCACCATTATTTCGATGTCAAACAGTTGTCCTCTTTGAGCTACTGATGCTACCTGTTGCTATTTTTACCACAACACAAAAAAGAAAAATACTGATACAATGCCACATTGTGCAGCTTTAGGTTGTAATTTTCAGTCGAATGGCAATAAAAGAAGCAATGTAATTCTTACCTGCTTTCCTACCAATAAGAAGAGGAGAAAAGAATGGGAAGATGCCTGTGAACGAGTGAAATTTCCTACGTTTTTGTTCTCTCCACTTTAGCCCCGATGCCTTTGAGGCTTACAAATGGCAGAGACAAGAAATGCTAGATGCCATCCTGGCAGGATGTAAACATGCTAATGCTAGTCATGACAGCGCAGCCACTGAAGGAGTTTCTCAGTGCAGATTTCACTCGATATCTGGCGGCGTTTAGACTCCTAATGGGGAAAAATCTATGGTACGGCATTTGGTTTAAGCCTGCGCTTATATCCATCACCACCTGTTGTAAGTGCTTTCAGTAGCTGTGATCATCATATCAGTATTTTATCTTCTGAGTTGTGGTACAAATGGAAACAGGTAGCACCAGTAGCTCAGCGAGTGCAGCCATTTCATTTAATCAAAATAATGGTGCCCCCCATAGTCCAAAATATGTATAAAACTTTTTTTTAAAATACGGAAATCTTTCATGGTTTTTCTACTACATATTTCAGTAAGACACATAGTTTATGTTATATTAAGCCATACAAGTCTTAATAACCAGGATTTCCTTTAAAGTGTAAAGTCCTTTTACAAATGTTTTCCCAGTTACAAAAACATATTAATGCAGAAATTACTCGCTTCAATATTAATGTTCCTATGTGTGTTAATTCCATAATAGTAACACGTAAAAATCAGCAAAAAAAATTATATTTGTACCCTACCTTTTTTTTTCAGAAAAGTTTTGCTATTTTCCAAAACTGATTTTGGATTGGATTTTTTTTTCCACTGCTTTTATTTCATTACAGTGAAATTGTAGTAAAAGCCTAATTTAAAAACTTTAATGAAGACAATTTATTTTGTTCTCTGAAATCAGTTTCAGTTTTCCATAGATAAAATTTATTGTTATAAATGCCAGTATTAATTTAGTATATTTGCCATTTCTTTGTATCTTTTTTATTGTAATATTTTTGATAATACCCTTTTTTTGTATGTTGTTGTTGTTAATGTAAATGTATAATTTTGGCATTTCAGATTTTCAAATAATAATATACTCATTGCTGCAATCATTTCTTACTTGTAAAATATATATTCTGCAAATGCATTTATTGCATCTCTTTTCACATAAGGAGTAAATGCAGCTATTTTCTTCAAAAGCTTCAGCGTGACTGCATCATGCACTTTTATAATTATTAAAAGAAAAAGAGGAACACAGAATAACAATGGTCGGTCTGTTTATTGCCTTGTTGTAACGGACATGTTGACATAGAGACAAAAATACATTTGGCAGAGAGGTCATGACATTCTGGAACAGAATTTGAAAAACATTCCAGAAAGAAGAAATCAACAGGACTATTTGTTCGGTTCTTTAAGGATAATAAGACACAGACACAACGTGTAGCCCAACGTTGCACAACAAACAAAATCAGTGAATGAAATTTTACAAAACACACTGTAAATAAATCAAACTGCACACACTGATATGGACTTTTGCATAAAAGAGATTCAGTGTATCTCTTTAGGATATGAAAACAAGCAAATAAACAGTTAAGAGATCAGGGTTTGTGTAAACAGTTTTATGGTTCATGGATCTAGAACGTTCTACAGGAGCCCTTGGCTTGCTACACTCTGTCAGGTTAGTCCTTCATTTGAGTATAAATCGAAACATCACAGTAGGTTCAGGAACTACAAAATGAAGGAGAAACACATGTAAAAATAACTACAGTAATAAATTAAAAAATATGGCCTCTGATTTGCCAAGGCCAGTTTCAGTTTTCCTCATTTTTTTCCTTTTCTTCCAACTCCAAAGGTGTTACAAATAGAAAGATATTCTTTAAAAACATACAAATACTAAAATAAATAAGTACTCTTCCCTTTCAGTTTGAGTAGAAAAAACCTTGCATTGTGTGCTCAATAGTGAGGCTGGGGCTAGGGGTGCTTTCGTGGCAGACGACGCTCATTTGGTTGGTCAATCCAAACGCGTGACTTCACTGCCCCACATCAATCGACTCGTATACCAATCATACACACATTCACACACACACACACATACACACACACACACAAAGATGCTTGTATAGTGATCTTCTAAAGGTGCCCTTAGTAAACCCAGCTCACTGGAACCCACTGCGGTTCAGTGCAGAGCTGGTCCACGGCCGACTGTAGTTTCTCAAACGCACAGTCTAGGTTGTCATTGACAATGATGAGGTCAAAGTAGTGTCTATAAGCCCGCAGGATACGAGCGCTTTCATCCACGGTCTTCTTCAGGTCCACATCCTGTGAGAAAGAGAAAGCAAGAACAGAATTATTACTTGAACTGAGAACTCATGATGTTGACAGATTATTTAGACAATTATTAAGTCAGCGTGTGATGGCAACCACTATAAATGATCGATTGAATATTTATCACTTTTTACAAATATTTAATTCCTCCCCTATGCTTTTTGGTGAATAATGATTACATTTAAAGAGCTTATTTTGTAGACAGAATGAGATAATTAATTAAAGGAGTCATTCATTTCCTTAATAAAAAATTCCTGATAATTTACTCACCCCTTTGTGATCCAAGATGTTCACGTCTTTCTTTCTTCAGTCAGAAAGAAATGAAGGTTTTTGAGGAAAACGTTCCAGGATTTTTCTCCATATAGTGGACTTCAATGGGGATCAATGGGTTGAAGGTCCAAATTGCAGTTTCACTGCATCTTCTAGGGGCTCTACACGATCCCAGCTGAGGAATAAGGGTCTTATCTAGCCCAAAAAAAATCTATACTTTTTAACCACAAATGCTCGTCTTGCACTAGCTTTGCATTGTGCGCCCACGACTTCACGCATTATGTAATCACGTTGAAAAGGTCACACACGGTTAGTTCTTCATCTGTGTAGTTTGGTTCAAAAAGATAGGGTAGGGCAAAATACCCTATTTTCTCCTCCAACTTTGAAATTGTCTGACCTTTTTTAGTAAAGAGCATTTGACTTTCTTTGCACGCTCATAAACACTGGGTCAAATGTGACTACGTAATGCGTGAGGTCATGCTGGTGCAAGAGGAGAATTTGTGGTTAAAATGTATATAAACTTTTATTATTTATTCACTAGACAAAACTCTTATTCCTTAGTTGGGATTGTGTAGTGCCCTTTGAAGCTGCATTGAAACTGCAATTTGGACTTTCACCCTATTAATTCCTACTGAAGTGCACTATATGGAGAAAAATCCTGGAATGTTTTCCTTAGAAACCTCCATTTCTTTTCGACTGAGGAAATAAGACATGAAGATCTTAGATGATATGGGGTGAGTAAACTATCAGGAAATTTTTATTCTGGAAGTGAACGTCTTTAAGAGTTTAACACCCTCCCAGACTGTTGCTTCAGCAGTGGGCGGGACTAACGCACAAGCGGTAATTCCATTGGCTAGTACTCACCTATCACTGCCTGAATACTGATGTTACCACATTGGTGTGTTTGACTTGAAGCGGAGATGCTCTGACCAGTCGGTGTATGAAATTACAGCGAGAGCGATAAAAGTGTAGTCGGCTTCTTATGCTTTTGAAACACTTTCTTGGTACTTTGGCCAGAGGAGAATTGGCCCCCCAACTGAGTTAGGTTTCTCCCAAGGTTTTTTTTTTCTCCATTTCTGTCACTGATGGAGTTTTGGCTCCTTGCCGCTGTCAACTCTGGCTTGCTTAGTTAGGGACACTTAATTTTCAGCGATATCGTCAACTTGATTGCACAGATTTTAACTGAAAACTGTGTGTTTACTACTGTCCTTTTGCATTATTAACACACTGTTTTCTTATTTAATACTGTAAAACTGCTTTGACACAATCTGTATTGTTAAAAGCACTATATAAATAAAGGTGACTTAACTTTGATGTCATAATAAGGTAAAAACAGTAATACTGTAAATATATATTTTTTTTTAATTTGTAATATATTTTAAAATGGATTTACTCCTGTGATGTCAAAGCTTAATTTTCAGCCACCTTTACACCAGAGTGCTCAAGAAAGACTTCTTTATATTAATAAATAAATTTGAGAAAACTGTGATTTTTTTTTTTCTGGATTCTTTGATGAACAGAAAGTTAAAAAGAAACAATTTTTTGAAAGATTGTAAATGTTTTACTGTCATTTTTGACTATTTTAATGCATACTTGCTTTATAAAAGCATTAATTTCTTAAAAAAAATAAACTTTTGAACATCAGCTTCTCATGTGAACATATTTATAGGGATAGTTCACCCAAAAATGAAAATTCTGTCATTAATTACTGATACTGTCATGAATGCACATCGAAGGCTGACAGGGAAGAGAAGAAATTGTCGAATAAACTTATTTTTGTTTTCTACGTGCACAGAAAGTATTCTTTTAGCTTCATAACATTACGTTTGAACCACTGATGTCACAAGGACTATTTTAATGATGTTCTTACTACCTTTCTGGACCTTCAACATGGCAGTTGTGTTGGTGTGTGCAGAGTCAAAAAGCTGTTGAATTTCATCAAAAATATCTTAATTAGTGTTTCGAAGATGAACAAAGGTCTTACGGATTTGGAACGACATGAGGGTGACAGGATTTTTATTTTTAGGTGAACTATCCCTTTAAAACATCCTCTCTGTTTAAAAAACATGCTTTGTACTCAGAATGACTTACCAGCAGTTAAAACTGTCATGTTTAAAACTACAGCATGGTAAAATATTTTAGAGGCAGAAGAAACCTGTAAGGTGTACCACCACTGACATAAATGTTAAAGTGCATAGGTGACACATCTCACCAAGCAGGAAATGCTTGCAGGATGTGCCACCATCGTGGGTAGCATATTTTCCAACCTATTAACTTAAAACGACACAAATACAGTGTGGGTAGGTCATCCCTAGAGCGAGGACACCAGCCCTGCGAAAGTTAAACAGGACTCACTGTGAGCTGTTTGGTGGTGAGTCCAGCGTCAACCACAGCTTTGTGCATAGCCTTCAGTGTGTCGAACTCTGGCGCTGCGATAAACACCACATATGGCATGAACTCTGCAGTTTTTAGCACCTTCAGAGCCTGAGAACAGATGATATGAAGATGAAAAATGGTTAACATTCGGAATAGAAAGAAACAGCCATATCAGTGCTTATCAAGAGTTTTGATTACACACTATACGGTTTATGTATGTAAAGTCTCTGATATTTAATGACTGTATTAAAGGTGCACAAATGTACATAAAAAAGCCTTGCTAAACAGCTGAAATGACAGCGTAAGCCTCTCTGCCTTCCACACTGAGTACCTGTGTGTTTATATGATGGCTGACTGATGCGCAACATAAGGTGAAGCTCACTGGAAAATGTTTGTGGTATGTTTGTCTAAAGGTTGTGTTTATTCTCATGTGACCTCCACGGAGAGACCACCGGTATGTAGGCCACCTACGTCTCGTGAGTGAAAAACATTTGAGCAGACATAGATAAAGTCGAAAGTAGTGTTCGAAAATAGATGCACCTTTAAATATGCGAATAATGTATAATGAAAATGAAAATGTGACTTCGAGAGATGTTTAGAGAGAAGACACTCACTTGAGGATTGACATCCAGAATACATGTGCGGCCGGTGTTCACCACCTCATGGATGGAGTCAATTTTAGTACCATACAGGTTGCCGTCGTACTCTCCGTGTTCCAGGTACCGGCCCGCTTTGATGTCCATCTCCATCTCTAGACGTGTTACAAATCTATATGACTGACCATCTTGCTCGTCATTGCGAGGCCGCCGAGACGTGTCTGAGATATTGAGACAAAAAAAAGAAATACAAATGGGTCAGCCTATGGACAAGAACATGCATTGGTTTGCTTTTGTATTTTATTTATATTTTTGAGGTATGAGTATTAGGTACTCACGTGGTACAGTGGTACCAAAGCGGGTGGGATGTAGTACAACTAGTCTGTTTTTCAGGCTACGACGCCCCACTCCTTGCGCTCCAATCAGAATGAGGGTTTTCCTCTGAAATGGCGGCATACGTGCCACTTCCTCGTAGATCTGAAGCTCATGCCGATCAAACTCTGCAGCACAACGGATTGATCAACATTAGGATAAAGATGCATACTTATGCTTTTTGAAATCAAATCAAAATAGGGTCATATTTTACTTATTCTGTGAAAGATAAATTAAGATTTTTTTAGCATATGTGACCCTGGACCACAAAACTGATTTTTTAAAAAATTGAATAAATAAGCTTTTGGTTTGTTAGGATAGGACAATATTTGGCCGAGATACAACTATTTGAAAATCTGGAATCTAAGGGGTGCACAAAAATCTAAATATTGAGAAAATCACCTTTAAATTTGTCCAAATGAAGTTCTTAGCAATGCATATTACTAATCAGAAATTAAGTTTTGATATATTTATGGTAGGAAATTTACAAAATATCTACATGATCTTTTATTAATATCCTAATGATTTCTGACGTAAACGAAAAATCGCTCATTTTGACCCATACAATGTATTGTTGGCTGTTGCTACAAATATACCTGTGCTACTTAAGACTCGTTTTGTGGTCCAGAGGCACATCTATATACACATTACTTGTCAAAAATTCAGAATAATTACAGAATAATAACAAGACTGCGTTTATTTATTTAAAATACAGTAAAAACAGTAATATTGTGCAATTAAAAAATATTTACTTTTTCGTTTTCATATTTATTTTATTTTATGTTTTATTAATAAAAATATTTATTTTAATTTTAATTTATTTTTATTTATTTAGCAAGGATACATTACATTGATTAAAAAAATGACAGTTAAGACATTTGTTACAAAACCTTATCTATTCAAGAAATGCTGTTCTTTTGTCTATTTATAAAATAATTCTGGAAAAATGTATCACAGTAAAACAGAAAACCATTTTTAACATTGATAATTATATTAATAATTTATTTTAAAAAGTATTTTGTTTCATTTATTTTAGTTAAGGCCCTTTCTGATTATATTTTTATAAAAACAACAAAAAACATGAAGATATTCATTACAAAATATTAAATTAATAAAAATTAATAATAAAATATTTTTATCCACTTACCTGCATTCTTGGCAGTGAGGTACATCATTTTTTTCTTCTTTTTACCAGTTATTGTTCCACATAAGATTCCTAAAAAAAAAAGAAAAAGAGAAAAAGAAAAGAGAGTGAAAGAGCTATAACATGTAATGCAATACTATATTTGTCCATTAGACGGCATTATGCTTTTTTTATATACAGGTGCATCTTAATAAATTAGAATGTCGTGGAAAAGTTCATTTTTTTCAGTAATTCAACTCAAATTGTGAAACTCGTGTAATAAATAAATTCAGTGCACACAGACTGAAGTAGTTTAAGTCTTTGGTTCTTTTAATTGTGATGATTTTGGCTCACATTTAACAAAAACCCACCAATTCACTATCTCAACAAATTAGAATACTTCATAAGACCAATTAAAAAAACATTTTTAGTGAATTGTTGGCCTTCTGGAAAGTATGTTTATTTGCTGTATATGTACTCAATACTTGGTAGGGGCTCCTTTTGCTTTAATTACTGCCTCAATTCAGCATGGCATGGAGGTGATCAGTCTGTGGCACTGCTGAGGTGGTATGGAAGCCCTGGTTTCTTTGACAGTGGCCTTCAGCTCATCTGCATTTTTTGGTCTCTTGTTTCTCATTTTCCTCTTGACAGTAACCCATAGATTCTCTATGGGGTTCAGGTCTTGTGAGTTTGCTGGCCAGTCAAGCACACCAACACCATGGTCATTTAATCACACTTTTGGTTCTTTTGGCAGTGTGGGCAGGTGCCAAATCCACCGGGGAAATGAAATCAGCATCTTTAAAAAGCTGGTCAGCAGAAGAAGCATGAAGTGCTCTACAATTTCTTGGTAAACGGGTGCAGTGACTTTGATTTTCAAAAAGCACAGTGGACCAACACCAGCAGATGACATTGCACCCCAAATCATCACAGACTGTGGAAACTTAACACTGGACTTCAAGCAACTTGGGCTATGAGCTTCTCCACCCTTCCTCCAGACTCTAGGACCTTGTTTTCCAAATGAAATACAAAACTTGCTCTCCTCTGAAAAGAGGACTTTGGACCACTGGGCAACAGTCCATTTCTTCTTCTCCTTAGCCCAGGTAAGACGCCTCTGACGTTGTCTCTGGTTCAGGAGTGGCTTAACAAGAGGAATACGACAACTGTGGCCAAATTCCTTGACACATCTGTGTGTGGTGGCTCTTGATGCCTTGACCCCAGCCTCAGTCCATTCCTTCTGAAGTTCACCCAAATTCTTGAATCGATTTTGCTTGACAAGCCTCTCAAGGCTGCGGTTCTCTCGGTTGGTTGTGCATCTTTTTCTTCCACACTTTTTCCTTTCACTCAACTTTCTGTTAACATGCTTGGATACAGCACTCTGTGAACAGCCAGCTTCTCTGGCAATGAATTACCCCTCCTTGATTGTCTTCTGGACAACTGTCAGATCAGCAGTCTTCCCCATGATTCTGTAACCTAGTGAACCAAACTGAGAGACCATTTTGAAGGCTCAGGAAACCTTTGCAGGTGTTTTGAGTTGATTAGCTGATTGGCATGTCACCATATTCTAATTTGTTGAGATAGTGAATTGGTGGGTTTTTGTTAAATGTGAGCCAAAATCATCACAATTAAAAGAACCAAAGACTTAAACTACTTCAGTCTGTGTGCACTGAATTTATTTAATACATAAGTTTCACAATTTGAGTTGAATTACTGAAAAAAATGAACTTTTCCACGACATTCTAATTTATTGAGATGCACCTGTATATAAATGGACAAATTTGTGTATCTCATGCAAAAGTGTACCATATTTTTTACAAGAGCATAACAGATTAAAGTAGCAGTTCACTTCCAGAACAAAAAATTTACAGATTATACTCACCCCCTTGTCACCTGAGATGTTCATGTCTTTCTTTCTTCAGTTGTAAAGAAATTATGTTTCCTGAGGAAAATATTTCAGGAATATTCTTCATATAGTGGACTTCTATGGTGCCTGCAAGTTTGAACTTCCAAAATGCAGCTTCAAAGGGCTCTAAATGATCCCAACCGAGAAAGAAGGGTCTTATTTAGCGAAATAATTGGTTATTTTCTAAAAAAAAAAAAAAGAAAAATACATATATACTTTTGAACCTCAAATGCTTGTCTTGTCTAGCTCTGCTAATTTCTTAACAACCGAAGAAAGAAAGACATATGAACATCTTGGATGACAAGAGGGTAAGTAAATTATCTGTAAAAAATTTTTCTGGAAGTGAACTAATTCTTTAATATAGTATGTCCTCCATGTTTTGGTGACAATGTATCACCTGCTCCATCCAGGTCTTTAGGAACAAATGCTTTCCTCTTTTCTTCCAGAAACTGACTGGGAATCAGCCCAGTACCTCCTTCCGTTAAATGGCATGCCTATCAGTCAAAACAATACGGTCAGTGACAGACCAATACACATGAGGTAAGTAAAAAGCACAGTAATCCTACCTGCCACCAGTTTGGGTCTTCTCGGTTGACAATCTGCAGGATATCACCCCTTTTGAAAGCAAGTCCCGCTTCTCTACATGGAATCAGATTGTCATTGGCTGGATTGTAGTCAAAATGTGGCTGCACATAAACCTTAGAGAAATAAAACAGGTGGAATTAATCCAAATGCTAAAAAGCACTCAGCATAATTATTATATGTACTAATACATTTACAATTATTTATCAGTCAGCAAATGATTTGTGGTTCCATTTCATCTCAGAAATACAATCTTTCATTAACATGACCCTTAAACTTTACACACACAACCTTAGATTAAACGTCATAATCCGACAAGTGTAGGACTAAATTTCCATGGCAAATCTCCAGGTTCACCAGAGACTGAGGAGGAGGGGATGATATAATATTTACATAAATGCATTTAAATAAGAAGCCTTATTTCGGGGCCAGGTGTCACAGACTTTGAAAAATTGAATCACAATAGCAAAATGATTTATGTTATTAGCAGAATCCCTTTCTAAAAGCTTCTTGAGAAGCCATAAATATGTTACGTACACAGAGGGAGATGTGAGATACATAGAAAATACCAGGAGCCATGTAATGAGATTGAATTGTGTGTGTGTGCGTGTCTTGCCCCAGATAGCATGTGGAGTGTTATTAATAGGGCTCTCAGGGATCTTTTTTACTACAAAGAATCATGGGACTTCACAAATGCAACCCCAAGGATGGAAGTCTAATATGTGTTTCGGCATGCACATGTGCGTTTTAAATTTTTATGAAACAAACACTGGTGGATATGAACTACATGAGTGAATATATGATTATGCATATGTAGTGTCTACATACACAGCTGTTTTTACAGTCTGGCATCAGTAAGATTTTTCTATTAAAGAAATTAATACTGCTATTTAGCAAATATCCATTCAATTGATCAAAAGTGACAGTGACAGGTTTCTATTTAAAATAATTTTCAATTTCTATTTCAAATCAGCATTTTAGAATGATTTCTGAAGGATTATGTGATACCAAAAACATTTAAAAATATATTAAAATAGAAAACATTTTTGAATGTATTTTAAATTTATTTAAAAAAATTAATTTATTTCAAATACTTTTTAAATGCAATAATACTTCTTGAGCATAAGAGACTTCTTTCAAAAACATAAAAAATCTTACTGACCCCAAACTCTTGAACAGTAGTGTATATGAATATTATTGTGTGTGTACCTAGTATTTATCATATTATGGGGACCAAATGTCCCCACAAAAACAAACGTGTGTGTGTGTGTGTACCTGTGGTGGCGCCGGAGCGTCTCTGTAGCTGGGCAGTATTTTCAGTGTTATTCCTCCACTACATTCTTTGAGCATTTCCTGGAGTTCAGTGGGACTATTGCCAACATCCTTCCCATTCACCTCCTTTATGACGTCACCCACATGCAGCAGCCCCTGCCTGTCAATCAGCCCTCCATGAAGTATGCGAGCGATTACCAGGTCACCCTTGTCCATTCGGAAGGTCACACCCTGGGTGAAACGATAGCATAAGTAATGACAAGCATACAGACACTTTCGTTCTGGTGCACCTGCGTGTGTGGACTGGATATTGACTAAAATGATGGGATTTTAAAATTGGTGATTGAACTTGTGGTCACATGCAAATCTGTATATTCACAAACACATACCAGAGGTTCTCCTGCTTTCTTCCGGATGCCAATCATCCTGACTGCATCAGCCTGCATGAGAGCGTTGTTTACTGCTGCATCATTGGTCACTTCAGGAGGGGGCGGGGCTTCATAGCATTTTGATGCCACCATGTCGTGGGCCTCCAGAAGAGACTGAAGTAAACAGAGAAAATGAGAACAAAATCCTGCAGAAAATATAGTGAGGAAAATACAAGAAAAAATAAGAAGGTATAAGACAAGAAGGTATGAGATGAGACAAGATCAGAACAGAAGGTGACAAAAAATGAACCAAGACGGGAAGAGAAGTTATGAGATGAGACAACAACATTAAGATAAATGAAGATAAGGTATGAAATTACATTTGCAGGGATGAGAAAAGAAGGTATGAGATGAGATGAGACAACACGGTATACGATGAAACGAGAAGAGATGAGATGAAAAGGTACAAGATGAGACAAGATGAGAAGATGTGAGAGGAGAAGGTACGAGATGAGAAGAGAAGGTAAGAGGTAAGAGAAGGTGTGAGATGAAAAGAGAACAGAAGGTACAATATTAGACAAGAGGAAATGGTACAAGGTAAGACAAGAAAAGAAGAGACAAAAAGAGAAGGCACTGAGATGAGTAAAGAAAAGGTGAGAGATGAGATGAGACGAGACGAGACGAGATGAGAAAGTAGATGATGATATTAGACAAGACAAGAAGAGAGGGTATGAGATGAGACAAGATGTAAAGTTAGGGGAGGAGATGAAATGAGAAGGTACAAGATGAGACAAGATGAGAGAAGAACGTACAAGGTAAGACAAGAAGAGATTGTAAGAGATGAGATAAGCATTGATGAGGAGAAAGTATAGGATGTAGGGGTGTGACGAGACACTTATCCCACGAGATGAGACGAGACACAAGACTGGGTTCACAAGAGTGAGACAAGACGAGATTTTTAAACTTTAAGAAATCTTCAATGATGAAATATATAGGGAAAATAGTCTTTTATTCAACTGAAAAAGACAAAATTAAAAAAAAATGTAGGTGCATTTTGAACTTTATGAAATTAAACTTCCATTTTAATGAATTATATACAGAAATAAACACCATTTAAACAAGAGCTTCACGATTCTGGATAAATTCAGAATCCCAGTTGTTTTTAATGAATTGGAGACCATGATTCTCTCACGATTCTGGAGAAAAAAGATTGGAAAAACAAAATAATTTACTAGTGGTTCTGACAAGATGTTCATTGCTTAAGTCTTTTAAATAC
Organism: Labeo catla; assembly: GCA_012976165.1. Lineage (NCBI taxonomy): Eukaryota > Metazoa > Chordata > Actinopteri > Cypriniformes > Cyprinidae > Labeo > Labeo catla. The sequence goes on along the minus strand of VONZ01000060.1, from coordinate 1,532,759 downwards.
ATATATTCATTTAAGAAAAAAACATTCAATGAAGGAGTCAGTGTCTCACTTCATTAAGATGTTTCACTATTGAAATCTCTCGAATGAATGATTCAATAACATACTTTTTTAAACGGGCAGATGTCGCCACCTCCTGGCGGAAGAGGATAAGCGTTACAATAGATACACGTGTTAAAATACTTTCGTTTTGATCGCTACTGTAGACAATAAGTGTTTATACACAACCTATAAACTTTTATCCCAGTACTTCTATTATTTAAATGTCTGTAACACAGAAATAATGATTATAATGTGGTTGAAAAGACCACATGTTTGTGTTGCTCTTTCTGTGTTCACATTTACTAGGGTGACCATACGTCCTCTTTTACCCGGACATGTCCTCCTTTTTGGCTATAAAATTATGTCCGGGGGGATCATAAAATGTCCGGGTTTTTTACCTCATTTCACTGACCGTCATTAATTCAACACTTTAAATGCAGCCACTGCCCACCGGCATTATTCTGAGGTACCTGTCTGATGACGTGAAAGACCCAATTGTAAACAAAACAAACGAGGAGCTGCGCTGCAAGAGCTGTGTGTCACTAACATGCCGAAACGCAAATGTAGTTTCACAGACGAATTGCAAAAAAAATACCCGATGTTCAGTCGTGGTCGTGATAAATGGGAAGCATAGTGCACCATCTGCAAAGCCGGCACCTATGTGTCTGTTGCCAATAAAGGCTGTGGAGACTTGGAGACTCATATCGTAACTGCCAAGCACAGGGATGCTGTGCGGGGAGGGGAGGGCTCCTCGAAGCTGACAGTCATTATTGAGCACTTGGGGGTCGGTGTCCTCTTTTTGGATTCTCAGAATATGGTCACCCTACATTTACCCCGACCTTCTGATTCATTACCATGGGCAGCGACAAAACCTGCTTCTCACGCTCCACTGACAACCGCGATGTGAAACAGTCTTAATAGACATGTCAATCGTTGTCATTCAGGAATAAGATCCCGTGGGTGTTTGAATCGAGATCTCGATATTTTAAGGATGAATCGTGCAGCTCTAATGTAAACACTGCAAAATGATTTGCCAGGATATCGTAACACGAGATCTCGTCACTTCCCTAATAGGATGACATGAGATAGTAAATGAAACAAAAAGAGAAGAGATGAGAAGGTACAAGATGACACAAGACGTCGAGGTACAAGATGAGATGAAATGAGAAGGTTTGAGATGAGACAAGATGAGAAGATGTGAGAAGAGAAGGTACGAGAAGAGAAGAGAACGTAAGAGGTTAGTTGAGAAGATGTGAGATGAAAAGAGAACAGAAGGTACAATATTAGACAAGAGGAAATGGTACAAGGTAAGACAAGAAAAGAAGAAACAAAAAGAGAAGGAAGTAAAGGAGTAAAGAAGAAGAAGAAAAGGTGAGAGATGAGATGAGATGAGAAAGTAGACGATGAGATGAAACAAGACAAGAAGAGAGGGTATGAGATGAGACAAGATTTAAAATTAGGGGAGGAGATGAAATGAGAAGGTACAAGATGAGACAAGAAGAGAGAAGAGCGTACAAGGTGAGATAAGAAGAGAGGGTACAAGATGAGATGAAATGAGAAGGTTTGAGATGAGACAAGAAGTGAGAAGAGATGGTATGAGATGAGAAGAGAAAATAAGAGGTTAGTTAAGATGTGAGATGAAAACAGAACAGAAGGTACAATATTAGACAAGAGGAAATGGTACAAGGTAAGACAAAAAAAGAAGGTAAGAGGAGAGACAAAAAGAGAAAGCATGAGATAAAAACAAGAAGAGAAGGCACTGAGATGAACAAAGAAGAAAAGGTGAGAGATGAGATGAGATGAGATGAGACAAGAAGAGAGAAGGTATGAGATGAGATGAAATGTAAAGGTAGGAGAGGAGATGAAATGAGAACGTACAAGATGGCATGAGACAGTAAATGAGCCAAAAAGAGATGAGAAGCTACAAGATGAGACAAGACGTTGAGGTACAAGAGATGAAATGAAAAGGTTTGAGATGAGATGAGATGAGATGAGATGAGATGAGACAAGATGAGAGAAGAAGGTACAAGTTGAGACAAGAAGAGAGGGTATGAGATGAGATGAGAAGAGACTGTAAGAGATGAGATGAGAAGGTATGAGAAAAGAAAAGAAGCTTAGTTGAAAAGGTGTGAGATAAAAAGAACAGAAGGTACAAAATGAAATGAGACGAAGAAAATGTGATGAGAAGAACAGATGGTACGAGATTAGACAAGAGGAAAATGTACATGATAAGATGAGAAAAGAGTACGAGATGAGATGAGACAAGAAGAGAAAGCATGAGCTATAACAAAAGATGAGACCATGTGAAGGTACGAGATGAGATGAGACAAGAAGAGATTGTAAGAGAGGAGATGAGATGAGAAGTTATGAGATGAGAAAATAAGAGCATAGTTGAGAAGGTGTGAGATGAAAAGAGACAAGAAGAGAACATGCAAGAGAGAAAGAAGCATGAGAAAAGAAGATGTGAGATGAGAAGAGAAGGCACGGGATGAGATGAGATTAAGTATGAAATAAAATGATATGAGAAGATACAAGATAGGATGAGAAAAGGCGGCGTAAGATAAAACAGGAATAGAGGATATGAGATGAAATGAGACAAGGAGGTAAGGTATGAGATTAAATGAGATGAGAGGAGAAGGTATGAGATGGTACAAGAGTACAAGGTACAAGAAGTGAAAATAGAAAACGAGATGAGAGAGGAAAACTTTATACCTGAAAATGGGGCTCCTGCAGGATTTTGGAGAGCTCTGCAGCACTGTCATCTCGTACGCTCAGTCCGCTGATGTCACCCAAAATCTCAGTCACAAGCTCAACGTTATTCTCCTGCACTGCCTCCAATTTCACATCCTCCAAACGCTCATGAGCCTGATCACAAAAATCTCATCATTGCATCAGTCAATTCATGAGCTGATCATTCTGACCATGTCTAGCTGCTCTGTGAATTTAACACAAATCGGCATGACTTTGTTCGATCGAAGTCTGCATGACTTTGTGAATGCGTTGATAATGAATGTGCTGTTTAAACACAAGTTTAATATCCAATATTTATTCATACCATTCAGTCTTAATCAGTCACAAATTTAATTTGTTCTCAGATGAACCTCATTAGCAATGTAAATCAGCTGGAGTAAAGTCTAGGCAGCTCGATGCTCCATACCTTGGCCAGCGAGCGGACGATAGGACTCTCCATGATGCCTTTGAGGAAGATGAGGTCAATGTCTTTAGCCCCGGTGGTGGCGGGCAACTCGCCCAGGTTATCCAACACCTGCTGCATAGCTGCACGCATAAAAAGAGAGCTGTTACGACATAAGACACACCTGCAACATGCCGAGTATTACACACCAGGGTCAGAGTACAGGGCAAAAGATTCACCTGCAGGATTAAACAAACTTTACATCACAATAACAGATGGCTGAAATATAACACCCCCTTTCACAGTACTATCATCTGCTTATTATACGTCTTTAGCTATTCTTTTGTCTTCAGTGTTCATTTGATCCACTCAGGTCATTTCCTGAGTGTGAACCAGTATAGTGTGTGAAACATATGTAGTATTCAGTTTTATGTGTGCAAATGAAAAGAGATGCCAAGTATATTGACTAACATGATATAGGCCTAGTGTTATAAACAACAAGGTTATAAAAGTCATAATAAAGAAAAAAATGTGTAAGATTTTGATATAAGTATTAACATTTTCAATGAATAAATAATGCATTTAAAAAGTAAAACAAAAAATATTTTTATTTATTTATTTGTTGTAGTCATACTTATGATAACACAGTCATTGACAAATCTCCCTCCTCATACACACAACCATTTTGCGAGGCCAAGCGCTCAGCGAGTCACGTGACTCCACAGGTCATAGCCTGCGGTAGTGTAATCCATCTGTGACAGCAGAACAGAACAGAGCGCGTATGTGTGCTTACACACTTACTCTCCATCAGGAAACAGTAGGCGAGACCAACAGATCAATATTTAACATCAGTTCAGTGGTTCAATTCCACTCACTTAATTCAGGTCAGCCAGTGTTGTAGTCCAGAAACAACCATCAGCAAGCTCTGACATTGTGCCACTGTTTATTTTCTATTGCAAATATGTCACAGAGAAATGCACCCTGGGGCCTCCCCTTATTTGGCTGAACACAGTACATAATGGATGAACTGACAGAGTAATAAACAACTGAGGAGGACATAAAACAAATGAAGTTAGAGGCGCACCCAAAAATGAGTGCATGCAATTAATGTTAACGTGTGTGCAAACAAACACTTTAATAAAAACGTCCTCTCACATCTGTCACATTCTGTAAGATACATTTTAATTTGGTTTATGTTAAAGACCTAATTAAAGACATTAGTACTCTGTTTGACAGTTAAATTACAGTTTTGCCATGTACTGTTATTACATTCCCAAAGATTTAATTACACAACTGATTTACAGTAAATTCCATGCAGTCAGCGCTAAATGTCACAAGATGATGTGACTGGCCTTAAAATATACGTTTTTTCAAAATATATTGCTGGTGATAGGAAAATGCAGCTAAAACTTTTACATTTGACTTTTGTTTTACATTTCAAAAGTTTTTGAACAGTACGATTTGTAATGTTTTTTAAAGAATTCTCTTCTGCTCACCAAGCCTGCATTTATTTGATCCAAAATACAGCAAAAGTAAGTAATAATGCGAGATACTTTTACTATTTAAAATAACTGCTTTCTATTTGAATATATTTAAAAGTGTAGTTTATTCCTGTGATCAAAGCTACATTTTCAGCGTCTTCAGTCACATGATCCTTCAGAAATCATTCTAATATGCTGATTTGTCGTTTAAGAAACATTTATTATTAGTATTATTATTAACAATATTTAAAAGAGTTGAGTTTTTTTTTTTTCAGGATTCTGTGATGAATAGAAAGATCCAAATATCAGCATTTATCTGAAATAAAAAGCTTGTGTAACATACACTATACCATTCAAAAGCTTGGAGCTGGTATAATTTTTTTTTTTTTTTTTGGAAAGAAAATATAGAAATTACTACTTTTATTTAGCAAGGACGCTTTAAATTGATCAAAAGCAATTATAAATTTATAATGCTACAAAATGCTGCTTTTCTGAAATATCTATTCATCAAACCTGAAAACCTGAAAAAAATTATACTCAACTGTTTTCAACATAATAATAATAATAATAATAATAATAATAAATGTTTTTGAGCAGTGAATCGGAATATTTGAATGATTTCTGAAGGATCATGTGACTGAAGTAATGATGTTAAAATTCAGCTTTGAAATCACAGGAATAAATTACATTTTAAAATATATTCAAATAAAAAACAGTTATTGTAAATAGTAAAAATATTTCATAATTTTACTGTTTTGCTGTACTTTGGATCAAATAAATGCAGGCTTGGTGAGCAGAAGAGACGTCTTTAAAAAAATTAAAAAACTTCTGACAGGTAGTAAATATATATAATAATAATATTTATTTATTTAATTCTTTATTTTTTTTATCAGCCAAACCTTCATAGCAACAGTATATATATATATATATATATATATATATATATATATATATATATATATATATATATATATACCATGGCCCATGAAGGTTTGGCTGAAAAAAAAAATAAAGAATCAAAAAAAAGAAAAAAAAATTATTATAAAAAGTACAAACATTATCATTATTATACTTACTATAATTAGGTTATAATATAGATTCATTAACTCATTAACTAGCAATTTAGTGAGTCAATGTAAAAGGAAAAAATATCAGTCTGTCAAATTCTGAAGCAATAAATATGAAACTATTTCAAGACAGAAAATTGCAGGTAACTAATATGAGGATTTAGAGTGTTAGTTGGTCTGCAAATTTTTTTTATTGTTGAAGTTTTCCACCACCTAAAAATATCTGATCACTATTAGACAACAAATGAATGTTTCTATGTTGATTGAATTGTGTGTGTAACTTATACACTGCATTTTTCTCTCAACTTTTGTAAGAGATCCTCTCTCACCTTCACCCTGCACGGATTTCCTTTGATACAATATATACATAAATGGAACAAACATGCAACACGTCTGTCAAACCATCGCTACAAAAAACGCTCTCTTTGACACAACCTGGCAACCCATTCATTTTCTCTTTTGGTTTGGTCAGAGTATTTCACACCCCTCCTCTAACAGCCACAAAGTGCCATTTATATTTGAACATATAATTACAGAGGAAATGAAACAACAAGAAGATCTCTAACCTCCAGAAGTATCTTCGCTCTCAACAAGTTCAGACACCCCCTCCCCAGTTTCGGCATCCGAGTTAGAACCTGCTCCGTTTGAGAACGTTTCGCCCACAGTGAGAATCATTCCTGCTGCCAAATCTGACCTCTGCTCTCCTGAACCGCAAAAAAAATGCTGACTTGCCAATAAAAGCAGAGACTGATAAAATAAAAACCTATTCTGACTCTATAAAAAAGCTGACAGGAGGTAGAGGAGTGAAAAAAGAAAGACAGAAAAAGAGGCCGAGAGACATCTAAACAAAGAAAGGAGAGAGAGTGTTCCAGACGCCTACCAAACACAGATGTGGAGACACATACACATACACAGATCCTCTTACTAGCGCTTCACTTAAAAACACATACAGCGCTCCCTGTAAACATCTAATCCCACAATCCCCTCCTGCTGTTTCAGACTCCACCCCCTCACATCAGAGACAGCCCATCGCCCAGTTAAGCCCCCCAGTGCATCTTACATAAGTGTCCTTATATAAGCTCTCATACCGGGGGGACTGAGGGGCCAACCTGAGATTCAGCCACCCTGATTCAACATGTCTCCCGCTGATCTTTCTGCAAGTCTCTCTTTGTCCAAATCCCAGTCATGCAAGTGTATGCTGTTGCATTTGAGCTTTCACAGTGAAAAATTATGGTTTTCTTTATGAACTGCAATACACTGCACTCAACACTTCAACACAAGACTCAATGATCTGTATATGAAGGACAAAGCATGAAGCTTTTGCGTGTATAGCATGTATTGATTGTATAATGTTTAATGCTTGGTTTGAATCTGCTGTTAGGCTGCAGTGTTTTAGTGTTGATAATGTTAGCTGGGGTCAAATGCATTAGCTTGCTGGATGTATTAACAGCAGCTCACTTAGTTTTACTCTGAAAGCAACAACATGTTATAACCTATAATGGTTTATGAGTCTCATGTCATGTCTAAGAAATTCAACCAAACTGGTTTCAAACATACATCAAGCACATTGTGTTAGGAATGAATCACGTTGGTTTCTTCGAACATAATTATTAATCACTGGCACTATTTATTAAACCTTAGATTTAAATGTTTCTCTACTATATGTAAGATGTAAAGTTTTGGGTCTGTTGGATTTGTTAATGTTTTTGAAAAAAAAAAAAATCTCTTATGCACACCCATCATTTATTTGATTAAAAATACAGTAAAAACAGCAATACGCCTTGCTAATAAATAAAATAAAATAAAATACTTTTGAATGGTAATGAACATATTTCTACATTTCTGAAATGTATGCATTTATCATTTACAACTGTATATATTTATACATTTATAATTCATAATGGAAAAAAGTATTTACATTCAATTTAAAATTATATTTTTTCAAATCCTTATTTTTTAGTTAAAACACCAGACATTCAGTTTTTAAATTACGAAAGACTGAAATTAGTAAAACGGAAATAGTTTTCTTTATAATTATAATTAAATTCTAATTTAAAATAAAATATAAAATAAAATAAAATAATTCTTTAAAAAAAACTGACTTTTGAATGGTAATGAACACATTTCTACATTTCTGTTATTATATACATTCCTGAATTCCATTTATATATTCATTATTCATAAATTTCTATATTTATAGATTCTTACATTTTTTATAATTTCTTATATAATTATACTTTTATAATTATAATTTATAATATTTATATTTTAGATTAATTATATATATATATATATATATATATACTTTAGCACATATTCCTTTTAAATATATATGATTTTATCTTTTATTTATCTAAAAAGGAAAACAAAAATAAATCTAAATAAAAAAGCAACATTTTTATGTTTGGGGGACTCAGCAATGTTTATAGTAATATTACAAGAATGTATGAAAAATAACGTGGAAGCTAGATAGAATAAATCTTGATTCAACTGTGATTCCTGTTGGTTGGTGCCATCTGATCTAAACTGAGAGTTTAAAATAAAATAAAATAAAAATAATTGTTTATTTATTTATTTATATAACAACTATATTCAAAGCATATACTCTAGCATGGCTAAACTGTCCCAATTTGGAAAAAGACAGATTCAGAAGCCATAGTCATAGCTCAAACAGCCGATCTAAAATAAACATTTCTCTGTTTAAGACCGATACAGTGGCCTAGTCTGATCTGAGTTCAGTTTGTAGAGGCATCCAGCAATGATAGTCACTCTCTTGCACAGCTGTGCCGTAAGCGGATACGATCTGTCCCTAATCCCGCACCCCTCCCCCACATCTCCCTTTCTTCCACCCCCCTCTCATGGCACTGCCTTCAGTAAATCTGACTCGGATTTTAATCTCAATACAACCGTGCTGGATTAGAGAATCCATTATGTGCTGCTTGTTGGAGCAAGGCTGAAAAGGCACATCTGAGCATCAGGTGTGTAAATGACTCACGATCGAAGAGGCGGGAAAAAAGAGGTGATGAATAATGCCTGAGGGGTGAGATACTTCCAGTAAAGGTCCATATGTTTGCTGCACATGTGCTTTAAATGATTAATTTAGGAGGAAAGCGCAGTGCATTTAGAAGCTGAATTCAGCTGCCATCTTAACCTTTAGAATTAGCCTGTTAAACAAATAGTGATCTGGTTAATTTCACACTCATTTTACAAACATAAATATGAGAAAATGATTTCAAAGAAGTGAATCAGGAGACAATGAGTTAACAAATTACCTCTGACAGAATGAACATGCAAATCATTATTGGTTTTCAGGTACAATCTGCAGTCGCAGAAAAAGTCCATTACACATAAGGTATTAGCATGCAGGCTATACACAGAGAGCCTTTGTACTTTGGAAGTACTAATATAGGCCTGTAGCAACTGCAGAATACACCTTTAGCAGCATTTTATGTCTACCATGTCCCATAGACGTAATTAAAAGAAACCAACTTAATCAAACCCAGATGAAGGCTTTGATTTCCCAACAACTGTAAGTATATTTAGTTAACATTTGCTCTTGGTTAGCATTACTGTAGAGCTAGTTGCAAAATATATATATTTTAGTAGGCTTAAATGTGTGGAGAGAGACAGAGGACTTTTCTGACCAAAAAATAATGATAAAATACATTGTAAACCTTCCCAAACAAGCACTGATATTCAAGATTATAAACCTAAAACCATTCATTAAACCTACATCCATAAAAAAACATATGTATGTAATTTTTGTTACTTGAAATAAAAACAATTTGTTACTTGAGATAAAAAAACATAGCTGAAATAAAATATTTTGTATTTTTTATAAACATTAATAAAGTTAAAGTTAAAATTTAGATTAGATAGATGTTGATAGCATGCTGATAGCATTATGTATCACATTAATAACACGATTTAACAGGTTGCTAGCATGTTTTTAACATGATTGCCATGTTTCTAGCATGATTAGTGTGTTTCTGGCATGATTAACATGTTGCTAGCATGTTTCTGGCATGATTAGCATGTTGTTAAGATGTTTTAGCATATTGTTAATATGATTAACATGTTGTTAACATGTTGCTAATTATGTTTCCTAAAATTATAAATGTTTCTAGCATGATTATGTTGTTAGCATGTTGCTAGCATGTTTTCAGCACAATTATTGTTATTAACATGTTGCTAATTATGTTTCTACCATGATAAACGTTTTTAGCATGATTAGCATGTTGTTAACATGTAGCTAATTATGTTTGTTAAAATGATAAACGTTTCTAGCATGATTATCATGTTGTTAGCATGTTTCTAGCATTATTAGCTTATTGCTAATATGACTAACATGTTGCTAGCATGTTTTCAGCACAATTATTATGTTGTTAACATGTTGCTAATTATGTTTCTACCACGATAAACGTTTCTAGCATGATTATCATGTTGTTAGCATGTTGCTAATTATGTTTGTTAAAATGATAAATGTTTCTAGCATGATTATCATGTTGTTAGCATGTTTCTAGCATTATTAGCTTATTGTTAATATGATTAACATGTTAGTAGCATGTTTATAACATGATTAGCATGTTGTTAAGATGCTTTTAGCATATTGTTAACATGATTAACATGTTGCTAGGATGTTTCTAACACGAATAGCATGTTGCTAACATTTTTCAGCATGATTATTATGTTGCTAACATGTTGCTAATCATGTATCTAGCATTGTTAACATGATTAACATGTTGCTAGCATGTTCCTAACACGATTAGCATGTTTGTGCATGATTAGCATGTTGTTAGCATGTCTAGCATGATTAGCATGCCATTAGCGTATTGGTAGCACATTTCTAGCATGATTATCATATTTCTGGCATGATTAGCATGTTGATAGCATGTTCCTAACATAATTAGTATGTTGTTAAGATGTTTTAGCATATTGTTAACATGAATAACATGCTGCTAGCATGTTTTCCACACGATTATCATTTTGCTAGCATGTTGTTTATTATGTTTCTAACATGATAAACATTTCTAGCATGATTAGCATGTTGTTAGCATGTTTCTAACATTATTAGCTTATTGCTAATATGATTAACATGTTGCTAGCATGTTTTCAGTACGATTATTATGTTAAAATGTTGCTAATTATGTTTCTAACATGATAAAGTTTCTAGCATGATTAGCAAGTTGCTAGCATGTTTTCTAACATGATTAGCATGTTGTTAAGATGTTTTTAACATATTGTTAACATGATTAACATGTTGCTAGCATACTGCTAACATGATTAACATGTTGCTAGCATGTTTTTAACATGATTAGCATGTTGTTAAGATGTTTTTAGCATATTGTTAACATGATTAACATGTTCCTAACATGATTAAGATGTTGCTAGGTTTCTAACACAAGTAGCATGTTGCTAGCATTTTTAGCATGATTATTATGTTGTTAACATGTTGCTAATCATGTATCTAGCATTGTTAACATGATTAACATGTTGCTAGCATGTTCCTAACATAATTAACATGTTTGTGCATGACTAGCATGTTGTTAGCATGTCTAGCATGATTAGCATGTCATTAGCGTATTGGTAGCATGTTTCTAGCATGATTAGCATGTTTCTTGCATATTGCTAGCATGTTTTAGCATACATATAATTAATAAAAAACTATAATAGTGTCTTGGTACTAAAATAAACTGCTGATTTTACAATTTGAGCCTTCAAAATGTCAGTCATTTGCATGTTTGTAAATCAGGAAGGTGGAAAATGTGCATTTACATAAACATGAAAAAAAAAAAAAAAAAAATAAATAAAAACTTTACCATGCAGGCAAATTAAACTGTTTTACATCTAAAATTGTATTACATTTTACCTTATTTATCTCAATTACTTTTAGGTGTTTACATCTCTCAGATCCCTACAAGTATTTAAATAGGTGACCAACTACATGCTGTTTTACAGCAGTTTAACAACTGGCTTACAAACAGTGCTTGTGCCTCTATATACAGTTGCAGGCCAGATAAGCGCACTCAGTCTCTCTCCTGCTCACTTCACCATCTCTACCTGTGATCATGGCTGCTGATCAGTGAGATTCCAGCTGTGAAGACAATGCCACATTCACTAATACAGTTCATATACATTAAAGTAACACTGGAACGATGAACACACACACGCTCCTTCGGTCACAAATACACACTCACACACAACTCACTTGTGGCCAATGTCGTTCCCGCTCCCTCCCCGAGCTGCTACAAACTTCTCATCCACTGCTCCAGGCAAGTGCCAAAACTATAGAGAAAGAAAGACCATTTAACACGGCTTAAACACACACACAGAGTTCTCCTCTTGGGTCAGGACGGAGACTGTTACAGCCCTGATCCTGACACAGCGGGTCATTGTGTGAACTGTCATTTGAGGTCAGGAGGCAGTTGGCTGGTTTGTTGTGTTAAGCAAAATCCAAACCACTTCTGCTCCTTTCGTTTCATGTCGTTCATGTCACAAAATTTAAAAAATGAATTCATTCATAATGACGAGACATATTGTTTAAATAAGACACATATCAACAGCCTATGCATTTGTGAATTAATATGACAGGAACAAACATGAAATGTATTTCTTAAAGAAACAGTTCACCCAAAAATGAAAATTTGCTTTTCCCACACTTTTAAGTGATGAATTACAGTTGTGTGGATTATTGTTATGTTTTATCAGCTGTTTGGAATCTCATTCAAACGGCACCCATTCACTGCAGAGGATCCATTGGTGAGCAAGTGATGTAATGCTAAATTTCTCCAAATCTGTTCAGATGAAGAAACAAACTCATCTACATCTTGGAAGGCTAGAAGATGAGTATATTTTCAGCAAATTTTCATTTTTTTTGGTGAACTATTCCTTCACCAGTCTATATACGAGACCAATGTCAGGTGGACAACTAGGACATCCGAACAACTCAGAAGACAAAGAACACTCATAGGCACTTTCATTTCAAGTGAAGAAGTTGGAGAGTGTGCTATGCATATTACATGACAGATAAAAATATAAAACATACATCCTGAATTAAGTTGGACTCTCAAAGGATCTGTGCAATTTTGCAAGCTTCAGTGAATCTCTGTGCCATTACTGGAAATTTCTTTACATGAACATGTTCATATAAAAAGGCCAAAGCTGTGCGAGCTTTAAATAAAATCTAAGCATTAGAATTAGTTCACTTCCAGAATAAAAATTCTTGATAATTTACTCACCCCCATGTCATCCAAGATGTTCATGTCTTTATTTCTTTGGGCGAAAAGAAATTAAGGTTTTTGAGAAAAACATTTCAGGACTTTTCTCCATATAGTGGACTTCAATGGGAGCCAATTGGTTGAAGATCCAAACTGCAGTTTCAATGCAGCCTCAAAGGGCTCTACACAATCCCAGCCGAGGAATAAGGGTCTTATCTAGCAAAACAATTGGTAATTTTCTAAAAAAAAAAGTAACAATGTATATACTTTTTAACCACAAATGCTCATCTTGCACTAGCTTGACCTCATGCATCACATAATCATGCACGCATAGCTTAGGCGGAAGTACTGACCCAGTGTTTACAAAGCAAATGTGCAAAAAAAGTAAAAAAAAACAAAAGGTAAAACAACAATGTCTGGCGTTTTTGAAGTTGAAGGATACATTTTTGAAGTTTTCCAACAGATGGCAGTACCTACAAACTTATAAAAATTAATTTGCCAAATCTATGAAACCTCCTCCTATAAAAGTACATAATATTTTAGAAATGAAAATGGTACAAATAAATTAATGTTCTCCTTTTATTTGTATTTAGCCTTGATACAAATGAGAAATCGCTGTCAAATAAGCATAAGACTCTCAGACTCACCTTAATAATATTAATATCTTTAACTTTAAACTTTAAACGGATTAGTGTTATAGATTCAAACAAACTTATTCTTCTCATAGATTCAAACAAAATGTAAAAAAAAGAGTGAGCAACAACAAAAACATGTTGCTGGAGATGGGCTTATTGAAAATGAAAATTCATTCTCTGCCAGCAGGAGGCGCTTTTGGAGCGGCAGAAACAGTGGTTTCTCTGGTAATTGCTGTTCAAAAAGCAGCGCTCTGCTCGTGACCGCTACTTTATCAGATAAAATAAAAATTTCATTTAAATGTTTCTGAAGACAATCGGTTTCCTTCAAATATATATAGCCTACATTCATATAAAACACCCGCTTCACGTTTTGATTTTCTAAGGTGCAGTGCTCATGTTTATTCAACCGTCACAAATAAATCAGTGTATGGGAAACACTGGTAATATTAAAATATCAGAAATGTGTTAAAAAATCATATCACCATTATTGATGAAAATTATATTGCAATTACAATTACAAGGGAATAATTGACAATTATGTTTTTTGTCATAATCGTGCAGCCCTATGTAGAGCCCTTTGAAGCTGCACTGAAACTGCAATTTAGACCTTCAATCCATTGGCCCCCATTAAAGTCCACCATATGGAGAAAACCTTAATTTCTTTTGGACTGTAGAAAGAAAGACATGAGCATCTTGGATGACCTAGGGTGAATAAATTATCAGGAAATGTTTATTCTGGAAGTGAACTAATCCTTTAAAACATGCACAAAAAGACCTAATCATAAAACACATAAACAATTTTAGCACTGAATATTTTTTCATGCATCCATTAATGTTTGGGTGCACCAGCTATTATGAATGTCTAGTCTCACAAATAGTGACTGGTAACCTAGATTTTCCAATAGCCTAATGTCCTTCCCACAGCCTGTGCTGCTGCAGTGGATGTCTCAAGAAATGCTTGATAATTAGTGAACTTGATGGAGCACACACACACACTCGTCTCTCAACAAAGGGTACGGCACATCGCCCGCAAACCCCCCTCGCATAAAAAAGTAGGTCAGTTTGCATGATGAAGTGCCCTGCAAATAAGAGGATTATGCTGATTGTGCCAAGTGTTACAGCAAAACAAATAATAAAAAGCATCAATTCTCATAATGGTGTCATCATGTTAAGTATAAGATCATTCTATTAAAAAGGAATAATATCCACCATTTTCATTTGTGTTATTTATGCTTAACACTTTTGCACAATTTTTCCATTAGGTTGAGGGAAATGTATAATACAAAACTGAACAGTATTGTAATGAGTAAAGAATTGTGAAGGAGATAAAAAAAAAACTCACTGGAGATTTGTTGAGTTATGAAAATGTTAACAATATGGATAATGTCAGATGTTTTGATTGCATATGTTGGCTGATTTGACGCGTCTATATTTTGTTAGGTAAAATGTATGAATTAGGGCATTGTTTATTAAAGGTGGAAAAAATAAAAATTGTGAAGGGGTGAAATTAATAAATTGCTCTAAAGTTTCCGGGCATTGACAGGTAATTGAAGCCACGCCCATTTGGAACCCCAAGTGTTCTGCGTAATGACGTAGAGGGATTCCCCGCTTACTTTACAGGAAATATTTACGCAGGCAGATGTTCAGGGTTCGAGTTGGTGTAAGACACAAGTATGAATTAAACGAGTATTTTACACTCCGAATAGTTGCCAGGCAGGAATATTTAGCAGTTTTTGCACATTAGAACTATTTTCAATTGACAGCCGCCTTTAAAACACCACAACTGAGGCCGACAGAAGCTGAAATGCGCAAGGACACCCACCATGTCCTCTTCCTTTCACATGCGGTCAGATAAGGAGACAACCGCAGATGTGTGCGATTAAGATTTATTTATGAAGAAGTTGCATGATATAGTCCCTTTTAACCATGTTTTCATTCCCACGGGACGTTTTTTCGAGCTCCTCTCCATCAAAACTGCAGCGCGGGACGTAGAATCAATGAATGATACCAGGAGATGAGCAAAAACAGATCAATACTGGCAGAACGAGGCAAGCAAAATCTATTATGGCAAAAGATTATCTATAATATGTATTTACAAACTATATTTCTTGCAGATTTTTTTCACAAGCGCGGCCATTTTTGTTATTTATTCAAAGCACAGATAACCTGTTTCACCTGAAGCATGACAGGACACTGGACAGAGGAGAGAAGGACTGAACTCAAGTCTGTTCCCCTATCAGTGACCGAACCTGGCGCTTTCCAAGCACTCACACGCATTGCGCGTGCACACACACACACACAACATGCACAATTCACGCACACTAAAAAGGACAGCTGGGGGGCTGGACTTCCGAAGGCAAAGTCATTTCTACCACAAAGTGGCTCTTCCCAGCCCATATATTGATACTTTTAAATGAAACACAAGTTGCTCCGGTCCGCACTTTGTAAATAATATAATCTATGCACTCACCTGGGTTGTTCCGAGTCCTCTCCAGTCGTCCCGGTCAGATATTCAAAGCTTTCAGTAGTCGTGGGTCCCGTGGCTAACTATTCGGACATACACAATGCCAATCAAAGGCTAAGCCTCGCCTTTTGAGTGACGTATGTGTGAATGGACCAATCAGAATGCGCGCTGGGTTTACGCCTCGCCCTCTCGTGGCAGATTATGCTAGTGGTTACATTGATTAATGCGTTTTAATATTGTAAGAGACGTCCGAGCAATGTGTGGGTGTTTTATTTAGTGAATAACAATGAATAAAGTGTGCGTAGCGTTGTGTGTAAACATATTAAAATGATTTTTATATTACAATTCATATTATCCAGTAGACGGCAGACGATAGGAATCCGGGCGGTTGTTTCCCCATACAATTTGCATTGCATTTAACTGGCAAATTGTAGGAATAACTATAGAGCTTTCTTTATATCTCTACCGTTTATACCTATTATAATATGTAAGCTGACAGAATCATGTAAGCTACATGAAATCAGCAAAATTGTAAAAGGAACAGCTTTAGGAAAACGAACAAAAGCAAGATACTGGTTGCTCGAACACACACAAGAGGGCGCGCTTTCTACAAAATGCCCTTTTTGCGGTTTCCTCTAGTCTAGTATGTTGTTGAGCGTCTCGTGTTTGTGAGGGTGACTCAGGTGCAGGTGAAACGCATCTTAGTGAAGGTATTTGCACTTCTGCAATCATTAAACGCATCAGTTGACAAAGGGCTCCACTTATTTTATATGTAGGCATTACAAACTGTTTTGGGGGGTAAAAGGTGCTTGAAATGACAACAAACCTCTAATGTACGTTTCTCCTTCTTGGATCAGTATGAGCAAATCATACAGCCCATTATATGAACAGTCCGATTCATGTTTTATTATAAACGGCAATGAGTCCACAAAGTGTAGTCTGTAGCAATCCATATTCCATAACAAACTGACCTTAAAAACATCTATATTGCTAATAGACATTCATATAATGCACAAAGGACAATGACAAATAGGTCTACCTTAGTTATGTCCAGAATAAAACCCTAACATACTAGTTCTACTATTTCTGTAGTACATACTGTGCGTGTATAGAGGGTTTGCACTTACGTCACGATTTGGTCAGTTATCTGGATACGCGGCCATACTGGAGTTACTCGGATGTAAACAACAGAATGAATTCCTCGGTTAATGTACTACTGAATATGTAGTTCTACTAATTTATGTTGTCTAAACCACGAGAAAAAAACGTGTGGAACCTGCTAATTCATATAGTGAAGGACTAAGAAAGCAGAAAAGCGCACAATATTTTGGCAAACTAAAGTTAATAGATGGTAAAGATATTTCCGAGCAGTTTTAATTAAGATATTAGTCTAATATTTCACCTACCTGACCAGAAATGATAAGAACAAACACTAATGTTGTGAAGATTCTTGTCCTGGAAGTCCACGCCTTTGGTTCCTCAGACAGTTTTTTTTTTTTTTTTTTTTGCATTTTTCTCCTCGATTTGTTATATGTTTTGGCAGTCTATGGTAAGTGATCCGACTGATTAGTACAGCGCAAAACATGACAATAATTGACCATTTTCAGCAGCAATAATCAGCGAAATATGCAATTTTCATTCAGTTCAGTGGCACTGTTTACAGTCAGTGCTGCCAATATGGCCAATTGCTTTGATAACTTTGGCCAATTGAAGATAACTGGACACCAATCATAATTAAGCATGAAATGTAATGAGGTCATTTGAAATTGTAGCATTATACAGTTTAAAACGTTTATGGTTATGTACAGTGTTTCGCATAAAAATCTTAAGCAGTATGCAATGTATTTTGCGTAGTATCCAGCAAGAAGTATAACAGTATTCCACTTGTTTGTGCACCATCACTGTAAAAAGTAAAGCGGCACTGTAAAATCTGCACTCAACCTCTTTTTTTGTCAGCTTGAGACTGAGGAAAAATAGCATTTCTAATAAGTGAAATCAATGCAAAAAGCAGTATATCAGTTAAGTAGTACATCAGAATATGCAGTATACATAAAACAACACAGTTAGTGTTAGGTCGGAGATCTTCAACCCTGCTCCCGGGGACCCATTGTCCTGCAAAGTTTATTTCCAACTCCAGAACACCTTTATGTGTATTTTTTAAGCAATCCTAAAGAGCTTCATTATCTGCTTCAGGGTTGTTTGATAAGGGTTGGAGCTAAACCTCTGTTGTAGGCCACATGGAGATAGCAACACAGTAGAAGTAGTGCAGGGGTACCCTGTTTCTGGAGATCTACCTCCCTGCAAAATTCAGCTCCGACCATGATCAAGACACCTGAACCAGCAAACTACCATCTTCAGGAGCACTTGATAATTGCAGACAGGCCTGTTGAAGCAGGGCTGAACTGAACTTTGCAGGCCGGTAGATCTCCAGGAACACCCCTGATGTATGTAATTTTAGAATAAACTAAAATATATGGAGTTTGTGCACAATTAATATGTGAAACAGGAAATTAAAACTGGAATATGTGACCTAGACAAAACATAAATGACATAAAATGAAAGACCCAGGAAACATGTGACAAGCAGAGTCTGACAAAGCTGAAGATAATAAAACATTGAAGAAGACAATAAAACATTGAAGCACAAATTTGCATATGCGGATCAGCTTTTACATTTTTAATGCGTCAAACGTCACATTTTCGTCACCTTCTACGAATGCCATTTTTTTAACGTCATTATTTTATTAACCTTTCTAATGCTTGAAATATATCAGTTTTGGCTGATTGATATGTTCTGGTTGCTAATTTTTATTGGATTTTTTCCGATTCAGACCATTCTGTGTGTAATGGTCTGCATTTGTTCTTAATTTCATATTTTGACCCTGTTTCAACATCTGCAATAATTAGCAACAATTAGTCTAAACAAACTGATACTCAGTAGATATGACCAACAGGTCATTTGTTGTCATACAAATTTGAAAACCTTCAAACACTTTCTTTATATTTAAACTACATATACATGTCAAAACAATAGAGACTTGTTTAAGCAAGAGCTGTTTTTATTATATTACTGTTTGAGTTTTACTTTCTTGATGAAACTGCCAGGAAACATTGCACTAAGTTCTGGTTATATCCTTAAACTCCACTGAGATGTTTTATTGAGAGCAGAAAACAGAAAACAGGCAGCTTTTTCAAATATAGTGGACTTTATTAGCACGGTTATACTGTACAGTCAGTAATTTTCTCATTTGATATTTAGGATTACAATGGACACGACACACATACACACAGTATGTCTCTGTACAACTGTCTTGTTGAACGGCTGACTGAACTTCGATGATTCTAGAGAGAGCACACGTCAACAAGACCATATTCATATGTTGGAGCATTTCACATAGATGTGTACTCGTACAGACATAAGGATTTGATGTGTCATTTGAATGTTCTGCAGTATTTTCATATTCTGATGATGGCTGTGGTAGTTTGCAGCAAGTTGCTGATCTTGATGATGCAGATGGTTTCATTTTTATGAGATCTGGTTGCCGTAATAGTTCACAGGATGACACATAGACATAACTGGATTAACACAGTTGTTGGGATCACCACATCAAATGGTCCTCATATCTGTAAATTAACACATAATAAACAGTTTTTTATTCACCACTTTATGTTTTTATTGTTCACTGTAAAGAATGGTAAGCAGAACACTATGATTGATTATAATATTGCCATAAAAGAATCAATGAGCTATCTAAATGTCCATTTATAAATCTTACCTTGTCTGGGGGTGGGACTCTGTTTCACCAATCAGAAGGTCTGAAATTAAGGTGTCAGCGCTGGACCTTTTGCCATACCTGTCAAACAGAACAAAGAAGCAAAAATCCCACCAAGTTTAAGAATTACACAGTACTTATAAGTGGAGTCAACATTTGCAAAATAATTTTGGAATAAGAAAAATGTCGCAATATTGAGGTTAACGAGTTGAGTTGTATTTTAATGCACCATCAGCCTACTTAAGTATTGAAATATTTAGCGACTTCTTTTCCCGAACAGAACTCTAACTTGCTTATAACCTTTGTAGCTAATGAAACTTAAAACAAATTGTGCTGAAACCTGACTGTAATATGTTAAACGATCCTTCTTTCCCCTCATGCAAATCCCAATTTCAGGTTTCACTTGTTTCTCACAACTCCAAGTCCCCTTTTTCATTTCCAGCTCACTTGAGATCAATGTTCTTCTCTTTTACTAAAAAAGTTTTTTATAAAAAGGAATTTTATCTTGTAAAAGTTCCTTAGCATTTCTGGTTGATACTTCGCTCGCTGTCAACAGACCTTTAAAGAAACAAGGCTGTATTTCGTCTTGTCAATAATTAATTATAAAGTCTAAAACCTCATCCCGCTGTTTTAACTCAACAAAGAAACACATTTAATGCGCTGCAGTTAATTAGAGAGTCAGCGGGGTTTTGTCTGTGGATTAATACGGTGCTTCTGAAAAGAGAGAAACGGGACTATGTTATAGTTTTCCAGCCTTCAGTGGCTTCAACGTGGAGGACCGTTTTAGTGTTTTTAAACTTCTAAATCTACAGAAATACAGATTAACTTTAGTCGACAATAAAATGAGAGTAAAGGGTGTTTTGAGTTTTTGAGAACAGAAAAAAACACGAGAGACAGGAACAATCTCAGAAAGAATTTGTGAACATTTCTGTCCAGTTCTTTGGATAAGTATATATATATATATATATATATATATATATAATGAGCTCACCTCTGCCGTGTTATAAGGTTGATGTAGTGTCTTAGTGCAGAATAATACTTGGCGAGCTCCTCCGCAGGTGCGTCCTCTCCAGGGTTGTCGGGTTTTGTTGGATACCCTTCCGTTAGAGTTCCCAAGCAGGCGAACAAGAGGAAGGCGCACGCTGCCCAGCCGATCCACATTTTCATGTTTGGATGCATCTGAGATAAAACAAAGCAAACATGTCTGTGTTAAAACGTAATCTAATGTTCTTAAAAGCAACTCATAGCCCTATACAATCTTAACACGTCCGGAAGACGTTTGAGCTGGATTGTGATCTGCGTAAAATTAAATGATAGGGTTTCTGTCATCATAAAACTTTATGTTTGGTATCCAAAAATGCTAACAGACATATAGAATACTGATATTATTACTTCATTACTTTCTAAAAGGAATAAAACTTCAATCAAAACGAAGCTCTAAAAGTTTCAAAATGTTAAAGTCTAATAAAAATGGTACACTTACACTCCGTTGAATGAGGTCTTGTTTGCACTTCTTGCTCGGTGGGTGTCGACTTCTCCGATTTTCTGCATTCTGAGTCGTGCGTCTCCTGGTTTTATACCTGTGCAGCTCGTGCCATAAAGAGCAGAGCCCACGCGCAATTGCGCGCGACTCTTTTGATGCGCGCGAACCCGCGTCACGGATTAAATCCTCTGTCATCAGTGCTTTAAAAACGCGCTTGTTTGGTCCTCATTTGAATGTGTGGGAGGTTACATAGGGACGCTATGCAAGAGGAACAAGAGGAACTAAGAGTCATGATCTGAAACTGTCAATTTTGTCCACCTGTTCCAAACTTTTTAAAATTCGTTATTAAAAATACCATCCTAATATGTATTTAATATGCATCCTAAAAGTGTTTTTTTTTTTTTACCGGATTGCTTAATGAACTCTTACTCTATCATTGATCATTTAGTAGAAGAAACAAAGAGCCATTTTTTGATTGTCATGCTATGTTGCATATTAAGTATAGCCTATCCAGAAGTAGACGCAGAAGTAAGCCTTTGGGCGAGACTTCCGGTTAATTTGCCACTATAGGAAATAACGATAAGAATAACAACGTGCAGTAAACAGTAAAAACTGTCTGCACTAACCAGTGTGTTAATAATTAATATCATACATTAAAATATGGTAAGACACACCAATTTGCGATATCAAGCAGCAAAACGAGCTGTTTTGTACAGCTAAAAATATCTGGACGTGGATGAGACCGAAACAAAGTTTGACACATAAAATGTACAATTGCTCTTTCATAACTCAGTTCACATTTATGTGAACATGCTGATGCATTTGTCTCAGATGTTTCTCCTAAAATTCCTTAGGAGAAAAAATAGACAAACTAGACAAGTGTCCAACATACAATATGAACCATAAAGTTATAAAATTAATGTGGATAGGAAGAATCCATCCTATTAAAATCCAACAAAACTTTGACTTTGGAGTGCAGACCTTTTCATTTTGTCATTTTGGTTTGAGACATTGTTGGAGGAGATGCAGTGTGGTATTACTGGAGTCTTTTTCTCAGATGTAACATCTGAAAAGCAGGAGAAGCATTCAACGAAGGGATTTTTCCCATATGATTACCTCGGCAAAAATCGTGAAATAAAATGGACACCACCAAAAAACTATGCATATACAATGATGTGTCTTTCTGGAGTGAATGATAAAAAAATACCTTGAAATGGAGAGGAAATGGAAAGCATTTGAATGATTCAGGAATGACATGAAACTGGGTCGAAATGGATTAGTTTTGCCAGGGCTGCAAAAATACATGTCCATTGTGCTCAAACCATAAGATAGAGTGACATTCTTAAAAATAAAGGTTCTTTATTGGAATCCATGGTTCTATGCAGAACCTTGAACATCCATGGAACCTTTCACAGGCAGAAAACTTCTTTTGGTTCCTTAGATTTTTAAAATATTCTTCAAAATGGTTCTTTTAGGAACTGTTCACTGAAAGGTTCTTTGGGGAACCAAAAATGGTTCTTCTATGGCATCACTGCAAAATTCCTGACAGATATTTATCCAGGTATCAAATGCCACATCATGCCTTTGCTGTCTTGTTGAGAAATATTTTCACAACCTCTCTGCTTCTGTTTATCTGAGTACATCTGAGTATATGTTCACATCAAAGTAAGAAACGCAATTGTTTGCTTCTTCAATAGTGATAATATGTTCTTGGTTGCGACAAGGAAAATGCTGTGGGGTCGGAAGGTCTTCCTTTGTCGTCAACAACTGCAGATAATTACATGCACAATCAATTTTGTATAGTTGCTGTTACGTGGGTAAGTTTTTCCCATTTTATTCCTTTCACTACCTTGGTCTTTTTCGATTTGGCTTTGCCAATCTGTCTTTCATACTGAGCTGATGAACAGTACATACAGAGCTCTGAAAGGACGCACCTCAAGAATTCCTCTCCAGAATTCATCACCATTTATTACCGCACATCTGCTTCCACTCACACAGACCTCCATTACTTTTACTAACACTTACAGGGTGCTGTTTATACTTTTCTCTTTTTTACTAGTATATTATATATAAGAAAACAAGTTGAGGAAAAAAGTACATTTTCTTACCCAAAAACACGCTATATTAGTACCGTAAGGTACTTCCTTGCATTCAAACAAATTCCGCCCATTTTTTTTTCACAAAAAATATTACAGTATGCTTTGAAAACATAACAGTGTTGTCTATTGATAACACAATAAAATGTTCTGTCTGCCTTATTATTTTGAGGTAGCTGCATGATAATAGCCTGAAACATGCGTATTGAGTTTGCGGTTTAAATCTGCTGTTAAAAAATAGAGTTAAAAGTAGCATTTAAATGGCCACATTATGTCAGAACAAATTTCCTAGAAAATAATGTGCCTGTGATTATTGTGTTTCATAAGCTTATTCAACCGTGGAAAAAAAATATTCTTTAACTACAATGATAAGCGTGTGTATGTGTGTACATTTTAAGAAGCAATCTTTTCAAGAAAATAAAGGACAGAAGTGAACCACAGAAATACTGGTGCTGCGGTGCCATCTGTCACCTCCGGTTCTTTGCCTTCAGGCCTGTGCAAAGCCAGAGGGTCAGAGTCACGGGTCAGACACAAAGGTGAGATATAACTTTAATGAAACCTCCTGCGTCTCTGTCTGACCCATAAAATCATGTGTTTGAGCTGCCAATCCAATAATGTCTGTCAAGCAAGCAGGTAAACTGGGATGTTTTTCCACAGCTTGTTCATTCCTATACATAAACATTTCTATATATAAAAGCCATAATGTTATAATGTTAATTTGAATTAAGACCAGCAGCATCATAGACAGAAATTTCCCAGTTTCCCATAGAATCCCATAGAAGGTCTATATTGATGGGGATTTTTCAATGACTCTTTCAGGGAACAAAAATGCGCCACTAGGTGGCGACAAATTACTCCTTTTTGGTAATATTCTGTTACCGTTCTGTTATGTTTTTATGTTATTGACTCGTTTGTTCAACCGATTCTTTCAAAGGCGCTGAATCACTCAGGAAAGAAATAGCCTACGTGTTTTTATGAGTGAGTCATTGAATTACTCATCCAAATTACTGCTTTTTGTTAAAGTGCCCCTATTATGCCATTTTAAAGGTTGCTAATATTGTTTTAATGACTCCCAAAACAGGTTTACATGTATGCAAGGTCAAAAAACACTTCAGTTTTCTCCAAAAATAGATTTAATTTTACCCCATTTCTAAATAATTCCTAAACGACTCGTGCGAAGCAGCTCGAAGAATCAGTCTCTCTAAACCCCTCCTTTCCGTGAGCCCTCACTGCTGTGATTGGTCAGATGGCGTAGTCCTTTGTGATTGGTCTAACGCGTACAGCGTGTCGGAAAACGAAACGCCCATTGCCATAACTGACTGACAACCAGTGTTGCCAGATTGGGCGGGTTGCCGCCCAATTGGGCTTCTTTTGATCGGCTTGGACTGGAGAATAACGCATTGGGCGGGTAGACAAAATTTGGGCTGCAATTAAAAGCCGCCCAATCAGCTGCTTTTTTCTTCGCTTTTATCTTTAGTCATGTTATTTTAATATGTTCGAGCTCAAAGTATCACAGTAAAAAAATGTGTAGTGCAGTCATCAACATCATTTAACAGAGACCTGTCAATCAATTTACCATATTTTATGTTGGTGAGATGTGATGACTCGTGAGTGACGGGGTTTTGGCGCTATAAAGGGCAAGATTTTGAATGTGCAGCTATATATTCATTCATTCATTTTATTTGAGTGATTGCGATGGCAAAGTGGCCTAAATATAAGTTACACGATTAAAAGTTTTAGAGTGACTTAAATCTCACAACGTGGATTACACGTATTAAGAGATGAATAGAAGATTTCTAAGTATAATTGTAACTGAAATAAGAGAACAGTTGAATGATTTAATAAAAATCAAAACTGAATATGGGGACTATACGATGCTGTCCTGCATCAGAACATTTTTTAAACAGTCTAGACTACTCTGGTATACTTGGCATTGACAGCTGCTGGACTTGAACAGTTTTAACTGTGCAAAGTTCTGCATGAAGTTCTAAAATGTGTACTTTATGAAATACGTGCTGTAGTTCTGTCTGAAGATAAAGCACAAGACAACGGTAAGCACATTATTGTTGTTAATTGTTATTATTATTATTAAAATATTTCTGGGCATTTTAAGCATATTTTCTGACTCCCTTTAATGCATTTGCCCTGTTTTGATCCATATTCCTGTGAAACTGATTTATCTTTATTGTTTTTGTCATCTTTTTTTTTTAAGGAGATAAAAATGGTCCTCATCAACCTTGATGACGCAGTGGCTGCGTTCTCTCGCCACTGCTCTTCTCCCTCTACACAAACGACTGCACTTCTAAAGACCCCTCTGTCAAACTTCTAAAGTTTGCAGATGACACCACTGTCATCGGTCTCATCCGGGATGGCGACGAATCTGCTTACAGACAGGAAGTTGAGCAGCTGTCTCTCTGGTGCAGTCGCAACAACCTGGAGCTCAACACGCTCAAAACTGTACAGATGACAGTGGACTTCCGGAGAAAGCACCCTGCACTCCCCCCTCTCACCATCATGAACAGCACTGTGGCTGCAGTGGACTCATTCAAGTTCCTAGGAACTAACATCTCCCAGGACCTGAAGTGGGACATTCACATTGACTTCATTGTGAAAAAAGCCCAGCAGAGGTTGTACTTTCTTCGTCAACTGAAAAAGTTCAATCTACCACAGGCTCTGATGACACAGTTTTACTCCGTATGTTTGCGCACACTTGGCGAATAAAGCGAATTCTGATTGATTGTCATGGCAATAAAATTCCATCACATTATTTTAGGCTGGTTTTTGTTGAAGTGGGCGGGTTTTGGTGAGCTTTTGGGCTGGAAATCGTCAACCCGATCTGGCAACACTGCTGACAGCCCTGGATACTTGTCAATACATAGAAAAGATGGTATCGATTTTACCATAACAATTCGAGCCGGAGTCTGACGATGAAACGGCTGAAGTGGCTGATCGATAAGTTAGCACGGACTACCGTGGAAAGTGCTCACAATTTGCTTATGTAATTGAACCGGGCACACCTCTATGTTGTAAACTTCAACATTGTATAATGCATTAAGCGGCTTTAAGACCGAACGCGGAAAGCGCTGCGCTGGCCGCTGGGTTCAGTTCAGCCCTTCAGAGCGCAGCGGCAACAGTTCATTTGAACAACTCATTTGAACTTTGTCTGTAGCGTGCGCGCTCCGCTGCGCGTGCGCTTTTGTTGAGGCCGATACAAGCTGTCCTCGCGCAGCAGAAGCAATTAAAACGAATGGGTTTCATAGCACAGCGCTTTCCGCATTCGGTGTGAAAGCCGCTTCGTGCGCCATCCTTTATCATTACTCCAACTAATGAGACATACAGACAGTCAAGCTGCATCAATCACAAATTGTCAGACTACAGTGGATCCACAGCTGAACAACAGAACTACAGAAGCGTGAGTTAGCCGGTTAGCAAGACATGTGCAGAGTTGTTACACAAACCATAACGTACACAACTACTTATTTTGAACGATCGCTAGAAAATACAATCTTTGTAGATTCGTCGTCTTTTGGAAGTGAATATAAAACAATTTTACTCACAGCATAGCATACAGCTTCTTCTGTATAATGTACATGTAAATTTGCATGTGACGTAAACATGGAAATGTATGGGCGGGCAAGTTGTTAGTGATGTAGAACGTGGGTGGACATTATGCAAATGTGTTACTTCGTGACGTGTGGCCGTAACAGAAAAAGATTTGAAATCCTGACGACTCCTTTAGGCAAATGTGAGTCGACTCTTAATAGACAATAACTTTATTTATCGTGCGCTGTCGGCTTCACAACTTTGCAGATAGTTTATGTTCACATACAGCTACATGACACACTGCATGAAAGGTCATATTTGAAAACGCATAATAGGGGCACTTTAATGTTTTGTTACCGTTCTATGTTTTTATGTTATTGACTTGTTTGTTCAACCGATTCGTTTGAAGGCTCTGTCACGTTCTGGTCAGTTACCCGGATGCACGGCCATTGCGGCAATACTAGTAGGTAAACAAGCATTAATTGCACCATTAGTGTACCACTGAAGACGTTCTTCTGCTAATTTATGCCGTTTAAACTACGGAAAATGTGTGGAAGCTGCTAAATCATATAGAAAATGATTTAGTAAGCAGGAAAGGTTGTTTTTATTTTGATAAACTAAAGTTAATACAGGGCTCAACGCTAAGCAGGGATAGTGTTTCCTTGGTTACTGCTGTACACAAAGCTCCGCTGCGCTGCTTTATAAAACCTTATGCGTTATACAGATGCTAGATGAAAAGAAAAAGCCATGTAAACTTTACTGAAAACAGACAGTTCACACATTTATATAAAATCCTACCCCCAATTCCACACAAATTATATTTTGGAACATAAATGTAGTGCAGTGAATGTACGACTTGCACGGGCCACAGGGCAGTCCATATTGTCCAGCAGCCCTGTAACAGGTGGTATACAACCGTACGATCTGCTTCCGTTGTCGCGGACTGATGGCCCGACAGTTCTTCCTTATATTTCCTATCCCGACATAGTGAATTACTTTCGTTTCTTCGTTTTTCAGCCAAGCCTATAAGCCAGTTCCGTTCGGTTCAATGCCATTGTTTACACTCAGTGCCGCCGCAATGGCCGACTTCCTGATTGATGACGTAACGTGAAAACACTCTATAGCCTACGTGTTTTTATGAGTGAGTCATTGAATCACTCATCCAATCGATGCATTCAAAAACGCTGAAATGTTCAAGAAGGCTCGGTGTTGTCATGGTTCTGTCGTGGCTTTGTTTTGAAGAATTTTCACAGAGAAAGACAAAGTGGCTCAAAAATGTTGTAGTTGAAATGTAAGTTACTCAATTTTAAAATTAGATTCTAACTCAGTTTTAATTTTTTTTAACCGTTGTATAAATAAGGTGGTATAAAAAAAGGAAAGGCTGGTTGCCTGAAAAATAAATGGCTGTATTCCCTTGCAAAGAATGTCTGACTCACTATGTACAATTATTGTTTCTTCTTCTGCTCATTGTATCTGACTACTTAAACATGTTACATAAAAGCCTTTATATTAAAGAAAAGAGCTAAAAGCTGAATACGAGTCCTGAGATAAGAACGTCAAACTAATTTCGCTCCACTCAAACACCAATTGTCTTTTTTCTCACTTTTTCCACCCCTCCCTCTCTTTCTTCTTATCTCTTTCTTGGAGCGGTTTTACAATGTCTGTAAAACATGGAACTTCACATTCTTTTGTTTTTACAAAGCAGTCTGTTTCTGTTCTCTCGTCATAATTGTTATTTGACTCTGTTCATTCATAAGACGTGGTAGTTGCAAATACAGATTACTCACTGAGCAAATGGGGCCTCCATGAGAGAACTGCCAGACAACCAAAACAAGCTACTGCCAATGTAAAATGAATGTACTGTGCACTCTTAAACATAAAGGTTCTTTATTGGCATCGATGGTTTCATGAAGAACATCCATGAAACCTTTCAAATGCAGAAAAGGTTCTTTGTAGTGGAAAACGGTTCCTTAGATTTTTAAAATGTTCTTCAAAATGGTTCTTTTAAGAACTGTTCACTGAAAGGTTCTTTAGGGAACCAAAAATGGTTGTTCTATGGCACCACTGCAAAAACACCCCTTTGGAGCATTTACTTTTAAGATTAGACAACATTAGACTGTGCCCATGACTACTGCTGAAATGTGAAATTAATGAAGAAATGAGAAATATTGTCCATATAGCACTAATAGTGCTTTCTGAACTTTTCAATGCAAGGTATTTCTAAAAAAAAAAAGTATAAAAGGGCAAAAATATTACAGATTCTTCCAGGGTTATGCTAACTTATTAATACAAATTATGTGGCCAGAGGAGGCCTCTGGGCTTCACAGGACCATAATCTATCCTTGCCGGTTGGTCTTCAAAGTGCCATCATGTGTCTGAGGGTATCTGAGAGAGTGTGGATGCAGCATGAGGGCAAATCGGAGTGTTTTGATGCACAAACGACAGAGATCATCTTTTATTACTGTCAAGCGAACCCCTATTGATTTTGCACAGCTGCGTGATTCCACGCTCGCTTTTGTCTCCCCCTTCACACTCATGGGCTCGGTGTGAATAAATAACGCCACCAATCCCACAGTCTTCATCTCTGCTCCCTCACTCCTCCTCCTCCTTTTTCAATCCTTCAAAGCACCACTGAGCAGAATAAAGGATTGGAGAGGAGCAGAAGCACCTCGAGTCACGGCCACAGAGCAGCTCCACCGTCGATTTTCAAGCTTTTTAACAAAGAAATTGAAAAAAGCAATTGTCTTGACGCACTTTTAGGTCTCACTGCTTTGATTCAAGGTAATTGATGTTGTTCTTTTCAACATCACACAACATAGACTCTGACAATTGTGCGGCAATCTGTCAGGTTTATGGGAGACGGAGAAGAGGCGACACTTTACGAGGCTTCAGTGCAATTCAGTGTAATATAAACAGACTGTTAATAAAGTCTGAACAGAATCAAGAAGTGCCTATGATTCATAGTTGGACAGTTCATGACTTTGTATAGCAAGTTTGCAGTACATAGGTCTAGCGAACAAACTCCAGAGTATGGCTAAAAGTAGCCTAATGTTAATCTAATCTTTTGGTTTATTATCCACTATAGGGAAGTAATGAGAAGAATAACAACCTGCAGTAAATTGTAAAACTGTTGCATTACAAACCATTCTGTTCATTATTAAAACAATACATTAAATAATATGGTAAGACACACCAGTTTGCAATATCAAGCCGCAAAATGAGCTGTTTTGTACAGCTAAAAATAGCTGGAAGTGGATGAGAGAACCCAACTTGGGTTATTTGGCAACCCAGCACTGGGTAAATATTGGACAGAACACATGCTGGGTTATTTGGACAGAATTGTAGAGGCAGCAGCAATAATTAAAAGATGAACATTTATTATTAACAAAGAACATCCATGGACAAAAAATAAGACAAATTGAATTTATTTGGGTGAATACAGCATATTACATATTACATACATTTAAAGTCATTTAACAAGCATTATAGAAAAACAAAATGAAACATTTAAAAGTAGCATTTTAATTTTAGTGTATTCAACCATTCTCTGTAATCACTTTTCATCGAAATAAGTCTGATTCTCGTGCTGGTGTATCAGCGAAATCTAAGCCAGTGATGGGCTGCTGTTTCCTGAGGAGCTACGAAGCTTAGACCACCACCTCACATTTTACTCGTAATTGAAAGATGCTGCAACTGACTCCATAACCTGCTTATAAACAACCAGCACTGGATTAGAGAACATACTTTAACATCAAATTAAATTAAATTAAGTATTATTATGTATAAAAACAATTTATGTTATGCAAGGCAAAAGGCGTTTCCATCATGCAAAACGACCACTGCTGACGCAGCTGACTGATTTCTAGTCCTTGTATGTTGCATTGCGCAAAATAATAATTTAGAGCACAGTAATTAAGCACAGTAGTTTAGAGCACAGTTACAGAAAAAATATGCAGCACCTGGGTAAAAATATTAAAAATAACCCAATAAAATTACCCAACAAGCTGAACCCAGCTTTTGGGCTAAAAAATAACCCAGCATGTTTTAGAGTGCAGGGAAAACTACCCAGCACCTGGGTAAAAAAATATTAAAAACAATCATTAAAATGACCCAGCATTTGGGTTAAAAAAAAATAGCCCAGCATTTTTTAGAGTGCAAAAAAAACTACCTAGTGTCACACCCCAGAACTGTTTGTTTCTCCCTTACATGCCCATTTTGGTTGTTCCTGTTCCTGTCCTTGTTATGTCATCATTGGTTGACCTCTTTTCACCTGTGTCTTGATTAGTAGATCATTCCCACCTGTCTGTTCCTCATTTACTTTGTCATATAAGTTGTATTCAGTTCAGTGTTTCTTGGTCCGATATTATTGATGTTACCTTGTGTGTGTGTGTGTTTACCTGCTCTGTCTGAACATTATCCCTTTTGTGGAATTATTAAAGTGTGTTTTGGAAATCTACCCAGCACCTGGGTAAAAATATTAAAAACAATCATTAAAATGACCCAGCATTTGGTTTGAAAAAATAACCCAGCATTTTCTAGAGTGCAGAAAAACTACCCAGCACCTGGGTAAAAATAATAAAAAACAATCATTAAAATGACCCAGCAGGCTGAACCCAGCATTTGGGTTAAAACATATAACCCAGCATTTTTAGAGTGCAGAAAATCTACCCAGCACCTGGGTAAAAAAATATTAAAAACAATCATTAAAATGACCCAGCAAGCTGAACCCAGCTTGCTAAAATAATCCAGCATTTTTTACAGTGCAGAAAAATTACCCAGCACCTGGGTAAAAATAATACAAAAAATCATTAAAATGACCCAACAGGCTGAACCCAGCATTTTAGAGTGCAGGAAAAACTACCCAGCACCTGGGTAAAAACATTAAAAACAACCCAATGAAATGATCCAGCAGGCTGAACCCAGCATTTTTTAGAGTACGGAAAAAATACTCAGCACCTGGGTAAAAAATAATTTAAAAAATCATTAAAATTACCTAGCAGGGTGAACCCAGCATTTTTTAGAGTGCAGAAAAACTACCCAGCACCTGGCTAAAAATATTAAAAACAACCCAATAAAATGACCCAGCAGGCTGAACCCAGCATTTGGGTTAAAAAAAAAAGAATGCATAATTTTTAGAGTGCAGACACACAAATGGCCGCGCCCACTCTTATGGGAAAAATAAGGTGGATAGACAGTTTGATGAATGAACCTCTTTCTTACATCATACGTACATCTGCACTTTGTTGTTTATGATGAGAGAATTCATAAGAATGCAAAATTTAGTCAGCCAGCACCTGCACTGATCAACATGATCAAAACATTTCAGCAATGACTCATCTGAGCGCTTCTGATTGGTCATTGCATTCCTAAACTCAACGAAATTGTGTGTGACTGGTTATAATGTATAGCTCTAAATTTAGTTTACCTGACTCTGCGGCGGCATTTTGTCCCAGGCCCCTGGTAATTTTCAACTTGTGGACATATACTCCACGTATGATTCATCATACTTATTTAAATAAATCATTGATTGACAGCTGCTTCGTGTGACGAATCTGAGCTATAACCTAACGCAGAGGTGAATATTTTTCAGGTCTGTTTTCTACTCTCTTCTGTTCCTCCCAAACGCCTGTCAGTCACGGCACCATGGTGACTCCGATAGCAGTACATCAGTTGCTCTAAAGACCTCAGAAAGGTTTCCATGGCAAGGAGATTAGACTTGTAAGGAGGTACATTTTGAAGTTTTCCTTCTTTCCTTGCATTTTTATAATGGTTTCCACTGGCGGAGAATTTGTGAAGAGATTTCATTGCATCTTGTCTTTAGATTAAGGTCAGTAAGGTCATAATTAATACAGTGAAGACTTATTGAAGGCATAATGACACCAAAGCAACTGTGAAGTTGGGCATCTGGGTTGATATCAACACACACACACATGCACCATCATCAAACACTCACACTAAACTGATATGTCACCTTTCAGGTTAGACATCATCCCTTCCACTAGCTTACTCCGGTGTTTTCTTTGGACACAGGTGTGTGTTTGTAGATTGTTTGCATGTTTAAGACTTCCCGTGGACACCTGCTTGGGTCAAAAAGGAGACAAAGTGTGTCACAGACAAATACAGCCACATCAGTAATCTGAATCACAGCACTTCGTGATCTCTGCTCTGACAAACCTGGGTTACTCAAGAAAAATGGCATTATAGCGTATGGTTGACTTAATCACTGCTGTGATTACTTGCTCGTTTCAGCTCAGAATTAAAATTCATGTGCTATATCACAGCGAGGAAGGGAATTAATCTGATTTCAATGTGAATCACTTTAGTGCCGCAGATCTGCTGAATCTAATCAGATTAATTAAACATTTACACCAGCTCTTTTATATGTAATCCTGTCCTGATTTTCTTCTACGTCGTCATTCAAAACCTCCGCCGGATGGTAAATTTATATTTTGTTAATAAACTGTTCCTTCTCATTTTTCTTGTGATGCATTTTTAATGAGTTCAAAGAGCCTTTTCAATTTTGTCTTTCATTCTTTTTTTTAAATTAAAGGAAGGAAGCAGGACAAAGCAAGAGTTTCATTATTGTGGACTTACCACATTATCCCAACACAGCATCTATGCGTCTGCGAGTGTGTTTAGGCACATGGGTGTATTTAATTAAGCAATCTTCCCACCAACAAATCACTTGTTCATTTGATTGAAAAATAGATGTGTTCACTTTAAATGCAATTCATCATTTAAACGCATACAGCCAAGTGGCCACAGGCCCTGGTTTGTGGCCAAAGTGGCAATTTAAATGATAAAATTACTTTTAAGCAAGTTTTAAGAAACCCTCAAGGGGTTTCATTAGCTGGACTTCTTAATAATACATTGTCTTTTATAAATATAAAATTAGACTTCACAATACTTTTTTCCATTTAAACTTAAAGTTGTTCATCCAAAAATGAAAATTCTGTCATAAATTACTCACCCTCATGTTGTTCCAAACCCATAAGATCTTCATTTATCTTCGGAACACAAATTAAGATATTTTTTTTATTAAATCTTAGAGCTCCCTGCATAGACAGCAACACGACTACCATGTTCAAGGCCCAGAAGAACATCAATTAAATAGTCCATGGAACATCAATGGTTCAACTGTAATTTATAAAGCTACAAGAATACTTTTCATGTGCAAAGAAAAGAAAAATAACGACTTTATTCGACAATTTCTATGTTTATGCAGGGTCAGAAAGCTCTTGAATTTCATCAAAAATATCTTCCAAAAGATGAACGAAGGTCTTACGGGTTTGGAACGACAAGAGGGTGAGTAATTAATCACAGAATTTTGTTTTTTTGGTGAACTATCATGGTTCTAAATGAACCAGATTAGGGCTCTTGTAACCTTGCTTTTAGGGTTCTGTAATGAAACAGTTGAAGGAAATTAAACCCCAAAACAAAGAACTATTTAAGAATAGTCAAGCGTTCTAAATCTAAATCTAATTACTATTAATATCATGGTCACACTTTAGTTTGGGAACCATTTGTCACTTAACTAACTCAATAAACTCCTAATTTGCTGCTTACTAAAGGGATAGTTCACCCAAAAATGAAAATTTCGTCATTAATTACTCACCCTCATGCCGTTCCAATCCCATAAGACCTTCGTTCATCTACGGAACACAAATTAAGATATTTGTGATGAAATCTGAGAGCTTTCTGCATACACGTGACACGTTCAAGGCCCAGATAGGTAGTAAGGACATCATTAACCCTAAAAAGGGCAAAACCATAAAGAGACATCAGAAAATTAATTGCTACTTTCCATCATATTGGGACTAAAATAATACAATTTCATAATTTTTTTTTTAACTTGACTGCTATTTTCTATTTTAACGTATGTATCCCCCAAAGACACGCTGATATGTGGGGGTATTCGCTTGTTAAGTCTGACGTTCTGTGTCCAAACACTCTATCAGATGCTACGAGAAAACAACAAACGGTGCTAATATACACTCACAACGTGAAATAATATTACAAAAAAAAAATTACAATCCTCCCCTTTAACTTAAAAAAAAGAAAGTATAAAAAGTTAAGGAAGTTTAGGGCGAGACACTGAAGGTAAATAAGGTAAAAAAACAAACAAACAAACAATTAACTAATAGTTATCGCCTTACCCAGGTGATTGATTACATTGATGATTGCAAACATTTTTTGTATTACAAGTTTTCTAAAATGTTAGGTTTAAATATGCAAATGATGCATTATTTATTGAAATATGTGCTAATTTGCATACATTTCTAGTACAAAAATGTAAACACTGGATCAAGTCTCAGTTTCAATTTAGTCAGTTTTTATTTATTTATTTATTTTGATATATTACAGTCAAAAGTTTTTTACAGAGGGAATTGTGGGTATCTCTTTTTTTTATTCAGAAAATACTTACTGAAAACAGACTGAAAACTCAGAAAAACAGACTGAAAACATATATTTTTACAATTTTTTGGGTAATAAAATGTTGTATATAATCAAGCAAATGATATATGTATAAATAAATCCCTCTGTAAAAAAACAGGAATAAAAATGTAAAGTTTTGTGTGTGTAAGTGCTACTGAAGTGGAGATTTATGGCTCAGTGTAAGAGAAAAAACTCATTTTGAGAAAACTGTCTTTAAAAATATGTATTGTAATTAAAATCTATTGACACAGATAGATAAAGTGCTATAAAAGAAACACTTAACAGGGTCTTTTGGATGCTTTCTTTCCACTAGTTTGAAAAAAAAAAAAAACACTTTATGAAAAACCAAAAAGGTCTCAAACTTGACAGGTTCATGCAGTGTCTCCCCTTAAATTTACAGTGAAGATAATGTAGCATACTGTTTTTTTAATATAAAATAAACATTTTATAAAATATTTTGCACTCTAAAATTGCTATAAAATCAAAGCCATATGTCTAACCAAGTTATGTTCCAAATTTTCAGTTGTTATCACAAAAATTGTGGTTCTTTTGAGACTTTATTTGGGGAGTATACCAAAAATAAGCACTGGGTTACACCCAAACTCTATAGAATTTTTTGATGCAGTTTTCTGTCACAAATCAATCCATTTCTGTCAATGTAAATTTACTTCTATTACAAAACACTCCCCAAATATCAAACTTTGACTGTCAGACCTTTCCAACAATGTGTGTTTTGATTTGATTTTCTAAAACACAAGCCACAAAAATCACTGAATATGTATTTATATATCTTGATTTATACTCCTAAAAGGGCAACGTATTCCCTGAGATACAAATATTTACAGACAGACTACAAAAATGTAAGCTTTTAATTCATAAAATTTCAATGTAAGCTAATAAGCTAATGCCAAACAACAGCTTTTTAAACAGGTAAGTCCCCTCCAACGTGTAAATATGTGAACCAGATCCACTTTTATCTGAAAGTAGATTTCCCATGACGGTCATGCAGATTTAAAAGCTTCCTGTGAGCTAAACAAAAAATGCAGAAACAAAGTCACCTCATCTAAATATTCACAACAAACACCCTTTCAAGATGAAACCAAGAAATAAGACCTACACTTTCACTGCTTCTCCCCGCAGCTTCTCGTATGTTTGTATTTCCAAGGATATGTCGCCCCTTTTAGTGTTAAAATTGTCCATGTGACATCAGCTGAACCAGCTGTAATGTTATGAAGCTATGAGAATATTTTGCGCACAAAGAAAACAACGAATTTATTCAACAATTTCTTCTCTTTTGTTATACGTGAATGCTAGGGATGTCACAATACTCAATATAATAATATCGAACCGTTCGGTACGACCTCCACGGTTCAATACGCGCTTGTGAACTTCGGTTTTTCGGTTTTGCATTTAAATAACTTCTTTGTTTTATTTCTCTCGGAATTTGCTCTGTGTGTGCCCGCGATTTCACGTGCTGAAATGAGGAAACGCTTCCCCGCTTATATCTGAAAAAGCAACACACGCAGAGCATCTTCATCTAAAAACAAAAGTTATAAATAACATTATAACTTGTTTTTAATTCACAACATCAGTCGAGTGTTTGAAATAACTTCCTTGTGTGATCTGATGTGGATTCTTATCACAGAATGAGGCAGACAATAAAATCTATACTCATATTTTATGTATGTCGATTAGCAATGGCTTATGAAAATACATGAGATGGCTTGAAGAACACAGATAAACCATTTATTATTGCAGACGAGTGTTTATTGTCCTTACATTTCGTCATTCAAAACGTTTAACATTATATCTTAATTTATATCTTAGTTTTTAATCAGTTACAGCAATAGCGATGCTTTTATCCATATTAGAGAAACTGGAACGGAATGTCATCAGCGCTACTTCTTTGACGCATATGTGGGTTTTTGCACGATGGCACCCTCTGGCGTCCAGTATGAATGAAACCCATTCTATTTTGCGTAAAAATCGAAAAAATAATACCTCTCTCAAAAGAAAAATTAAGCAGACATATACTAAACCACGCTTTTTCTAGTGTAAAGAGGTTTACGGGAGTATTTTGTTAATTTGTTCCCAAAAAACCCACACTGAAGTGGCAAGATATCAGAACCGAACCGAACCGAAAACCGTGGTTAAAAACCGAGGTACGTATTGAACCGTGGACTAACTGTATCGTTGCATCCCTAGTGAATGCACGTCGAATACTGACAGAGTCAGAAAGCGTCATCATAAATACCTTCATTTGTGTCCCGAAGATAAACAAAGGTCTGACAGGTTTGGAATGATATAAGGGGGAGTAATTAATGACAGAATTTTCATTTTTGGGTGAACTATTCCTTCAAAAGTTAAAGTAGCGTTAAGTTTAGGTATGGGTTAGGATTAATGGATCTAAAATATGCACAATAAGGTATTAATGTGTTTTTATAAGTAATAATAAACAGCCAATATGATAATAATATGTGTGCTAATAAGCAACTTGTTAATAGTGAGAACTGGTCCTTAAAACAAAGTATTAACAATATCAGAAAGAAACACATAAACAGGCCAATTATTAATGTCTGTCCTAATGTTTGGGGTTATGTCATTCCGATCGAGCATGACTTTCTTTTTTCCATAGAACACATTGGGGATATTTCGAAAATGTTCACAACACTCTTTTCCGCACAGCGGCCACAGATTGTCAAGCTCCTGAAAGAACACAATTCATTATAAAACCATTATTAAAAAAACCTTCTGGACCCATTTTTTTTGGTCACCATTCACTTTCATCATTGTATGAAATAGAGCTGATTAGATTTTCTGCTTCTTCTGCCGTTTGATAGATGAAAGAAAATCATATAGTTTGAAATGAAATGAGGGTGAGTAAATTACAATGTTTTTTTTCTTTTAATTTTTTAGAGTGTATGTACAACATTGCAGTAAACAGCGGCCAACCAGTGAACTTAGACCCACTTTACACTATGTTTTCTCCTGCTCTCAGTGTCTTTAACTGATTTCTGCGTAACTAAAGATTCAAAGCTGAGGGATTTGGTGGAGGGGGACAAAAGAGAGGGAACGAATTAAAGATATCATTGAAAAGGTAGAGAGGCGCAGGGTGCATAATATAATACCATCTAAATGAGGCTTAATATAAATAGAGGACCAGGCAAAGAGCGGCAGTACAAAAAAGACTTCTAAATAAATCAGCGAGGTATTTGTGGCAATGAAAAATCCACCAATGAGCCGCGAGTTTTATTTCAAGTGTGGTAATGAGTAGAGTCTGTGTTTGGTCTCTTTTTCATCACCGACGTCACCAAAGGCAAGTCTCGCAGGTCACACACACTCGCTTTTGCGCATTTCATGAGACAGACAGATGTTCTCGAGAGCAATTGAGTGGAGATGCATATCAGAACAGATGAAGAGTGTATGAACATATAAAGAGGAAGTCGTAACGAATCCAATCTAATGGAATCTTGAGGAGCTTAGGATGAGTCATGAAACATTCACAAATACAAAAACAGAGCAGCACATTCAAACATATTCTGAGATTCAAAACACACACACACACAGTGGAAGACAGAGCTAGTCATGCCCAGCACATGCAGCAAACCATTCTAGTGGAACTGTACCAATGATTAGGGGTGAAATTGTTTCTTCTTTCTTTCTGCTTCTTGAACAGAAAGCGATTGAATGCGAGCCACAGAGCCTACGGAGTTCACAGAGCACGCAGCCCTCTGTGTCTCATAGATAGAGCACAAACACTCTTTTAATTACGTCCTTTAATTGCTATTATTGTTCTGAACATTAGCAAGTAGAGAGGAGCAATTTAAAGCTAATTCATTGAAAACAAAGACACATCTCTCTCACACAGTCAAGTTAATGCTGGTGAATGGAAGCAGAGGCATGTGTATCACTAATGACCTCTGCTGGTCAAAAGTGGGAACTATATCAGTAGTTTTACCAATTTAAATCAATTGAAATCAATTTCTTTTACACTGTTAGCAAAATTCAGAAAAGGAAACTAAAAAAATGATCTGCTACAAACAGTTCTAAAAAAGAAATGGTAAAAAGTTACAGACCTAATATATAGACATTTCTTTTATATTCATATACATGTTCACCCAAAACCTTTATTCTGTCAGATACTTGAATCGCATGAATGTTTTTAATAAATATATATTTTTGTCTAAATATTTGTTAAAGTTTTTTGTGGGTCATGGAGCACTGACCGTTAACTCAACTAAATTCTTAATGCTAAATGAACGTAATTAAATGTTTTTAAATTATTACAGTTGTGTATTACGGGTATTTATTAAAAATTAAATTATGTAACATTGATTAACTTAAGTAAATATTTTATACTAAATGAGAAACTAAATAAAATTATTAAATGTATTAAATAATACAGTTGTGTATTTAATGTATTTATTACAAATTAAATTACAGAGCATTGATAATTAACTGAACTAAATTCTTAATGCTAAATGAAATGAATTAAATGTTTTAAATTATTACAGTTGTGTATTACATGTATTTATTAAAAACTAAATTATGAAACATTGATAATTACCTCAACTAAATTTTTTATACTAAGTGAGAAACTAAATACAATTTTTAAATGTATTAAATAATACAGTTGGGTATTTAATGTATTTATTACAAATTAAATTGTGGAGTATTGATAATTAACTCTAAATTTAAACTAAATTTGTAATACCAAATGAGAAACTAAATAAAATTATTAAATGTATTAAATTATTACAGTCATGTATTAAATGTATTTATTAAAAATTAAGTTATGGAGCATTGATAATTAGCTATATTTTTAATATAAAAAGGAGAAACTAAATAAAAGTATTAAATGTATTAATTGAATTGAATTGAATGTATTTATTACAAATTAAATTATGGCGTATTGATGATTAACTAATTTTTTAATACTAAATGTATTACATTATTACAGCTGTGTATTAAATGTATTTATTAAAAATAAAATTATGGAGCAATGATAATTAACTCAACTAAATGTTTTATGCTAAATAAGAAACTAAATAAAATTATTAAATGTATTAAATTATTACAATGGTGTATTGAATGTGTTTATTGAAAAATTAAATGATAAAGCATTGATAATTAACTCAACTAAATTCTTAATACCAAATTAAAAACTAAATAAAATTATTTAATGTATTAAATTATTACAGTTGCATATGAAATTTATTTATTAAAAATGAAATTATGGAGCACTGACAGTTAACAAAATTCTTAATACTAAATGAAAAAACTAAATAAAATTAATAAATGTATTAAATTATTACAGTTGTGTATTAAATGTATTTCATAAAAAATAATTAACTCAACTAAATTGTTAATACTAAGTGAGAAACTAAATAAAATTCTTAAAACTTACTAAATTAATACAGTTGTGTACTGAATGTATTTATTAAAAAATAAATTATGGAG
The DNA here is from genome assembly GCA_012976165.1 of Labeo catla. NCBI lineage: Eukaryota > Metazoa > Chordata > Actinopteri > Cypriniformes > Cyprinidae > Labeo > Labeo catla. The sequence goes on along the minus strand of VONZ01000060.1, from coordinate 1,491,933 downwards.
CATTGATAATTAACTCAACTAAATTTTTAAAACTAAATAAACTAAAACTATGCATTTATATTAATATTATGATTAATAAATATACACAGTAAAAATGTTGGCTACGATTATTTACCAACAAAACAAATTTTAAAAATTAGCTCTCAGGCTAAACAGAAAGCATAAAATGTAATATAATTACATAAGAGTAATGTTGACTCTAAGAGTGTGTGCTAACCTAATGTTTGTTGTGGTATTACTATCAGGTGACACATAGCCTATTGTGTGTGCTGTTCACATGTATTGCCTATGCCACTTGGATCCAGTCTCAGGTAGCCGTCCACCAGTGAGCTGAACCCAGTTAAGCCTCCCATAGCCGCATAAGGAACAGCTCTGCCCACCGGATGACCCCGTGCCATGCGCTCCTCCTTGGTTTCAGCTAGCGTCACATGGGCATATCCAGGCTGACCACATCCACAGGTGAATGGACTTCGATAGCCAGTGCAGTGAGTGCCTGAAGGTAAACAGGTAAGATTAGTTTTATGTTTTACTAAATGCTTATATGTAACATGATGAATTATGTTAGCTTTTAATCAATAATAGAGAATGCAATGGATGGATACTCACATTTTTTGCACGGGTGCCCTATAGCTTCACTATGCTCAGTGGTTGTGTGTTTGCATTGACAGCGTACTGGTTTAGAGCCGTTCATATGAACATACTCATAGGATACACACTGACAACCTTTGACCCTACAGGCCAAGAGTATAGGCCTTTCCTTCGGCAACTCCTCAAAGTCTGTGCAATGTTGTTTATACCTGAGAATGAAGCAGAATTATTGAATAATCTGTTTGTGTATGTGTGTGTACATGACTGGTGATCCATACCAGTGTGTACAGAAGCAAGGTGTCTCTGGTCCAATGAGTTTGCAGTCTATGTGTCCCGGCACGCCAAAACTGACATAAAGGCGGTTCTGCATTCTTCTTGGCACGACTGTCTCTTTGTATTTCTTGTACTCTTCCTCTGAAAACAGCCTCCCTCCATCATCTTCCCCAACAATCCTTGCAAAACAGGATATTCAGTGAATAGAATAGTTCAGAATAAAATTTTTTCAAACCCAAAAATCGACTTACTGTGTTTGCACTGAAAAATTTGCACTGACCACGTGAACAGACTTTAGTTACACCGATTTCCTCAAACAAACCCTTACCAATTAACCATGTTTTTACTACAAATAAAACCAAAAAACATGGTTCCATCACCACGGAAAAAAGCATATGGGTGAGACTTCCGGTTCATTATCCACTATAGGAAAATAATGAGAAGAATAACAACGTGCAATACTGTTTGCACTACCAACCAGTGTGTTCATAATTAAGATAATGCATTAACATAATATGGTAAGACAATGTGCAATATCAAGCAGCAAAACGAGCTGTTTTGTACAGCTAAAAATAGCTGGATGTGAAGCCAGACTCATAAAATTTACAAATGGCTGCGCCCATACTTACGTGAAGAAAAAGGTGAACCTTTAAACCATGGTAAGCCATGGGTTTTGTAGTAAAACTGTGGTTATACAAGCGCCAAAAACATGGTTAACGTTACCACACTTTTACTTCAATAAAAAACCATAGCTGATTTTCGTAAGGGAACCCACCTTCTGTATTCTAAATAGGCCTCCACTGCATTGGTTGTTTGTTTGTTGATGTGTATCTTTTCCATTTCACTGCGATTGTGGATCTTTTTTGTAGTTTTGTCGGTATAAACTACTTCACACTGACACTGCAGCTTGTTTGTAATGAAGGTTATTCTTGGCGTCTCTGTTTCTAGGCAACGCCGAAACAACAGTGATCAGTTTTCCTTAAATAGTGTAAACTAGGTAAAGGAACACTAGTAAAAAATATCTGAATGTAAAAATCTAACCAGTAACATTTAATATACACTCACAACAATAATAATACATTCCTAATACGTTTGTACACGTGAACTACATTTCCCATGCTGCCTATTACGTAAATGACGTGAGTCAGACTCATATCAGTGAACAGTTTCAAACAGTTCTTTTCAAAAATGATTCAGTGATTCTTTTACGTTATGACGTAGCTGCGTCAACATAATTTATAAATATTTTGGCAAAAATACAACGAACACGTAGGCACATGCAACTGTCTATTGCGTTTAATAGTTTATTAACAAAGGTGTTTATTGCAATGTTATGCTCATAAGACATAAATTGCATCAGCAATTAATAATACTATTTTTATGGCTGATTTTTTTTCAAGTCAAGTCATACAATCAGATCGTCCATAAACATAAACATACTTATAGAACATTTTATTCGTATTTTGCATTTCTGCACTTACATTTCGGTCCATCTGGACATTATAAACTCGTGAACTGCTCAAACTGATTCGTAAAAAAAACCGCTCAACCTGCGTCCCAATGCGCATACTATCCACCCTAAATTCTATGTGATACTAGTAAATTTCAATACTAGTTAGGGTTAGGGTGGATAGTATGCACATTGGAACGCAGGGGCAGTCTAGTGTGAAAGAATCGTTTAGAACGATTTTGTGAACTGATCCACTGAAAAGATTCGACTCAAAAGAACGATTCATTCACAACCGGACGTCGCTGGTGCTGATGACGTCGTACGCAATAGCTCGTGTTGTCACCGCAGGGAAATACAACTGAAATTTTTCAGATTTAGTTCCTAGATTCGCTGCCCCCAACGACTCCGAGCGATGATTTGGCATTTATTTTAAGGCGTTACCTGTAAAATAATTACCTTTTCACTTTATACAGAGGCGCCTGCTTTGAAGTTATGCTGTAGTTTGAATATTGTTTTAATATGACAGATTTTTTAAGATAGGCTTGCTAGGGCTTCTGTGCAAACGTGCTAAGAAGATGTCAACAATTTGGAGTCTACGAATGTGTCTCCATGACCAAAGCATTTAAGGTAATTTCTGTATTAGCTATATTACCGTAGCAGTCTCATCAGGCTGTTCCAGCTGTTCCAGCTGTTCAATACCATTCACACCCGGCCTTGTCTTAAGGCGATAATAGTGTGTTTGCAATAGTACAGTCGATTTCGTTGAATTGCTTAATATCAGTGTGCAACCTTGAGAACCGAGTGAAAAAGATAAAACCAGCATGTGTACAAACATGATATGAATTCAGACACAATGCTAAATGCTGTTGGATTATGTGCATTTGCTTATACTGCATACCAAATATTAAGGGATTTGTTTTTGTTATTGATAACCAGCTTTACACTAATAGTTAAACCAAGTAAATGAATAACTCTCTAACATTGTTTAACTACTAATCATGATCTTTTCAGCAAAGGCATGATATGCCTGACCTCAGATCTTTAACCCAGTTTTATGCTGTGTTTCCCATATTGAATTTCATGTGACTATACTTTGACAGCTTTGCAGCTGAAAACAATAGTTTGACAGGGTGGAGCACACAGTGTGAATCCCCTATACTTTGATCATTCACAAGCTTGATTAATATTATAAATAGGCAAAAATTCTACATTTTAACTTCACCTGTTTTGTGGGGATGTGATAATTAAAAGTGGTCATATTTCTCCCTCCTGCATTATTAATTTATCTAAAGCACCGTCTCATTGAGTGATTTGTGATTGGTTGGAGAAAAGCACTGTGACCACAGAGAAAGAGAGTGATGACAGGGCTTCTATTCACTTTTGGATGGAAACGTAATTTATTCATACAAACTGAAATCTAAGGTTTTGTGTATTAACTGCGACTACAACAATTTAATATGATTAATTTCACAAATTTTCTGCTTGTTTTTTTTTTGTTTGTGTGTGTGTGTGTGTTATATTTGACAGGCACCTGACGCCCATTCAGCAATAGACAATTGCTTCCAATCTCCATGCTTAATTTCCTAGTCAAAACAGTTAAACAAATGCATGAGATCAGTAACCTTATTACCGGATCTTCTCCCCATTCCTAATTTTAACCTCCACTCTCCTTTTTTACGCCTTAATTATTCCCGGCCCTAAACCTGACACCCTCTTATAAACCTGTCCCCACCCCGTCCCCTTAACCCGGGTCCCATCAGACCTGCAGCATTGCCATGCTGGGCTGTCTGCTGCGTAGGAGCATGTCTCACAGACTGAGTGTGTTTCTGGTGGTCTTCGGCCTGGCCTGGTGTCTGCTGCTGCTTCACTACACCGTCACACAACCACGGCGCGAAAGCAGCGCAGAGCTCCGCCAACAGATTCTCGAGCTCAGCCATCGCTATGTCAAAGTCCTGAGCGAGGAGAACCAGAACCCTTCAGGGCCACATGGCACATCCATGGCAGGATATGGTGAGAATTTAATATTATATTTATTATTTAATCACCCTCATGTCATTCCTAACCTGTATGCTGTATTATAAATGCTAAAAAGTACAACGAATGTATGACTTTCACAATAGTCATATAATTATTTTGTGATCGCAATTTTAACTTGTTACCTGAGCTTAGAGATGTCTAGCTAATACCTTACAACAAGATTTAATTAATTTACATTAGTTAGTGCAACGGTACTAATACTCTTATTGTTGCATTTATGAATGTTAATATTTTTGGTCATAAAACCTTACCTAATGTTAATTTACACAACTTAAAATGTTAAATATGTGTATGTGACATTTAACATTACCATGAGTAAAATTAAAAATTGACCTTATTGTTGGTTGTCAGTTTGTGATATCTAATGCATTAACCTGTATTAACAAATTAACTTTTTAATTGAAATTAAATTAAAATAAATTTTTAAATTAAAATTAGGGCTGGCAAATGATTAATGGTGATTTATCGCATACATAATAAAAGTTTGATTTTGCCTAATATGTGTGTGTACTGTGTGTAATTATTATGTATATATAAATACACGCAAATTGATGTATATATTTAGGAGAAACATGTTATGTACAAAATATTTTTATTTATATATAATATAGATTCTATAAATATTATAATAAATACATATACTTTTTTAAATATATACGTGAATGTGCTTGTATTTATGTATACATAATAATTACACACAGTACACACACATATATTAGGCAAACTCAAACTTTTATTTTGTATGCGTTTGCCAACCCTAATTAAAATTAATTAAGTGTGTTAAAAAAAATTTTGTTTTCCATTTACAATAAGGTATCATTTGTTAACAGTAGTTAATGTATTAACTATCATGAACTAACAATTAAAACATTTACAACATTTATTTATCTTAAAGTAATAAACAATTGGATTTTTATTAACTAACGTTAACAAAGATGAATACATTTTGGGAAAAACATTGCTAATTAAATTAAAAAAAATATTTTTAGTAACTTGTATATATATATATATATATATATATATACACACACACACACACACACACACACACACACACATTACCAGTCAAAAGTTTTTGAAAAGTAAGATTTTTAACGTTTTTTAAGAAGTCTCTTCTGCTCACCAAGCCTGTATTTATTTGATCCAAAGTACAGCAAGAACAGTAAAAATGTTTTAATATTTTTACTATTTAAAATAAATGAATAAATAAAGATTATTTTAAATAGTAAAAATATTTTACCATATTACTGCTTTTGCTTATAAATGTAACCTTGTTGAGCAGAAGAGAATTCTTTAAAAACAGTAAAAATTTTATACAATACAATAAACTCCAGTGTTAACAAATACAACTTTTGATTTTAAAAATGTATTTCCAAATGTTAAAATTAACATTAAAAATGAGGGCTGTAGAAATAATGTTTTATTTTATGTTAACTCTATGAATCTGTTATTGTAAAATGTTTTCATTTATAAAATATAAACACATCATTCATTCACACAGTTTTTTTTTTTTGTGACGCTTATGTGAATGAATAGCTTGCTTAGCATTCAGGATGGGTGTGGTAGAAAGAGGTTTAGAAATAACATAATACTAATCCTGGCCTTATCTCTTGTGCTGTTGAAGCTGACTTGAAGAGGACAATTGCTGTGCTGTTAGATGATATTCTCAGCCGTTTGGTGAAGTTGGAAGGGAAAGTGGAGGCTGCTGTGAACGCCTCCATACAGAACATCTCCCATCCTGCTGCTGGTGCTGGCCCTCTCCTTGCAGCCAGAGTCACCGTTTCCAGGTCCACCAAACAAAATATGTCTGCCCACCGGCCGGACAAGCGTAGTAACCCTCTGCACTTCCTGCCACAATCACCTAACAGATCACATAAGCCGCACTCTTTAAAATAGCAAACTGTGGCCATGGACATCTTTTGCATCCCTGCAGCAAAGACTGAAATACAGAGATAAATATATCTATATTTTTTAGACTAAAGCAGCTTTTAGACATTTTTTTTTCTTCTGTTGTGCACATGAGCTTCAGCTTGATTGTTTTGTCTTATATTCATGGATCACAAATATATTTTATACCTTGATGTGCAATATGGAATATAAGATATGAGAGCGTGATAGGATACGTTTTCTAACGGAATACTGTTTTTTGATATACGGATGAGTGTTTCATAATGTATCTGCAAAAGAGACCATGTACAGCATTCTCTCCACAGCTAGCTAACGGTGTGTAGTGCACTTAAAAGGAATCCAGAGTGAAGGTTTACACGTAGCACCTTGTTAATTGTGAAGACTTGCAGTGCATTAGCTATTGAAATGTGGAGGAAATTAGCTAATCCAAAGAATAATCTCACTGAATAGTTGATTGATGGCTCTATAACAGGCTGATTTGTTTAAGGGTGGGGATATACCTCAGTTGCTGTTAGTACATGGAGCTGAATCCCAGCAAAACTGAACGCAGCATTAAGCTTAAGAGGAACTGTACCGGACAACACAACTCATTCCATACAATAAAACACGTACCAGGCTTCAGTTGTGTCAGTGTATGCAAGAGCTGGAAACATTCATTTGGGCAGTTAATGTGATCAAATGAAAATAAAAAAATGTTTTCTTCAAGGTTCACTACCAGTAAAAAGTTTTTGAACGGTACGATTTTAATGTTTTAATGATTTTAAAAGTCTCTTCTGCTTACCCATCCTGCATTTATTTGATCCAAAGTGCAGTAAAAACAGTAAAAGTCTGAAATATTTTTACCATTTAAAACAACTCTTTTGTATTTGAATATATTTTAAAATGTAATTTATTCCTGTGATTTCTTTTAGCATCATTACTTCAGTCACATGATCCTTCAGAAATCATTCTAATATTCTGATTTTCTGTTTAAAAAACATTTATTATTATTATTATTATTATTATGATGTTGAAAACAGCTGAGTAGAAATTTTTCCAGATTTCTTTGATGAACAGAAAGATCAGAAGAACAGCATTTATCTGTAATAAAAATCTTTTGTAACATTATAAATGTCTTCATCCACTTTTGATCAATTTAAAGCATCCTTGCTAAATAAAAGTATTTCTATAATGACTCCAAGCTTTTTAATGGTATAGTGTATAATTAAAAAAAGCTTTTTATTTCAGATAAATGCTGAGCTTTGGATCTTTCTATTCATCAAAGGATCCTGAAAAAAAATACTCAACTGTTTTAAATATATAATAATATATCATCTATCTATCTATCTATCTATCTATCTATCTATCTATGCCTTTTTTTATTGTGGATATATCAATTTATAATGTATGAATTATAATAATACAATTTGCGAGTGTATACTTAGATAGATAAATAGAAAGATATAGGTTTTGTCTAAGTATACACTCGCAAATTGTATTATTATAATTTATAGATTATAAATTGATATATCCACAATAAAAAAGGTATAGATAGATAGATAAATAGAAAAATATAGGTTTTGTCTATCTATCAATACTTTTTTTATTTTGGATATATAATCTATAAATTATATTAATACAGTTAGTGTATACTTATACACACACAAAACATTATCTATCTATCTATCTATATTTTGTTTTGGATATGTTGATTTATATTTGCTAGTGTATATGTATACATACAAAACATCTATCTATCTATCTATCTATCTATCTATCTATCCATCTATCCATCCAAACACAGAAGGGGATATGACGTATCTGTTGAGTCGCCTCCCATAGTTCACCGCGCGCTTTAGCTGGTCAGCCATTTTCTGCAGTTACGTTAAGAGCGGAAGTCTTCGTGGAAGAATATCTTCATTTTCGCGCTTTTGCCAATCATTAATACTTTAAAAATGAGTGATGCCGAGGAACCACAATTCGAGGGGAGGGTAAGCGTTACTTTTGTGCAAACTGTTGTGTTGTTTGCCTCAAATATTCTCTCTTTCTCTTTGCGGTAGTGCTCGATTAGTGAACAGCTAACTGCCCTTGTCTTTTGTTTATTTACAATTTTACTGAGAGGATAGATCTGCTGATGTGCACTTATCGGTTAATAATTTGTCAAACACTTCATATTTAGTGATTTACTATAGTCCAGTACGGTGTTGTATATCAAATAAATGTAATTATGGGTTGAACATGGCGAGGATTTTCACCAGCATGTGTTTTTATATAACAGTGTGTCTTTTTCATTGTATTTTTGCTACAGTAGTACAGCTTTTGGAGCAGCTATCGATTAGGAAGTTACTTTACAAATGTTTCAGTGTGTTAAAACACGAGTTTGCATTCACACAATAGCAGCCTGAGTAACTTACTTTTGGTTTCTCTTTCCAACATTTCTGATCTTTCCTTACCCTCTTTCTCGTATACCATGTGATTATGTAACCAAACATCTGTATTTCAAAAGGAGTAGTGAAATTTGAATAGTTCACTTCATTTTTTCCCTAAATTTCCCTTGATCTTAATTGCTCTGAATGTTCTTTTTTCATTAAGGTTATTGGTCGTGAAGGATTTGAAGAGTTAAGGCCAAGAATGTGGAAGAATATTCAAGATAAAAGAAGGCTTTTACAGAGAAAATGTTTACAGAGCAGACGGTTAAGTGGGAAGGGGAGAAAAGAACGGAAGATCGGTCAGATAGAAGCACGCTCGCGTTATGTGTCTAAAGCAGAAAAAAGAAAAGAGGTTTCAGATTGGGGTGAAGAAATGAAAAGGAGAGGAAAAATGAAAACTGAACAAATGAAGACCGAAGAATAAAATGCCTGAGAGAAAGGAATAGCGTATACTGAAAACAGAAGAATGAATGAGTCCGTAGGTTAAGTAAATGCAGAATTTGTGTTCCAAGTGTCTTTCTAATCTCTTCTTGATGATCATTTGCATGTCTGTAGCTTTACTATGGAGATTCGGCTAAAAAGAACAAGTATCACAAGGAACTGTGATGACTTTGTAGCCATTGTAAATCTATCGATAATGTTATTAACTTTTTTTTTTATTATTCCATGATATAATTTAAGTAATTCTAACACTTTCCTCCACAGCTGTAGTAAAGTGAATGTTTGGATTTCTGCAATTATGAATGTGGTGTGAGCGTGTAAGTTTGCTTGCTTTGTGAGCATTTGTCTTGTAAATGATCTAACGTATTGCTTTGATGTTAGGAATCCCGCTCGCCATCCAAATCGGAGCGGGGCAGTCCTGTCCAACCCAAGGCGGAGAGCAGGTCTGGCTCTCCCAGCCCTTCCCGAGCATCCAAACGTTCTGAATCCAGATCCCGATCCCGCTCCAAGTCCAGGTCGGTTCATACATCAGCTGAATATTGTGAAGCCATTTCTTTTTCATTTCTGTTTATTTTGGTATTTCTCATTCTTTGTTTTTGGCCCTTTTCAGGTCTCGCTCTCGTCGCCATTCAAATCGCCACTACAGCCGCTCTCGGTCTCACTCCCACCGGAAGAAGTCCCGCTCTCGCTCCTATAGTCCTGAATACCGACGCAGGCGGAGCCAGAGCACATCGCCCATGTCTAATCGACGCAGACACACTGGTAGCCGGGTGAGTATCATAGGATGAGGTCAGAGTTCAGATGGACCACAACTGTCACTGCAGTTGCTGTTAAAAATATAGTTCACTCAAAAATGAAATTGGCATTGTTTATTCACCGCGATGTCATTGCAAACCCATGTGAAATTTGTATATTTTTATGAATACGTTTCATTTTAAAAAAAAAGGCAGCACAGCAGTGGTTCATAGGCAAATGGCGAACTTCCAATATGACTTAAAAGTATGTAAATCTATAAATTATCATTAATATATTAAAATACTTGCAGCAGAAATACTGGAAAGAATTAGTCTTAATTGATGATATTATGTTTGGAATAATATCATTAATATTTGCTAATAATTAAAGTTTGAAAAAAGCTTTGTCCCCTTGCAGCAGAAATATCAATTTTCCTATAGACCTTATGTAGCTCTGCCCCTTTTCAGCACTTCACTCATTGTCTTATCTTTCCTTTTTATATTTCCACAGTGCAAAGGGTAAAGTTGTACGAACCACTTGTCTTAAAATCTTCCCAATCTGCTGACATTTGTTAGGACATCTGCCTCGAAAATTACAATACATATGTTAACTTTATTTTTTTTCTACAATACAAAAATTGAAGTTCATAGACAAAATTCTAAAGATGGCTGAGCACTTGTTTCTTTGATGCATAAGGTCTATATGGGGATATTGTGTTGGACAGTGGGGGATCTTTGAGTCAAAAATTTGAGAACCACTGGCATACAGGTTTGTAACAACATCATGGTGAGTGAATGATAACAGAAATATAATTTTTGGGTGAACTATCCCTTGAAATCACTTTTATGGAGTGTTATGTGGTCCTGTTTTTGGTGACTAAAAGATTTGACATTTCAGTTAAAAAAAAAAAAAAAAAGGTACCAAAATGTCACTGGGCTGGTACCTTTTTAAAATGTAGTACCTTTAAAGGTATAGCTCACCCAAAAATGAAAATTCTGTCATTACTCACTCTCATGTCTTTCCAAATCTTTGCTCATCTTCAGAACACAAATTAAGATGTTTTTGATGAAATCCAAGAGCTTTCTGACCTTGCATAGACATCAATGCAACTACCATGTTCAAGACCCAGAAAGGTAGTAAGGACATTATTAAAATAGTCCATGTGACATCAGTGGTTCAACCGTAATGTTGTGAAGCTACAAGAATATTTTTGTGCGCAAAGAAAACAAAAATAACAACTTAATTCAACAATTTCTCTGCCACACATTCACGACAGTAACACAACAGATGTATGTGTGTTCCTCTACTTGAAAACAAGGCGCAGCGTGTCAGGTTCTACTTCAGAATGCCAGCTCTTGTGTCAGCAGAACTATGAACAAGAACCAGAACCAATAGGGCTGGGCTATTTATTTATTTTATATATTTTTTTTAGATTTTATTGATTAATTCGAATGTAATGTTTTGCCAACAATTTCATTTTTTAGAAATCAAGGAATCGTGATTTTTTTTTAATAGAAATATTGTCAAAAATTAGAAGTAGACAGTCTGACAATACACCAATGATAACAGTAAAGAGAAAAAAACGATCCAACCATATGTTGGTGCACGTGGTTAACCGCTCACATGTGACACGCTAATATCGCTAGCTGCCATTCACACAGAATGCACTTTTGTGTTGACAAAGATGCACCGTGGGCAGCGGAATAGAAAAAACATGCAAGACTATGTAAGTGAACTACTTTTAATGTAAGCGCCATGTTTTTATAATGCCGGTTCTTGCATGTAAGAGACGTGAGTGCTAACTCTAACCCTAACAGTCAAATGCAAAAAAACTGAAACAAAAAAAAAACTGAAAAAAAAACAAAACAATGGAAAAGCAGCACAATCAAATAAAAAACCTGTATAATGACATGATATTTCATGTTTGCATCATAGTGACAGGCTAAAAGCTGCTGTTCATTGTTTTTACACAAGATTTATAGTGTATAATAGTCTACTGGTGTTATAACTTAAGTCATTTTGAATTTTTTTTTTTTGAAGTATTTTCCTAGTATTATTTCTGATCATATAATATGTATAAGACAAGTTTGTAGAAGATGTAGTTGTAGTTCATGCATCTTTTCTACAAAGATATTTAACAAGTGATTTGTTTAACATTTACATCATGTTGACAACTTAATTTTCTTTAACTAGAGGTTTAATAACGAAAAAGTTACTTGAATCATGTTATAGTTATATGTTCAGGTCGATTAGTTTAGAAAGCTAGTCAGAAAGCTCTCGGATTTCATCAGAATATCTTAATTTGTGTTCCGAAGATGAACGAAGGTCTTGCGGGTATGGTCATTTTTGGGTGAACTATCATTCTTACAAAGATGTACTTTTTAGCTTTTATACCTATAGGGTAAAGCCGCAGTGACAGCTTTGTATCTTTTTTTGTAATGTTTTAATTGCTAGTCTTAAAGGTGTTTTTCTGTTTTGTACAAAATGCATGCAGACCCCCATCACAGCCTCACGGGGACGAGCATGACTGTCTTTAATAACCCCTTTCATTCCTTCTTATTACATCAACAGAGCTCATACAGCCATGACTCCAAAAAAGACTCGCACAGTCATGGTGATGCCAGGGTATGTGGACCTTTCTTAACCTTTTAACAATAACCAAACAAGTCACAATGTTGCCTTTTAAAGGGGTTAAGAGGTCCATGTGGTGACTTTTGGTTTTTAAGAATCACTTTGTCTTCCTGCAGTGACTGTGAAGCCCTTCAGACGGCTCATGCAATGACCATATTCATACTATGAAATGTTTTGTTGGACGGAAAGCTGTAATGTTTGTTTTTGCATAAAAATCTCTTAAACAGGGGTTATTAAATACTGTCACACAGTTACCCGGAGAGATTTCTGAGAATTAGGCAGTCATGTTGATTTGCTGCCCCACCAGAGAAAGCAATGAAGTATTTCCTGAAAAACGGTCCATCCATCTCTGTTGTAGGGGTGTAACAATAAACACGCAGGAACCTAGACTGGTTATTACATTCAAAAGGAATGTTGAGCTGCTTTCCATCATGTCCAGTAATTATTTAATGTCATTGCATGTGAATATTTTCTGTGCTATAAAATTTGAAGTTTCACAATAGGAGATAAAGAAATGAATTACAACATATATGCTTTTTTTCCCTAAATAAGTTAATAATATTTTAATGTTTACATATCAGTATGATCCGTAATATTTGTGTAAAAAAAAAATGTAACAGTTGTTTCCGTACAGTTGAGTTTTTGGTGTTCTGAATCTTGTGTTCTAGTGCTGACATCTCTGTTCCTCTTACAGGCTAATCCAGACCCAAACACTTGTCTGGGTGTGTTTGGTCTCAGTCTGTACACAACAGAGCGAGACCTGAGAGAGGTCTTCTCACGTTACGGGCCTTTAGCCGGTGTCAATGTTGTGTACGACCAGCGAACGGGACGCTCTCGCGGTTTTGCCTTCGTTTACTTTGAGCACATCGATGATGCCAAAGAGGTACATCCCCAACTAGATGACCTGCCAACACAAGTTCATGGTCTAAGCCGTTTAGTGATTCACTTAAGGACCACTTCAGATTTCCTGTTTCAATGTAGTGAACTTGCATAGATAATCTGGAACTATTTATATTTACTTGGGTACATATAATACTAATGTTGAGTAGGGCCGCACAATTATGACAAAAATCATGAAATTGTAATTGCGATTATTAATTACGATTATCACAATTTACATTTAATGATGTTTTGAATTGCTTTATACTACTGTTTAATGCCATCTTTTTACATATAGTTTCTCCTTTAAATATAAAAAATGTAAAAATTAAGAACCTGTAGGAAAAACACGCATCTTAAGCAAGCAGAATAATGTAAGTGGACCTTTTTGTGTAATTGTCCATAATTGTGGCATCTGTAATTGTAATCACGATTATAAATTTGATTAATTATGCAGCCCTAATATTAAGTAAAACTTGCTTGAATGCAGCAGTAATGTCCTTTTTTTTTTTTTTGAGTGAATGGTTTTTTGAAATGATTCGTTTCAAAATGTTAGTTATGTTTACACAGTCTGAATGATCAATTAAAGGATTAGTTTATCAGAAATTTAATTCTACAAGTAATTTACTCACCCAAATGTTCATCCAAGATTTTTGGATGAACATTTGAGGAAAACATTCCAGGATTTTTCTCCTTATAATGGACTTCAATGTGAACCAACGGGTTGAAGGTCCAAATTAGGCCTGTTACTAACGATTGTGTTGGTAATCGACTAATCTGTCAATTATTCTGATGATTGGTAATTGGACCTTTAAAAAAAAAAAAAAAATTGTAGTCATAAAAATAGACTTAAATGAACAATAGCCTTTAAAATGACTTAAAATACATGTATAATAGCAATGAGGCAATAATAATTAGTTCAAATAAAGTATCTAAAGCAAGTAATCATGGTTTTATTGAACAAAACTGCTAAAATACATAATGTATTTTAAAGGACAGATTGAATTTGTTACGCATAATAACTGACTGCAGAGGGCGCCAACGGCCTGACGATTGTTTTTACACTCTAATCAGTGTTTAATATTGACTAAACAACATTTAATTCAGATGTCTTTAATATTTGTCCATTTCTTTGTGATAGAAATGCTACTAAGGACTTTAGACACTGTAATGTCTTAAATATGTGGATATTAAAACGTGTAAACTCAGAGTGAGGGTTTAAACTTTTATTTTGAAATCGTGATGAACAGTTAAAATTTTGAGAAAGATGATATATTCTCCAATGTTTGCGTAGGTTTATAAATGATTTACCTTACAAATCTGATGAAATAGCACGCGTTGCGTTCCCAGATGAACATTATAATAAATCCAAACTCACAACAACATGCACAGATGGAGTTTGAGAAGCTCCACACATGTAAATGATAGTAGTTTGTGTGGCAGCATTTACTGTAAGCCACTCTGAGATGCTCTTACGTAACCTACATGTATGTAAATATTTAAAGCGCATATGTTAAACCTCCATCACATATGTTTATTTAATTGAATCGTAGCATTTGTGAATTCTTAAGAGCATTATTCTCTGATTTTTAAATGGGGTTAATATGTGGAATGAGTTACTTCCGGTATTTTGTTGATTACACTACACAAGCAAAATGCAATCAAGGTTTTTCTTTTTTTTTAATCGAACACTTGAATTGAGGAATCGTTGCAGCCCTAGTCCAAATTGCAGCTTCAATAAACTCTACACAATCCCAGCCGAGGAATAAGGGCCTTATTTAGTGAAACGATTGGTCATTTTCTAAAAGAAATAAAAATGTGCGTCCTTTTTAAACACAAATGCTTGTCTTGCACTAGCTCTGCGATCTGTGTCTACGACTTGACGCGTTACATAATCACGTTGGAAAAGTCACGTGTGGTTAGTTCTTCGTCTGTGTACTTCGGTTTAAAAAGGTAGGGTAGGGCAAAAAAACCTCATCTTTTACGGTCCATAGAACAAAAAGTCACACAGGTTTGGAATAACACAAGGACGAGTAAATAATGACAGAATTTCCATTTTAACTATCCCTAATCCTTTAAACACGAAGACAGTTTCATTTGTTTCAAACCTTTATTGAGCACTCAAATGTTATTACATGCTCTGTGAGTGTACATCCTGTCTAAAAAGACCATTTATCCCTCACTATAGGCAATGGAGCGGGCTAATGGCATGGAGTTGGATGGAAGGCGCATCAGGGTGGATTATTCTATCACCAAACGTCCACACACACCCACACCAGGCATCTACATGGGTCGGCCCACACAGTAAGTATATTGCGTGCCAAAAAACCCGTTCTGACAAATAAGCTGAACTAGTATGGGGTGGTTTGTAATAACACTTCAAATGTGACTTTTAGTAACGGAGGTGGGAGCAGCAGCAGCGGTGGCGGCGGCGGCGGTGGTGGCGGCGGCGGCCGGAGACGAGACTCATATTACGATCGCGGCTATGATAGATACGACCGTTATGACGAGTATGACTACAGATACAGGTAACATTGAATACATACTGCAGTGTGTCAAACAACTAGTGTTTATGTGAATTCTGAACCCTTCTTCTGTTTTCCAGCAGGAGGCGCTCTCCGTCACCTTATTACAGCCGGTACAGGTCCCGCTCAAGATCTCGCTCGTACAGCCCACGTGAGTGGATTTAAAAGCCTTGAGCAATCTGAATTTTCCACATATGCCCAAATGCATGCCTGCTTGATAAGCCACAGCTTCTAGAGTGCATTACTCATGAAATCCCATTATTCACCATTGAATCATGTACCATGTGATGGGCACTTTAATTGCAGACTCATTCTAATAAAACTTTTGTGTTTTGCAGGACGATACTAGGAAGATCCCGAAGACGTCTTTCTTTTTGCCTGTTTGCATCCAGCTATACATTTGTAAAGACATGAAGTACATGTAAACTCACTGTACTACAGAAAGATTTAATAAATGTCTTAATTTGTAGACTTATTAGTATGTAAGTTGAAGGTTTGTGGAGATCATAAATACTGTCATCATGGGGTTTTATGTGTGAGGGGTTTTTTTTTGTTTGTTTTTTTGGTAGTGTGCTCGTATGGTGTGATATGAGTTTTCCTATATACTGCGTATCTTTTAGTAAGTATGTGTGCAGTACTAAGAGCAAGTGAGTGTGTGAGTTGCTGTACATATGAGGCAGAGAATCATGTACTTGAGAAAGCAGGCTGAGATTGCCTCTGTTTATCTGTGACAGAAAAATACTTTTAATTTCAGGATTAATTTGTGTTGCTTTGTTTCTTTTTCAAGAAATAAAGACCTTAAAATAAATGTGCTTCTTTTTATTGTGACAAGACGTGCTTTAATGTGCTACTTAGTTTTATTAATGTTCTTCAAAGCTGGGAATACCAGCTTTTTTTGTAGTAATGTACTATACAGAAACTGCCAACTTGGCTTTACATTTTGAATGTTGAATTTTATAAAACAGACAAAAATGTGTTAAAAAACATCTAATTTATCGCTAAGAAATTTCTAGCAGTTCCTAGCAAGTAATTGTTTAAAATCTATTACAAAATGTGTCATGTCACAACTGTAAGAAAAAATAATTAACACATTCCAGTATCTGAAATGCAATAATCAGGTCATAATTAATAATGATAACAGGTGAGAAGAAGAACATTGATAATTTGCACTATTATCAGATTGTTAAAATAAAAGCAATATGTGAACAAACATGTTTTTAGAAAGTATCTTTATTAGCACCTTCTGAAAAGATTAAATACAGATCATACAGAAATCATTCGTACAATACAATGCTTGACAGTGACAATTTCAGCAAAACAAACTTAATTTTTTGTAAAATTAACTTTGAACATCAACAATAATAAAGTTCCTTTTAAAGCTGAACATTCCACTAAAAATCCAGTTGTTTTTTTCCAACCGTATACACAAGTTGCTTAAACGTGCCGAATGCATGCTGATGTCACTCTTTTTAGTATGGTTAACATGAGGTCAACTAGAAATATGATATCTATTACATTTCAGTGGCAACTTTCATTAAAACAAACATTATTACATTATACAATACCTAACAGACCAATAAATTCACACATTCAATTTGTTAAGAATGTCACGACACATTAATTCACATATACTCATGTTTGAGTGAACAACAGATGAATCTTGAGATTCAAACAGTGCCGCTTCATCAGCAGTTAAAACTAAGACGGTTTCTGTAAACGTGTTTGAAATCATCCATACTAAGCTACTAGAAAAGCACACAAGGCACTCCATTAGAGGAGTATGGAGCACTTGGCTACATTACACTGTCGGCCATATTGTTTTCACCTATCCAGGCATTTCAGATCAGTGGAGTGGAAGAGTAAGGAAGTCCTGAGACAAGACCATTGTTTAGATTTCGCTCCCTGATGTGGCAGGGAAGCGAGGCTTACACTCCTAAAATGTTACTTTTGAATATGCACATAAAAAAATGTGCAAACCAGTCTACAGAGACTATAAAACAGACTTTGGTGGACCTAAAGTTCCAAGTCACTAAATGCCTCTCTTATAAGTCACCGAACTCAAATAATTTTGTTACTTTTCATACAAAGATATAAGAGGTCAGCTTTTATGCACAATCAACAAAATGCATAAGATGTCAGCGTATTGTCATAGATCCTTGATCACATTTTTAATATTATCATGTAAGCTTTGTGTTGTGGTGCATTGAGTTATTAACTATTAAATATGATTAAATGTACACATGGCAACGTGTAGCTCATTTGAAAAGAAAAAAAATATCACTTAAATGTCATTTTTACATTGTGTATTTCTTTGCAACTGTTTGCTTTTTGAAATTGTTTAAAAACAATGACTTTAAAATGAATATGAAGTATAAAAAAAATCTATATATTTCCATGAGAAACCCCAAAAAATTAATATCACAAAAAAATGACATCCTCTCATATAAGTCAACTTGCACACAAAATAATCCAAATATTGTGTGCAACATTTTTCTTGTTCTACTATTTTTCCCTACATTTTCAGACTATCTCAGCAATTAAAAAAGACTGTCGGGTAGAGTAAATAACAGCCTTTACTCTGTAGAATCTCCTTGAATTTTCTTCAATGCACATTATCAACCTGGCCACCTACAAACACGTATCCAGTCAGTGGACACATGGAAAAAAATGAACTAAATGCATCTGCGTCCAAAAAAAAACCAGCCCGTACTAACCATTTCAAATGCACATGAGAAATTTAAAGCATGCTGTTTGACCTCCCATGACTTCATTGGCAACCACACCCATTAAAACAGAAAAAATACAGTATTCATTTCCGAATGAAGTAGACATGCTATAAATTCTGGATTTAAATTAAAACCACTCAAAATATCACATCTTGCATTTAGTACAATTTATTTTAATTCTAGTGCTTTATAAAAATAACTTCCAGGAATGGAGGGTATTCTTAACCCTTAACGCCTTTGTAGGTTATTAAACACTTTATATTTATTTAAGTGTGTGATAACTAGGGTCTATCTAGCTTTGTTCTGCTTGAGACAATGAGTAAAGAATTAGACTTATTTTACAGGTCTGTTAAGATCTTCAGACTTTACACACTGCACTCTAACCAAGCATTTATTAAACATTTAAATAAAAGCTACAATCCTCTGTTCGTTAGCCTACAAGGAGGCCCTGATAAAGTTTGCAGTGCTTTGATTTTTGAGGCCCCACTGTCAAAGGTCAGGCCCACTTCGTCACAGAGGTTGCGTTAACTTGTTTTCGTTCTTAAAATGATTTTGAGACAAATAATAGTAAATCTCAATTTTGTTTTCAACTCAGTGAAAGATAAATAAAAATACATTTAGGAATTTGTAACAAATACTCAGAGACTATACAAGGATAGATTTATATAGGCCATGGCCTACAAAAAATTTATGTAGGCCAAGGATTATTTTTTTTTTGTTTTATTTATTTGCTTTCTTTGATCACCACCATCATCACTGTTTCATAATTCTTTCATAAAAATAACAATATCTCAGAATAAAATATTAAAGGAAATCTGGAAAACTTTTAACTTTACAAAGTGTAAAGCACAATAATAATAACACTACTTTTCAATTACACAACTTTAAATTTAAATTTGAGCTTTCAAAGTCAAAAACATTCTGTTAGCATTCTTAAAAATAGCGGAAAAGTATAAAGTGAATTAATAACTGAATGAACGTACGTAACCTAAACAACTAATGGCTAAACACTCAACACATTCCTAAGAATGTTATTAGTGACCTAAAGAAGTTTGTTGTATGCAATTGTAACGTAAATATATGAAATATATGAGTACTTTGACATAAACACAGGAGGAATGTAGAAAAAAAACAATTGGAATATGTGAATCAGTACCGCCATTTTCTGTATAAATACACGGTGGTTAATACAGCCAAGAACATAAACATCGACTAAACTGTCAAAAATATTAGATCCTTAAAACATAATCAACAGGAAAGAAGTAGTAGTCGGTTTTCAACAAATTAATAGTTCAAAAACGACGTTTACACGAAACAAAGCTGGTTGCTATACACAAAACTTCTGTGCAAGTTTCTGAAAGCAATTTTTCGCATAAACATGGCGATAACTGTACAGAATGTTCCATACATTCGCTCAGTAGGGAGCATCTGAAAACACGCAAAAGTACTTGAAATCTGAAGCGGTACATACAAATACTTTTCAACTTACATAGTGCTTAATTCCAGTGTTCTTCAACGAAAGCGAAGGCGGCAGGTTTTGCTTTTGTTAGCCTTTTGTCTGTATACAACATATAGGCTACGTTTAAAACGTATTTTTGTTATCGTTTGCGTGCCTATTTCGACTTGAATGGCAAATTATCCCGGTTCTTTTAAGAAAAGTCCGTAGATGTTTTTCGTCAAAACGACATATACCACCCTCAATCCGCATACTAGCTTACATAAACATTGTTTTCCTATAGAAAACGTCTTCCCTGACGGGTGGAGCAACGGGTCGCATTCCTTTCCAATAACATGCATTTAAAGCAACCTCACAAAAACATGCTGTACGAATGTGGGTTTAGTGATTCTATAAAGTACGTATTCATTATCACAGTCTATATAAAAGTTTACTATAGGAAATAGACTGCAAAAGGGGGGCAATGGTATGAAAATGAGCTTCCGATCTGACCAACGAATGAGGGGAGGAGAATCCCCACATGTGTGCTAGACAAAAGGACAGGGTATCTAAAGGCATTGCATAAAATAAGACTCTCCGCCACATCTGTAAAGAAACAACCAGGTTTTCAGAATCAGAAACTGCTCAGTATATAACAGATTCATGCGAGCTGCCTCGAAATACCTCATGAAAACGAAGTCCTCCTCCATATTTTCTTTTTTTTTTTTTCATGTCTTTTACCTTTTAAACTCAAATGTATGGTGCATAATATGTTCCGGTTTCTAATTTTGAAACTGGATGAAGTAATTCTACCCCATAGTAGACTTTTTCGCGCCCGGATTTGTACCGAAGAGCTGTGGATGAAAACCAATGAATGAACAGTCGATGCAGCAGTCAGCGAGAGTAGTAAAGCAGAAAGGAGCTGCGCTCTCATTGGTCGCCTGTTCGACCAATAGGAGCGCATCATGTGCGTGCCATTCTACAGTAGTATTTCAGTTGTGCGAGCTATACTACTGGCATCCAGGCCCATGCTGTCTGACTTTATACACTGTAACACATTGAGAAATCAAATGTTGTTACTTTTTACACTTGTTGCTGCCGTTTAAAGTTGATATTTATGAAGCTAGTTCTATTCAGCTGTAAAAACAACTTAACTGGGATTTCAGAGCTCCCCGTACAAAAGATTATAAATGAACAACGTGGCAGTTTTACTGCTGGTATAGAACAAAACATGATGCATCTCTTAACTTAATTCAGTGTGTATCTGTATGTGTTAAAAAAGTTAAACAAATATTGGTAAGACAGAATCTGGGATAAAAGTAAGTCGTTGAGAAAAAAAAGAGAGAAACCGCCATTGCTTATGCCATAAAAATTATTGTTTTGGAAAGATGGCCAGGGCTGAAAATTAAATAAAGATGAACGTGTATGATAGGAGGAGAGGTTAAATTAGTAGTGTTAAACAAGGACGAAATTAATTCAAAACCATTACTCGGCTATATAACGTGAGTACTCTCAGGTGCAGGACGTTCAAAGTTTAATTTAAATCGTAATTATATCTTGAACAATATGCATGCTTGTGGTTGTTATAGAAAATTTAAAAAAAATAATAATTATAGATTGTCTATAATTCAAAATGAATTAAACGTGTGTAGGCTTCATGAGGCGCTTGGTAAATCAAGGACGAAAATATTTTAGGAATATTTCATATTTAATTTAAACATCAGGTAACATGGCAAATAAATTACGTAAATTCCCTCAAATTAAATTGCTAGGACACGCCAACACGTAAAGGCAAACAGACAAAAAATCTTTACTAAATACCCGTAACTATCGGTTTGTGGAAGGGCATTTATTGGTCATTTTTGTTTGGAAAAACCCTGCATTGGTGTCGCATATCCCGCCGATACCTCCAAGGGCGTAAAATCTGAATTCGCCCTAAATATCAGAAATCTTTCGAACGTGTCAAATCGTAGACGTGCGATGTAACTGTGTAACATCTTGAATATTTATAAAAACTGTTTTTGTGTAAGGAAAAATCTTTTAAAAGAAATCCAGCACGACCTATGTGTGTATGTGTGTGTGTGAGACAGAAAAAGAGGGGGAGAGCGAAAGAGGCGCATAAGGGCGTGGGCCCAGTGTAAATGTCTCCGCTTTACGTGGAAGGTCGAGCGATTTGCAGGCCGCACAATCCAGATATTATGCAACCCCAGTCTTTTTCTGCGGAACAGTGAAAGAAATGTGGCGAATTTTCGGGGAAGAAGTAGTCTAAAGTATATTGCATGAACCAACACAGAGGCCTATGATCTCCTCCCCACTGTGCCAGAAGGAGGCCCGCCTTAACCACTCGCCATTACGACTTTTCTATGTTCCGCATGGCCCTCCCCTTTCTTTAGGCACCGGAAGTGTATAATTCGCTTTGTTCAATCTGGTTAGGTCACGTTACACTAGGCCACAGTTGTCAAATACCGTAGGTATGTGTAGTTATGAAGAAGCTGCGTTGGAGTAACACAAATCTATCACACATGTAGCTGTGTAAATAATTATAGCCTACGTAGTAGGATTTTTCCTCACGAAATAGGAGAGAAGCGATATGTCGCTTGATTGGACGTGCTTTCAATTGTTTAGAGGTTTACCATACCTCTATGGCATGCATGTCATGTAATGTATAGGAAAGAGAGTAAAAATGATGTAGATGCTGTATGAATGGCAGACCCTCCCCCTCGTCCCCTATATGGCAGCCCACCATAAAGCCTCAGCGCTGCTTTCAAGCGCTGTGAGCGAGCGTGCGTGCAACGCCTCTTTACAACTCCAGCAACAACCAATAAGAGCGCAGAACGGCATTAGTAGAGAAAAGTCCACGGAACGGAATATCATTGAACGGTACGAGTACAGCTAGCTTTTTGCACGGGATCCCTGCAAATGCACGTAGAGAGGTTTTACCCTATCCCTCTCTCTCTTTCTCTCTCTCACACCATCGCTCTGTCTCTATCTGTCCCCACCCCAGCCATCCCTGTGCCATTTCCCCCAATCCGACACTTAATTGAGCAACCGGGACACCTCACGTGCAGGACTGATTTGTAGTTTGAACACGTGGCTCACTGAAAACGGCAGAAGAACTTAAGGGTTTTTTTTGTTTCCCGTTCTCTCGATGTTATTAAGAGGCGGTGCCTACACAAACGTGTGTGACAATTTAGTCGCATCGCCAAAGAATAAAGAAACTTTCTCTATTTTCTTCCCGGCCCTTGCCTCGCATAGGTGACGGAATAAATAATTTATCTCGCTTAAATCAAGAGGAAACGCGAGTGCGCGCAAGCACGGCGGCGATCTCGTCCATCAAATATCTCAGTAGCTTGGAGTGATTGGGAGAACACTCCCAGACCCTCCGCTGAGCGACAGTGCGGTTCTCTCTCTCCAAACACTGCCCATCCGAGCGACGCGATAAAGGGCTGCCCCTCTGCAACACGGTCGCTCTTTTCCGTATACAACAAAATGAATAAGCTCTACATCGGGAACGTGAGCGAGCAGGCGAGCGCGCTGGACTTGGAAAGTATCTTTGAGCAGTGGAAGATACCTTTCAGTGCACCCTTTCTCGTAAAAAGTGGCTACGCGTTTGTGGATTGCCCCGACGAAAAGGTAGCGATGAGGGCCATTGACACTCTTTCAGGTGAGACTTTTGTGCGTATGTGATTTTGTCCACCCTCCAAATGAATTGCAATGGACA
The DNA here is from genome assembly GCA_012976165.1 of Labeo catla. NCBI lineage: Eukaryota > Metazoa > Chordata > Actinopteri > Cypriniformes > Cyprinidae > Labeo > Labeo catla. The sequence continues at coordinate 1,468,176 of VONZ01000060.1, read as the reverse complement.
CGCAACGGTCGCGTTTAACAATTAAACCCCTATACAAAGCAGGGATGTGTTCGTACACTGAGCAAGTGTAGACTATTCACTTTCAGTTTTTTTTTTAAACCACGGGCTTCAGTCTTGCTTTAGTATCAAAATAACTGAACAGCAACTGTCCATCAAAGTTAGTGCCTATACAGAGCGAAATGTGAAATAATGTGTTTAACAACTCCGATATCCAAGCGGCGAGTGCTTGCACATACTATTTATTTGAATTAAAACGCTCTTGGTGTTTCGCGAGGCTCTCGGAGCCCGTGGAGCACTTTCTGAAAGTGACCTAAAGTGTTACACGGCATTGGTGGTTTGCGAACTTTGCCATTGTAAAAATGTATCACTTTTATCGCTGGAATTACGAGCTCCAGAACACCAGGTGGTTGGGTTGCATTGGTGGCTTGTAGGCCTTTCGACTACTCCCTTGTCTCTACAATATGGTCTGATTACGTTTGGAATAAGTGTAAATTGTGTCAAGTCTGCAATATTTGCCATTAAGAGACCGTGGAAGTCAGTGGACGTTTTCGTGATTTTCTGAAACAAGTCAGTGGCTCGCTGCTCGTAGCTGAGGCCTTCGCGCAAGCGTGGGGGCAAATTTGTCTTCCATGTTTAACCTCTGGGAATTTTTGTGTGCTTGATTTTTATTCATATATATATTTTTTAAAATTCAAACTGATTGTGCTTTAGGATGTCGTAGACTCTCTTGAAATCATACACGTCAGTGTAGTTTGTGTACACGTAACGTAAATAGCATTTTTCATTTTTTCCCACTTTCGTACATTGTGAGCCTTTGACACACAATAGACGTTTTGTTTGAAATAAAAATGTGATTTATTAAAATATAATTAATATTTTTCAGGGAAAGTAGAACTCCACGGAAAAGTCTTAGAAGTGGAGCACTCTGTCCCTAAACGACAAAGGTAAGCCTCATTTGCGCAATTTCATCTAAAAATGGCTGAGTCCACGTTTTTGTTTTGACTTAATATCTCTAAATATTTTTTCCTCACAAGTCTTGGTTTGAAATTGGGCTTTTTGTTGTTTTTAATCATTCAAATGACACATTTGATTTGTTTTACGTACATATGATTATGTACGAAATTCAAGAATAGGGTGGTGACTGTGTGTTTATGTGCCTGCTCAAAATGTAAATCTACAGGCATGTTTAGTAGCTAAAAAGGTGTGGAAGCTACTGAATGAACCTCGATGTCAGCGTGCGGAATGTGGATTTTTGTATTACATCTGAGGCCCTTGATATGCTGAGCTCACATATTACTGGGCCTTTTGGCCTTGACAAAACGTAGCAAGAAACGCAGCAGAGGTGCACAAACGTTGCAAATGGGACCTCACGTTGCACATGGATGTGCATTTGTGGAGCCATGCTTGCTGTGGCGTCCATTTAAGAAGAAACTACTATTCAGTCATACCGCTCAGTGCTTCCGCCCCCTCTTTCCCCTCCTCGCGCTGCTCAGGCACGAGATGGCCTCCTTAGCGCGCGCGGACTGCAAGGGTCGAGGTCTTGTCACGAAAACTGGTTCGCGGGTTCACAGGAACTATAACGACTAGACGTGGTTTGAGCTGTACACTGTTTACCAACCGTGTACGAGTGGGTTGCAGTTTTATTGTAATAATTAAGTTGACGTAACGACTTCAGATATAATGAATATTCGCCTTATTTTCAATTTACGACAGCCTTATGTACATATAAGCGGTTTATTAATTCCTTGGCGTCCTGTATTTTTAATTTATTAATAACGAGCTTGTAATTTTTTTTATAGTGAATTCTCAGTCAAAAATAACACCGTTTCCACGTAAATTGTACGCGGTTTAAGCTAATAGTTGTTTTGTTTAGCTAAAGACCATACGTTTAAGCATTTAGTACGTTTAATTAAAATTAATGCCTAGCAATGTTTGATTTAATTATTGTGATTTACAGTAGACCTGTATTTTATTATTATTATTTTGGAATTTCGTAATGGCTAAACACACGTTGTGTTTAGTTCAATTATAATGCGATTCTTGCGGGCCAGCTTATGTTTTAAGCTGACATGTGAACCGTTTATTTGCTATTTAATTTTATACACTATCAGTGTATCACAAACAATAGCTTAATATGTTGGGTTCAGTGTGTAAATGATAAAAACAGTATAATTTAAGTGTTAAGTGTATAACGTTTATTTTGTGTGCTGCACATGTGCAGTAAATGTTGATAGGAACAGGTCAGAGGTTGTGTATGTAAGTTGGTTTGAACTGCAAGCCAATAAGAGCTAAGTATAGTGAAATGCATGATGGGAGTGATCTTGCATTCTATCATATGAGTCTGGTCTTAGGCCCTGCCCACCTTTACACACACACACACGCACGCACACACACACACAAAACACAAAAGTTGGGTAAAGTTTGGCCCCTTGAGTGAGTGTGTGAGTGTGTGTGTGTGTGAGTGTGTGTGTGTGTGTGTGTGTGTGTGTGTGTGTGTGTGTGTGAGAATGTACCAAGGGGTGGTGTGCATGTTATGGAGCTGTTTTCTGGAAGCTTTAGTTTGGTCAGGGTGTGTACTAGGCTGTATGGACACCGGACTTGCTAATATTGTGTATAAATATTCACTTTAACATTTACAATAACCTGTATTAATATATTTGTTTTGGTTTTAATGAAGAATTAGCATAGTTGAGATGTCTCAAACATTTAAAAACATGATGATTGTGACACCGTTCTGCAACCGGGCTTGTGTGTACACTAAGCAGACAGCATGGACAGCCCATTGGCCTTTAGCAGTTTAGTTTCATACGCCATTTTTCTTTCTTATTGCTAGCTTCCTCGATTACTAGCGTAGCCGTTTTTGCTCAGAGCTTGCGCTGTATGTGTGTGTGCATGCACACGTGTGGCTTAAAGGGGGGCCCCAAATGCTAGAAGAGAGTGTGGGAAAAGGGTCTTCAGCTAGAACAGATACTCTGTGTGTGGAAAAAGTTTGAACCTTTGCGTGGACAGTGAGTCTGAGTGTTTTGAAAATTTTATTTAATATTGCAGTGCTGCTAGCTTCGCTGTATCATAAATATTAGTGCTAATTTTGTAAAAAAAAAAAAAAAAAAAGTATGTGTCACTCATAACAATTTCTATGATTGCAGTCTGCAAGAAAATAATATAGCAAAATATTTTGCATATTTTAAATTTGATTTAAGTTGCTTAAAATTAAAATTTTTTTTAATTTAGTGTGGAGTATCACATTCAACCTAAATCGGTGTCTAATTATATTTCTTAATTTATTTTTATTAATGTATGCCTTAATCCTGCTCTATTTTTTAGAGAGATTTAAAGTTACTAATTACTAATTTTTTTATTAGTAATATTATTTGTCATAATGCATTTGATGCAGTCTTTGTTTTTGTTTTTTTTACTTGTAGATGTAATTTTGATTTTTAACTTGTGCATTAATATCAACTGAAAATGCTGAAATGATCTCCATTTTGTTTTCCACTCTAAAACTAAATATTGAAGTGTCCTGATTCAGACCGAGTTGCGAGTTCTCGTGATGGAGTCACTGGCTTGTGAATTATAACGTTCGCCCATGTTTCCTGGTTCCTCCAGGAGTGTTTGTAGTGGGAAGTCTCACCCAACCCCCCCATTGTACAATGTATGTTCATACACGTGTGCACACAGAGACCGTTATGTTGCATGTCCGTTGGATTTTGAAGTAAATGAAGATGCCCTCCACTTCCGTTACGTCACAACCGAACCCCCACCCCTTTTCCCTTTCTTGTCTGTAGGCTAACCTGTTACCATGGTAACCAGACCCCACCCCCTGGGGCAGAGAGAGTTTCTGTTACCCTGAAATGGGGCACTAACACCCCACCCCCGTCCTAACCCCACACACACACACACACACACACACACACACACACACACACACACACACACTCCCCTCTTGCTCCTATAGCTTAATCTGCTGTAGGAGAACATTCCATATTGCATTCCCACGGAATGCAGACCAGGACTGGAAAAGCACACCAATCCCACCAAATTCCTAAAAAGAGAAGGGAAGTTTTTAATTCGTGCATAAAACCTGGAATGACATACGGCTGTACTTTTAGCTAAAGTTGAAGAAAAAATAATTTTTAAAGGTTTACCAAAAGCCATTAGGTTTGTTTTTTTTTTTTTTAATGTTTAAGTAGTAGGTAGTGTGTGTGTGTGTGTGTGTGTGTGTTGTGTTTTCTTTAAAAAATCACTCACCCGTTGCATACACCTATATGTTTGGCCTTGGCTTTTTTCCCCCTTCCTTTTCACTGGTCTCGCGCATGTCTCTCTGATCATTCAGCTAAGTGCTAGTGTTTTCTTTATTAACTCTGTGCCTTTTTAGTAGATTTGATGCACTCGTGTGTAAGCTAAGTTAAGTTTTTTGTTTTTTTTGTTTTTTTAGATTAAATGGTGAATGTGTGTATTGCCGTTTTCAGTTATGTAATTCTGTCAGAGCTTTTTGCCACAGTGGATTTTTAGTGAAGCATGGACAGCTTCTCTTATTCTGTAGTGTTGCTTATAACCCATAATTTGAAGCTCAGTATTATTTGTTTATTATTAAATAAACTGTTTTCCCATGTTTTCTCTCAGGGAGCTGTTCCCTGTTAAAAATTAGCATACGCGCTAAACTACCTGTGGTATTTTTGCTTCAGTGGTTATAGTTTACAGAATCAAATTTGGATTACGTTGCCTTGGATTTTTGACACCGTAAACGCGCTGGGGAAAACATGTCCAGGAATCACACGGAGATGTTGAACGCAAGTTGTGATGCATTTTGATAATTCCTGAGATGACTCCAAGTGATTGTTCTCCTCTTGACATCTACACTCTTCGTGAGTGCAAATGTCCCTTAAAGCATGTGCAACTTCAGCTTCGTCTTCAGGCCTTACTCTATATAGCGTTACATAGCTAGGATAGACAGTGTAGTTTAATTATATATATATATATATATAATGTATATTTTTAAACATGCTTTTGATTTTGGGAATTAATATATCAGCCAGTATTTGAATGAAGTTTTTAATTTCTAGGCAAATCTGCAGTTTATTTTAATTGGGCCAATTTGTTGCGGTAGTTAATGGTGGTGGTGTGAACTGGGATTTTTTTTTTTTTCGATAGTCTTCAGATATTGCATAAACATGCATGTTCCATTTTGCAGAAACAACATGGTATGACTGCTGTTTGCTTCTGAAATTAGTTGCTACAAAGTCCTGAGTTGGAGAGCAAGTTGTTTATTTAGATAGCGATGTAGTGTTGCTTTGCTATTTAAAATTGTTGCTGCACGTTCTGCATAAACTTAAGAGAAAATCAAGAAAATAAAGCTAAAATTGTCCAAGTGAAAGTCAATACGTTCAGCTTAAATGTTGCTCAAATCCTTGTGGTATCTTTGCCGTTGACCGTTATGTTAAAGCAAGATCATCCATCTGTTTTCTCACTTTCATAATTAAAACAACTTGCACACTGAAAAATGTCCTTTTTTTTTGGTGCTTTTAGAGAGGTAAAAGCTGATTTTACGGTAGCTTGTAACTGTACGATAAATTATACAGGTCTACCATTGATGTTATAAAGCACTCAGGACTGTTGATGCACTCTGATTGCTTGAAGCATGTATGCGTGTCAACGTCGATTGCTCTATTATAGTAGATCAGTTTCTTTAACGCCAGCGTGCTGCAAGTCCCCTATTAATGCGCACTATTTAGGCCTCAATCTATGTGCATGTGTGACCGATGTAGAAGTGTGTGCGTGTGAGGGTTAGTGTGTCTACCTGTTCAGGTAGAGACATGTTTGTTCTCATGTCCTCTGTACATTCTGTTCTTGTTAATGTTAGTGTGTAAATGCGCAAATATACAGAGCGTGAACTTTGGAGTCGTGTAAAGTCAGTCGGGCAGTTATAGATCTTTCACAATCGCTGCACCAAAACATGCACATTAATCAAACCTGTGTTAAAATGAATGTACTGGTCTATAAAAGTGATATCACCATTAAAATTAATTTTACAGTGCAGATTGGTGTATTTACAGGCTCTGTATAAATCTGAATGAAGCTAATAATGCAGTGTGTTGTCATTTCTAATTTAATCCCTTTTCTAACCCTTAGTTCTTGGCTTTAAGAAATATTCTGTATAGGTAACATCAATGTTTCTGTGGCTGATTCGTGCTTTTTCCACTGAATGAATCATTTGTGCGGTTTACATTGGGATTGTAGCCAAGTTGGCTTGTTAGTTGTACTCATAGTGATGTAAACATGAAATGCTGTGTCTGGGTTGCTGACAGTTACAGGTGATGCCATTGTATCTTCCTCAAAGTGAACTTACACAGCCATTGCGTTCATTGACAAATTGTGGTTATTTCATTAATTAATTTAGTTTTGTCTCTGAGCAGTTAGTTTTAGAAGTCACTGTAGAATTATGAATATCTAATAATAAAAACGTTATCTGTGGTGTGATAATGTCTGAACTGAGCTTTTCCGTCATATAAAAATCCCTTTAAGTTGACCCTAAGTTTATCACATTATCTTCATGTCAGCATTTGTGAAATCAAGGAACATGGCAATATGCCAAACACCTCAGACGTAATGACATCTTGTATAGTCAGGTTTTATCTGTCTGCTGGATATGCAAAATCAATCTAACATCTACAACTGAAGGTTAATTAACGCACATCTGAGGTTGTTCATGTACATGCTTGCTTAAAATCACTAGTTTTGACACCGTCTTTGGGATGTTTGAATCAAGATGCCAATCAACAAGGTGTTTGACAGCTGACACATAACGGGTAACAAAAACCCAGTTTGTTGGTTTTACTTTGTTTGGGAATTTTCAGGTTTTTTTTTTTTTTTTGTGAAAAGCTGAGCTGAGGCCTGTAAATGATGCTTGATAAGACTTTCTGAGATTCCAAGGTGAAGTGGATTGTATTGAATGAATTTTAAAGGAAAATGTTGTCAAAAAGACTTTGAAATGGCCTCAGCCTTTTCTGCTTAGTTGAATGGGTTAATTTTCCCTTTCGGTGACACTAATTTGCTTGGAAACTGACTGATATGTACACTATTAGTAAGTTGTTGGACTTTCACCCTTTATTGTACTGTACCTGGTTATCTCTTTCACACAGTTCCATATGCAGCCTTTCCATATCAGAGTTGTTTTTCAATTTCAATCGGGCTCATGGGTAGTATTAGTTGTCTGCTTTTAGTTAGGTACCTATTCTCCAAATATAACAAATCCCAAGTTGTGTTTGCTCCAGCTGTTAAACTTCAGTACGTTTTGGTGGCTTAGCAGGTCACAAAATCACTAGTTTGCTTCCCTCGCGTCTGGTGAATTGCTGATTGTTTGCTAATATTGCCTGTAACTTGTTTTCTAATCTGCAAATGCTTTTGCAAATTTCTTTTGAACATATGAATAAGTAATATAATTGCAGAACAATGGTTTTTGTGAGTCTATATGTTGATACAGCACTGTCTATAAGGGGATGTTTATGCCGTTAGAGAGGCTGTTTGATTAGACACCATCTAGCTTTAATTTTCAATAATTTACGTGAAAAAAAAAAAAAAACCTGAGGGAAGTAGAAGGTCTTTGGGTGACAAGTCACAAAATATCCAAGAAATGGATTTGAAATTAGGCTTTTTTTTTTATGTAAATCAATGGTGTATTTGTCAGAATGCAAGTTTCAATCATTTTTCTTTCTTTTTTTTTTACAGGCTAATTTTGCAAAAAAGCTGGGTTAAAAACAACCCACCTTGGGTTATTTGGCAACCCAGCGCTGGGTAAATATTAGACAAAACACATGCTGGGTTATTTTGACCCAGCTGGTTGTTTTAAATGTTTTTACCAAGCATGCTGGGTTGTTTTATTTAAATCAACTATTGTTTGGAAAAATATTATATTGCTGGCTTAAAATGTGCTGGAAATTAAAAATCTCACACAGAATTATAGAGGCTACAGCAATAATCAAAAGACAAACATTTATCAACCAAGAACACCCATGGACAAAAATATAGGACAAATTAAAATTATTTGGGCGAATACAGTGTAGTTTACAGTATTACATACTATTAAAGTAGTTTAAAAATCTTTTTAGAAATAAAAAATGTAACATTTGAATTAAAATGCTACTTTTAAATGTATTCAACCATTCTCTGTAATCACTGAAATGGTGTTGCCGAAATGTGAGCCGGTGATTGGCTGCTGTTTGCCGGGGGAACTACGAACCTTCCGTTTCATGCGTAGCTGAAAGATGCCTTGACTGACTCAATAACCTAACCATAAACACACAGTACTGAGATCAGAGAACATATTTTAACATCAAATTCAATTCAGTATTTTAATGGATAAAATCAGTTTATGCAGGGCAAAAGGTGTTTCCTGCATGCGAAATGGCTGCTGCTGATGCAGCTGTCTGACATCTCGTCCTTGTATGTTGCGTTGTGTAAAATAATATAATTTACAGCACAGTGAAGACTTAAATAAAATGTATACAAACCTTTATTACGCTGAAGAAGTGCACTGAGAACTGCTCCCTCCTGTAGAAGACGCAAAAAAACCCGCATTCTGACTAACTCAACAGCTGGGTTGTTTCGACGGAGATAGGCTGAACCCAGCAAATGGGTAGAGAAAATAACCCAGCAACAGGTTACGGAAGAACTGCAGCGCTGACCATTAAAATGACTATTGAATTACTGTCGACTAGGGCTTAACGCTTGGGTAAAAATAACTGGTACAGCATTTCTTTTTTTAATAATAATATAAAATTACCCAGCACCTGTTTAAAAAAATATTATAAATCAAAATAAAATGGCTATAAAGATGGAGCCAGTTTGGGTTAAAAAATAAAACTATCTAGCATTTTTTTTAGAGTTAACATACACTGGGCACTGGGTAAAAAATATTAAAAATAATCAATAAAATAATAAATACTGGGTTCATTTTGGGTCAAGAAAAATAACCAAGCTTAAGTTTGCAGAAGAACTTCTGAGCGCTGGGCAAAAGTGACAAATAATCCAGAATAAAGTGTCCAACAAAGCTGAACCCAGTGCCGGGTTAAAAAACAACCAACATTTTGACATGCATTTAAAACTACAGCACCTGGGTAAAATGTAAAAATGACCCAATAAAATGACCCAACAAGCTGAACCCAGCACTTGGGTTAAAAAAAAAAATAACCCAGCATTATTTAGAGTGGATAAAAACTACCCAGCACCTGGGTAAAAATGTTAAAAATGACCCAACAGACTGAACCCAGCATTTAGGTTAAAAAAAGAAGCCAGCATTTTTGAGTGCATTATAGAGATGATGTTACTCAAATCTTCCTTTACTGGGTGCTCCCAGTCAGACTCAAATGCTGTTTTTTTTCCCCACCAAAGTAGTGAATGTGGCTTGTAAGAATCTGGACCATTTTAGTCCAAATATGACTGACTTGTGATTTATTGCCTAGTGTAATTTTACAATGACCACTCTCTGTTTTTTTTTGTTTTTGTTTTTGTTTTTTTTGTTTGTTTTTTTTTTTTTGTTTTTTGTTTGTTTTTTTTTTGCAGGAGCTGCAAGCTGCAGATCAGGAATATCCCACCTCACATGCAGTGGGAAGTAAGTGCTGCTTTTTTTATTTATTTATTTATTTTTACCTCCCAGTTCTCTGAGGTGAAGGGTCTCGTATGAGGTGTGATGTTGAAGCAGTACTGTGACTTGCTGGCTCACCGCTTCACCTCAGAAGAGTTGGTATTTGAGCCACCAACCCTCTTGAGTAATGTCCTAAAATTTGACATCTTGGACCAAACGTGTGCATACACTCTCCAATAAATACATTTTTGTGTTTCAAGCAATTATCCTTTGTATTTATTAAATCAGAGATGTTCCAAGCAGTCTTTTAGAAGGTAGTCTGTTGTCCTTGTTCGTTTTAGAGGTGTGTGACTTGAATTTTCTGAGCTTTGAGAAGCCTGGTCATGTGACTTGTAGAGTTACAAAAGTCACGAAACATGCTGATGTGCAGCTTAAGTATGGTCGCAAGTGTAGTTCAGATCTATTAAAAGCGTATGATGCTCAGTAAAAAAAAAAATCCCCTTTACACCTACTAACCCATTGTTATTGTCCTTCACTTATCAGATCAAACTATCTGTAGAAGCGTTCGCGTGTACGGCTCAGTACGCCGCTCTTTGCCCTGCCGCTTTTCATGTGAGCTCGAGACAAGCTCTCGCTGACCCTTTGAAAACTTGCATGACATGCTTGCTTTTCCCGTCCCGCTTTCTCGTTTCGTTCCTGTTGCGCTGTGTGTGAATAGAGCCTTACAGAAGTCCACAAAAGTGCTCTGATCATAGGAATCAGTTCAGATTCAAAACCGCATTGTGCGCCGGCATTGTTTCCTCAGCTTTTATGTCCATGACAGATTCCTCCAGTGTTTGAATTACTGGGGGCGCTGGGAGGGGCTGAGACCCCCTAGTTCTCCCCTAGTTATATGTAAAATCAGGCCTGGGGGGCTTCCCAACTACCAGTTACATTTAAAATGTATTATTACAGTGGTAGGTCATTACCTCCTTGATGTTGGATTAAATGTAATGATTGAAAGAAACATTAGAGTCGACAATAACTACAATTAAAATGGCCACTCACAGTGCTTTCCATCATAGGTTTAGTCCGCAACATGTCATATAATAGGGAGCTTTTGGAGTTTGTCTTTTTTTTTTTTTTTTTTTTTTCTTCCCCCCTTTCTTTTTTCCATAGCCAACTCAATATAATGAGCTTTAAAAAAGCTACTGTGGACACCAGCATTTTGGGGGGAAAAAAAATGTAAATGCCTGCGTTATTAAAACTATATTTTCGATCCTTCGTCATTTGAGATTTGCCTGTTTTCTTGTGAGTCACAGCATCGTATATGAATTGAGTCAGTCTACATCCGTTTGAAACTGCACCTGTCATTAAATGTGAAGACGACCCAGTGTTGTTTTGTACTTAGTTTTTTGGTTTTGTGGCTTTATGTGAGGAATATTCCATCTGTCACGTTCCAGGGAGGGAAATGGGCATCCTAGATAAACTTGTGCTGGTCAGTTTTCCACTGAGGCAAAAGTTGTTAAACTCTCTACTAAAACCATGAATTGCATGTTTTATGTCTTGGTATCATTTTTGCTTTATTTTAGTGAGGTTCAGACAATCATTTATAATCTGGGGGGTTTTAATAAAGTTAAGCTACAAACTCTTTACGGTTTCTCCCTTTCCTCAAATTTTGGACTTTGCGTGTATGTTTGCAGCAGTGTTTATTGCATGTTTTATTACAGGTAAAATGAGTAAACGTCTAATGGGATTGTTTGCCATCACCGTAAACCGAAGCTACGATATATGAAACGTTGAGGCTAATTTAAAGGCTATATCAATGTATTGATCACGATGAGCGAAGTGTTCCTAGTCAATATGATGTATTATGTTTAACTCTGTAAAGGCTGACATGTAGTGTTATTTTTGGAGCCGTTTATTGAACCTTTACATGCACAAAAAAGGGCTTTTGTTTGGTTTTTTTTGTGTTATATTTGATACATGAAGCTTTGATGGTTCATCTCGTTCCTTAACTTTATTAAAAGGCCCAAAACTGCAAAAATACACATTTTTGTGCAGTTGCTGATATTTATGTGGCCAAAAAGTAAGGTTATCAGAATTTAATTTGTAATGTAGATCAGTAAAGTTTTAACATTTTTAGCAAAGGCTGCACATACGTTTTTCAGCCTGGTTGTCATGTATAAGAGCACCTACAGATTTGGTTTGGTTCTCACACTGCACATAGTGTGTACCATTTAAATATAACAGTAAATGAATAATAGTGATGATATTATTGCATTTTTAGTTGTTAGTTGTTGCCCCCCCCTCTTTTTTTTATAATTAAACTTAAAAAAAAAATCTATATTCATCTATAATCTATATATCACTTTCAAACTTAAAATCAGCAAGCCTTTATTTTTGCCAGGTTGCCGCCAATTAAGTATATGCACTGCCAGTTAAAGAGCATCATGAATGAAATGTCACAGTTTTGCATTGTGCTTTGAAAATGGCAGTGGATAGCCTAGATTTATGCTTTCAGTTCGAATTGAAATCTTATACAGTATTACAGTTTGTCCATCTAAAATGGTAATTTTGAATTAACCGCTATCAACCATGTCGGTACGCAAATGAGTGTTCTTAACTTATTTACACGGCACATTTTTATTTATTTATTCATTTATTTTATTTTAATTCTGGTTGTGCATGTGCACCTGTGCACCACTTATGTTCTTTCCTGATTATAGAAAAATACTCGCATGAATTTCTTGTAAATATCAGTTTTCATGCTATATCTTCCAATAATATGTATTAAGATATTTAAATGCTCTTTAGTTTTTGTGGGAGGGCAAACCTGTAGTGCAGTCCAATACAGTGAAGTACAAATAAACATTCAAGCTCAAAAATCTGATATCTAATTTTTTTTTTAATATACATTTGAATACTTTATTGTAATATTAGGGATAATCAAGTAAGCCTAAACCGCTTCAAGTGCAGTAAGTGTAATTCTCAAGTGTAAAGTGTAATTCTCTCAATCAGGTGATAATTTGGAGGCTGTGGAAACTTACGTGTCATGATAAAATAGGCTTTAATATAGCACTAGAGGACAATACATGATACCTTTAAAACAAACGTGTTCTCTTTTGTTTGACACTTAAATTTAGGTTTTTTTTTTTTTTTTTTTCCCTGTTCCTTCCCTTTTCTCCTGTTGTCGTCGTTGTACAGTTATATCAGGTGCAGACTGTGAAGAGAAATGGTGTAGTCCCCCCCAAAAACATCTTGCATTAATACCGTGTCAAGTTCAAAACAGTTAAACTTTTAAAAGTGTCTGATTACCCCTTGGTGTGTAGCAGTAGCAGTATAGTGTAGCAGTAGGTCTTATAACCCTTATTTAGGTTTGACTCGATTTGAGGAAGAAATGACTGTAAACACTTTTTTTTTTCTTTTTAATGTTTTCCAGTGGAATTAATAAAAATCAATACATAGAAATGAAATGTCTTCCCTGAGCAGACAGTAGGTTCACGGACTGGTTCTCTCTTATATTTAACAATCCGAGCTCAGCAAATGGATAAGAATTATCAAATCAGAACTCACGTAAATCTACTAAATTAATGACACAAGTGTCTATTAATTTTTTGGACAGTGCTTTGACGTTGTCGATAAAGTGAATGGCATGTTATCTTATTTTGAAGTATATATGTACACGGCTTGCATGCAACCTGTACATTTTAAGCATTTTGGGCTGAATTTGTGGAGAAGGGTGGAAAAGGGAGAATATTAGTATGTTGCTCACTTTGCTACTGTAAATATCACCTTTAATATTTAATGTGTATATAAAATAACAAAATGTAACTTCTGTAAATTTATGCATCATTCTGGCATACTATACGGCTGTGCATGTTATCCGCAGGTGAATTCTGCTGAAGTATTTATGATCTGTCTGATGAATCATGACTATTCAGGTTTTGCCCTGTGGCGGTGAGCTCTGTTGTAGTTTAGTACTCAGACTAGTATTATTCAGCAATAGAACAGAGCTGTTTGTAGTCCGTAAACCCGGAAGAGAATTATCATTTGAGCCATGCGTTCCTTTGGGAATTTTCAAGACTTCATGTTTTGTCCTTCAACCAAAATTAAATAATCACACCTCCAAACATGCATTTTGAAGCTGCTGTTTATTTTTTAAATGCATGTAAGGAAGTTGCTGCAAGTGCCGCTAATGTGTGCGAGTTACTGAGTTTACGTGCTTGACGAGGCAACCAGCCATTATTAATTCCCATGTAGTAGCTTATGTAGCACTGCAAGTTTTGTAATAAATGCGGCTTAAATTCACTTTTGATATATGGCTGTTATAGAACAAAACATGAGACTGTGCTAAAAAGCCATTGAAAATTCCAGAGGGAACCTGTGGTGATTTTAACCTTCCAGTTTGGTAGATGGAAACTAATTTTTCAAGGTCATAAAGGCTCACTTCTGATTTTATTCATTTTAAGCTGTAGTCTGTTAAATCAAAAGCTAGACATGAAGAAAGCATTATTTTAGCATATATTACAGTTAGGCCAGTGTGAATTTTAGTTTTATTATTACGTTGCTTTTTTTGTTTTTTTTTTTTGTTTTTTTTTCTTTAATCTCATATACCCACCAAGGCTTTAACTTATTTGGAAAAAAAATAGAGTGAAAACCTATAATGTTTTAGGAAATCATTACAATTTAATAATTTTTTTTTTAGTATTATTTTATATAACTTATTCCTGCGGTGGCAAAATACATTTTCAGCAGCCATTCCTCCAGTATTCAGTGTTGCAGAAATAATTCTGATATGCTGATTTAGTGCTGTTTTTAGGTGCAAATTCAGTTAAACTATTAAAACATGCACTACTCAATTTATGCTAAATATCATGAGGCTTTTAGTCAAATTTGTATTTAGATATACACTGCATCAACTTGATAAGCATGATCCGAATGTTAACCTGAAAAAGTGGTCCATGTGTAATTGTTTCATTTCTCATGGATTTACAAACAAATGTGCTAAATTTAGTTAAATTTTATATTTCCTCCTTTTATTTCAGCCCAAAATGAATCTGCCCACATGATGTCAGGCTGCGAAAATGTCAAGTACCTACTTCAGCGAGACTTAGTTATTTAATCTCTCCCTTTGTTTTTCTTTGGGTTTGACCTCCCAGTTGTATTCAGATAGATGGTATTTGTGCTTGTGTTGTAGTCTTGTTACATGTTGAGATCTTGAAGTAAGTGTGTACGTGTTATCTGTGATGGCGTGACTTTGGGGATGTGTGCGTTTTGCTGTGTGACCACGCTCACGCGAGCTTAGTTGGGCTGGATTCTAACCTGCTGCCCCGTCTGGCTGCAGGCCTATTGCATGTGTGGACGCCCAGAATGTGTAGATCAACCCCATTCCACCTTCTCCTCACTGCATGGTGTCTGAAAGCCAACCACACCCCCTTCCTCTTTCACCCGATTGAAGGAAGCCTTGTCTTATTGGCCTAGGCTCAATGATTGACTGGCTACGTAGCCAATGGCTGGAAATGCCCAATGGTTGCTGGGAATTCCATAGTAATGCACACGCCAACCAATAGGACTGCTTGGAATGGAAAAGGGAAGTGGTGGCGGTTAGGGGGGTTGTGGGCATTAGTATGTGTGACGTATAGGGGGCTGGTGTGTGTAGAAGCCTGTAGGCTTCCTTTTACCCATGTTCAATGTTCGCCTGTACACCTCCTCCACAGCAGGAGTGGCGGAAGCGAAGAACTGCAGAGAATGAGGTGTAAACACTGCTTTCTTGAATTATTTATTTATTTGCAGAGGCTATATTATGTTTAAAAAAGAGATGGGGAGAGAAAGAGATAGATTCCACAAAAGCTTGGTTTGCTTTTGATTTTAAATATTTGGTCAATATCCAAATCAGCAAGAGGCGTACTGTTTAAAGTTGGCATGAAATGAAAATACACCATATTGTGACCCTGGACCACATAACCAAAATGTCTCTCATTTTTTTTTTAAATTGCTTATTTCTTATACATATGACCCAAATAAATAAACTTTCCATTAATGTAGTTTGTTAGGACAGGACAATATTTAGCCGAGGATACCTTCAGCCCCAGAGGAGATCTGGAATCTGAGGTGCAAAAAAGAATGCCTTAGCAATGCATGGTCACTAATCAAAAATTAAGTTTACATGTTACAGTTGGAAATTTGTGAAATGTCTATTTATGGGGATTCATGATTTTGTATCTAATGATTTTGGCATAAAAGATAAGCTCATTTTAGGAGAATGTTGGCTGAGAACACAGCTATGTAAAGTCTGGAATGTCTGGAGGTGCAAAAATCAAATGTTGAGAAAATCACCTTTAAGAGTTGTCAAATGAAGCTCTGTAATGTGTATTACTGAATAGAAAATTAGGATTTGATATGTGCTTTGATGAGAGCTTTACAAAATTATCTTCGCTGGAACATGATCTTAATATGTAATGATTTTTTTTTTTTTTTTTTTTTTTAGCATAAAAGAAAAATCGCTTATTTTGACCCATATAGTGTATTGTTGGCTATTGCTACAAATATACCCGTGTGACTTATGGCTGGTTTTGTGGTCCAGGGTCACATTTATTTTCTAAATGCATTATTGTGAACAGTTCATAAAAAAAATAAAATTGACACTTCGCTGATATGTACAGGACTTGTCCCAAACATTTAGTCCACTTAAACCTGATATTGCAAGATGACGTTCATCTATGTTCATTTTTGAGTACAACGCCAACATCTCACTCAAGTCGACAACCGGTTTTTTTTCGGTAATCCGTTACACTTGAAGGTGCATCTCAGTTGCCTGGCTGTTGCCTAAAAAAATGGATATTACTAAAGAGAAATATAGGTTTGGAATTCATTCTTAGTTTCTTGGGACATGGGATCATAAAATGTTCATAAAACAATTCTTGTATAAACGGTTGCATAGAATTGTGACAAATGGATTATTTACAATTCATAAATAAAGGCCATGAAATGTCGCTACTTGAGATTTATCGCAACTTTGAAGAGACCAAAAAAATGAATTTTGTCATTTACTCTCCCTCATTTGTTCCAAACCTGTGTGCATTTTGAAAACGTCCACTGATTTTTGTTTATTGTATGGAGAGGAAAACGTTTCATAGAAGTCAGTCAGTCAGCCATACTGGTTTGAAACAACATTAGGGTGAGTAAGTTTTTGGGTGAACTATCCCTTTAACACTTTGAAGCTATACCACCTCTACTGTGATGTCTAGTCTCTTACACCATTAGTCTTAATCACAGTGTGAATGTTTCTCTTGCTTGTCTTCACCTGCAGGTTTTGGACGGGTTGTTAGCACAGTACGGCACAGTGGAGAGCTGTGAACAAGGTAGGATGTGCTCCTCAGCAGATCGTCATTTAAGTAGTAATCCATATATTAACAGCTTAGTTAATCTCTCCCCCTCTGTCTTCCTTCATTCTCTTCCATCTTCAGTCAACACTGACACGGAGACTGCTGTCGTCAACGTGCGATATGCCGCCAAGGACCAAGCCAGAGAGTGAGTATCATCCGCCTCGGATTCGGCCGGCTCGGTCAGCACTCCACCCCCCTCCAGAGTGTCTCTGTCCCGCGTCTCGCAGTGAAATGTGAGACTGTCAGTTCAACATTCACTGCTATTTGGTTTTATTCAGCAATTATAATAACTCATTCAGTGCCACCTACTGTTTGATTAGTAGAACTGCAGAGCGGTCGCAGGGGTTGGTGAAGAAGTCTCTGGTAAATGAATGGAAAGACTCGGATAAAAGAATCTTCAGTGATTGTTTGTGCACAATAGGGAGTTCCTGTTACCATCCGCTAGTGGATGTCCGCGAAAGATTCGGTGGCTTTAAAGGGCTCTGGCATTCCATCACGTCTAAGCCTCATGCTCTAAAACCCCCCACTGGTTTCGCTTAAGTTTTACATGTGTCCTGTTTGAGAGGGAAGCAGAAAAGCATGTTTTCATGCCCTTCGTCTCAGTCTCTTGAGCTATTGCCCAAAAATCGACAATGTTAAGCAAAAATAGCTTTTAGAATTCAGTTTCTGAGGACCTGTGCTTTTTAAATCTTTGCAATATTTTGGGTTTCTTTAATGACGTTCATATAATAATTCTTGCTAATAACTGTTGCACTGAATTGACAAATTATGCAAGAATGGAATTATTAAAATTTACCAAAATGCATAAATTAAGCAATTGTTTTATAGTTATACTACGTTTGTATTTAGTTAGGCGTCGACGAAAGGAAGCAGAAGCTGTTCCAAGAATCGATTTAAACTTAAAGTGTATTTTTTTTTTTTTTGTTTGTTTTTTTTTTTTTTTTCCCAAACCCATTTATGCAAGAATGAAATTTTGAATATTTTCTGGAAAGAAATGCTCCCGAAGACTGCTTGGTTTTTAACAAAGTACAGTAAAACCAGTAATATAGTAAGAAAACTATTTTTGCATAAACGGTTGCGTTGAACTGTGAAAATTATGCAAGAATTGAAATATTTACTGAAATGCTGAAATGTCATAAATGAGGCCCATGTGTTTATTTTCAGCAGTTTTTATAGTTGTACTATATTTTGGTCCAAAGCAGCAAGAGCTAAGCTCTGTAATGGAGTAGTTTAACCAAAAAATGTGTTGTTAATCTTTAAATGAGGCTATTTTAAAATAAAGGTAACAATTAACAGTACGGTTCATTAGTTAACATGTTAACCAGATGTAAAGTAAAATGAACACTACTTCTATAGCATTTATTAAACTTAATGTTAATTTCAGCTTTTACTAAAAAATGTATTAACATCAATGTGCAGTGTGAAACTAACAGGAACAAAAATGAATGACTTTTTATTAACAAAATTAATAAATAGTGTAATGTATTCTTCATTGTTCATGTTAGTTAGTACTTTTAATGTTAAGAAATGAGACAATATTGTAAAGTGTTACCAATATTTTATTTCTTTATTTTATTTTATTTTACCACTCATGAAAAACAAGCAAGAATTTTTGGACGCATAAAAACAGCTTTGTGTGTTCATCAATCTATTATAGCTTTATCCTTTCACTGAAATATAACTTTCAAAAGCATTGTGATTTTAAAAATTAAAGAAGTTCACTTCCAGAAAATAAAATGTAATTATAATTTACTCACCCCCTTGTCATCCAAGATGTCTTTCTTCAGTCGATAAGAAATTGTTTCTTGAGGGGAAAACATTTCAGGAATTATCTCCATATAGTGGACTTCAGTGGTGCCCCTAAGTTTGAACTTTCAAAATGCAGTTTAAATGCAGCTTCAAAGGGCTCTAAACGATCCCAGCCGAGTTAAAAGGGTCTTATCTAGCGAAACGGTCATTTTCAAAACAAATTGACAATTTATATACTTTTTAACCTCAAATGCTCATCTTGTCTATGTCTGCATGAACCTTTTTTTTTTTTTGGGGTTTTTTTTTTTCCCCCCCCGGGTCAACACAGTTAGGGTGTGTCAAAACTCCCATCTCATTTTCTTCCTACGTTGCTGCGGAAATACCGACCCAGTGTTTACAAAGTGAAAATGCAAAGATCATCAAATGCCCTGAAAGACGCCCCCAAAAAAGGTAAAACTGCCAAGTAGGATGATTTTGAAGTAGAAAAAAACGAGACAGGATTTTTTCGACATATTCTAAACTCTGTTGACCTGGATGACAAAGACTACGCATGTGCATCGCATAGACGAGACAAGACGAGCATTTGAGATTTAAGTAGTATATAAAATGTCAGTTTGTTTCAAAAATGACTGATTGTTTCGCTAGATAGCCGCCTTCCTCGGCTGGGATCATTTAGAGCCTGCATTGAAACTGCACTTGGAAGTTCAAACTTGGGGGCACCATTGAAGTCCACTATATAGAGAACATTCCTGAATTTTTCCTCAAAAAACCTAATTTCTTTACGACTGAAGAAAGACAGACAGTCTTGGATGATAAAGGGGTGAGTAAATTATCTGTAAATTTTATGTTCTGGAAGTGAACTTCTCCTTTAAATGAAAAGATCTCTTCACATGTATGTTAATGCTTCCCATCCTTCTGTTACTCACTTCCAGAGCATTGGACAAATTAAACGGCTTCCTTATGGAGAACTACGCACTAAAGGTTTCCTATATCCCAGATGAGACGGCTGCAGTAGATGCCCCTGCGGTAGGTGGAAGGAGAGGTTTCAACCCACGCGGACCGCCTCGCCAAGGCTCTCCCAATCTGGGCGCGAGACCCAAACTACAGTCAGACGTGCCTCTACGCATGCTGGTGCCCACCCAGTTTGTAGGAGCTATTATTGGCAAGGAAGGTGCTACCATCCGCAACATAACCAAGCAGACTCACTCAAAGTAAGAATACTCGGTGTACGTAGTTGTAAATAGTCCTGTTTCACACCGTGCACATAAGCACTGCATATTTACTTTGGCATACATATTAAGATGTTACAACATTCACACTATGCTCACAAGGCTCTACAAGCAAAGTGTCAGCTCTAAATCTATTTTTGCATGTTGAAAATGCTCTATCTGTCTTTAGTCTTTAACGCGAAAGTAAGCCTGTGGGTGAGACTTCCGGTTCATTAGCTTCTATAAGGAAATGACGATGTGCAGTAAACGGTTAAACTGTTTGCACTGCAAACCATAATTAAGATAATGTATTAAAATAATATGGTAAGACACGCCTAGATCAAGCAGCAAAATTAGCTGTTTTCTACATCTAAAAATAGCTGGACGCGGGTGAGACCGGAAGCCAGACCTATAAAGCAGTGCCCACTCTTACAGGAAGAAATGGGTGGATAAATGTGTTTCTCAAGATCTTTCGCAATATAAAACTTAATGAAGCCACAAAATAAACTACTAAGTGAATTAATCACAGTTTAAAAAAAACAAATGTTTGGTTTGTTGAAAATTAATCATGCAATGTCTCATCAGTCTGTGTAGGTAGATTGTGCTAATTATTCTTAAAAAATAATTTCACTGTAATTAAGTTTGTGAATGATCCACTTCTGATATTAAATGTTTTTACACATCACTGAGACTAATTTGTGAGATTTTAAAAATAAAAAATCAATTGTATTAATTGGAATTTTTTTTTTTTTTAGTAATTTTCCCAATTGACGTTTTTAAAATGCAAGTTTGATTAAAGTTAATTAAAAAATTGGATGTTTTATGCATTTACTTGGTTTTAATTAAATATCTATTATCTATTTATCTATTTACTTACTTGCTATTAATTGAAATTATTAATTTCAATCATCGTAAATGATTTTCTAAATTATATTTTTAAAGTTTGTTTAAAAATAATTTTGTGCACCCTTTAAATTGAAAAATATATATTATATTATATTGTATTGTATTATGTTGTGTTGTATTATATTATATATTCTTATAATCTTTTCTGCTCACCAAACCTGTATTTATTTGGTCCAAAGTACAGCAAAACCAGTAGAATTTTGAATGTAATGTAATTTATACTTGTTAAATTGCTAAAAATCTGCATTTTTAGCATCATTTATCCAGTCACATGACACATTAGTGCTGCTTGAAAGTTTGTGAATCCTTTAGAATTTTATATATTTCTGCCCTAAATAAATAAATAAATAAATAAATATATATATATATATATATATATATATATATATATATATATATGTATATATATATATATATATATATATATATATATATATGTATATGTATGACCAAAAAGTTCATCAAATTTTCATACAATTTTTGAAAATTATAAATTGACAAAGAGAACCCAATTAAACAAATGAGATGAAAATATATACTTTGTCATTTATTTATAAAAAATTGTCCAGCGTTAAATATTTGTGAGTTGCAAAAGTATGTGAATCTCTAGGATTAGCAGGTGAAATTGGAGTCTATCTCTTCAGAAGTGTTTTCAGTCAATAGGATGACAATTAGGTGTCGGTTTATACGTGGTTTTATTTAAAAGAACAGGGATCTATTAAAGTCTGATCGTGTTTGTGGAAGTGAATCATGGCACAAACAAAGGAGATCTCTGAGGACCTCAGAAAAAGTTATTGTTGCTCATCAGGCTGGAAAAGGTTGCAAAACCATCTCTAAAGAGTTTGGACTTCACAAATCCACGGTCAGACAGATTGTTTACAAATGGAGGAAATTCTAGACCACAGTTACCCTCCCCAGAAGTGGTCGACCAACAAAGATCACGCCAAAGCAAGATGTATAATAGTTTCTGAGGTTGCAAAGAACCCCAGGATAACTTCTAAGCAACTAAAGGCCTTTCTCACATTGATTAATGTTGAAGTTCATAAGTCCATCATTAGGAGAACAATGAACAACCATGGTGTGCATGGCAGAGTTGCAAGGAGAAAGCCACAACTCTCCAAAAAAACACTGCTGCCTGTCTGCAGTTTGTTAAAGATCATGTGGACAAGTCAGAAGGCTATTGGAGAAGTGTTTTGTGGACGGGTGAGGCCAAAATAAAATTTTTGGTTTAAACAAAAAGAGTTATGTTTGGAGAAAGAAAAACGCTGCATTCCAGCATAAGAAGAACCTTATCCCATCTTTGAAATAATGGTATCATGGTTTGGGCCTGTTTTGCTGCATCTGGGCCAGGACGACTTGTCATCATTAATGGAACAATACATTCTGAATTATACCAGCAAAATCTAAAGGAGAATATCAGGACATCTGTCCATGAACTAAAAAAAAGTGGGTCATGCAGCAAGACAACGATCCCAAGCGCACAAGCCATTCTACCAAAGAAATGGTTAAACAAGAACAAAGGTAATGTTTTGGAGTGGCCGAGTCAAAGGCCAGACCTTAATCCAATTAAAATGTTGTGAAAGGACCTGAAGCAAGCAATTCTTAGGAGGAAACCCACCAACATCACAGGGTTCAAGTGTTTCTGTACTAAAGAATGGGCTAAAATTCTTATAAGTCATTGTGCAGGACTGATCAGCAGTTACAAAAAACGTTACCTGTTGTGTTACCTTAATTGGGTTCCCTTTGTCAATTTTCAAAAATTGTATGAAAATCTGATGAACTTTTCGTTCATATATATGCAGAAATATATAAAAAGGGTTCACATACTTTCAAGCAGCACTAATGGGTTATGTGACTGGATAAATGATGCTAAAAATGCAGCTTTAAGAAAGATTAACAAGAATAAATTACATTTTAAAATATATTAAAACAGTTATTATAAATAATAAAAAATAATTCAAAATTCTACTGGCTTTGCTGTACTTTGGACCAAATAAATACAGGCTTGGTGAGCAGAAAAGATTAAAAATAAATAAATAAATAAATATAGATAAATAACATTAAAAATTGTGTTGTCCAAAAACATTTGACTGGTAGTGTACATTATATATGGGCTAGGGTTAGGGTCTGGAGTCTGGAAAGGAATCCTAGAGTTGGTTTGACTGCTTTAACAAGTTTATTACATATTGTGTATATGTACACAGGATTGATATCCATCGTAAGGAGAACGCAGGGGCAGCGGAGAAGCCCATCACTGTTCACTCCACACCAGAGGGTTGCAGTTCTGCCTGTCGAAACATCATGGAGATCATGCAGAAAGAGGCGATTGACACCAAGATGTGCGTTGATACACAAACACTGTGCGTCATACGGTTTCTGTTCATCTGTCTTCATTAGTCATACTACACTGTTATGGAGTCATTTGCGCTCCATGTTGCACGTTCAGTCCCACTATACCCTTCTCCTCTCTCACATACACAGCACTGAAGAAATCCCTCTGAAGATTCTGGCTCATAATAATTTCGTTGGCCGCCTGATTGGAAAAGAGGGACGCAACTTGAAGAAAATCGAACAAGATACTGACACGAAGATCACAATCTCACCGTGAGTAGTTTTTTCGTTATGTTCTTTATACTTAATGAGGTCAGCAAAAAAAAAAAAAAAGTCAGAAGGCTATTGGAGAAATGTTTTGTGGACTGGTGAGACCAAAATATAATTTTTGGTTTAAACAAAAAGTGTTATGTTTGGAGAAAGAAAAACTGCATTCCAGCATAAGAAGAACCTTATCCCATCTGTGAAACATGGTGGTGGTAGTATCATGGTTTGGGCCTATTTTGCTGCATCTGGGCCAGGACGACTTGTCATCATTAATGGAACAATAAATTCTGAATTATACCACATATAATGTACCCACCCCCTTGTCATCCAAGATGTTCATGTCTGTCTTTCTTCAGTCATAAAGAAATTGTTTTTTGAGGGAAAAAATTTCAGCATTTTTCTCCATATACGGTGCCCCGATTTTGAACTTCTAAAATGCAGTTTAAATGCGGCTTCAAACGATCCCATATGCGGTTGTAAATGATCCCGGCTGAGAAAGAAGGGTATTATCTAGCATAACGATCGGTTATTTTCATAAAAATAATACAATATACTTTTTAATGTCAAATGCTCGTCTTGTCTTACTCTGCCTGGACTGTTTTTTTTTTTTTTGGTTCATGATAGATGAAGAAGGAAAAATGCTGAAATGTTTTCCTCAAAAAAAAAAACAATTTCTTTACAACTAAAGAAAGACATGAAAATCTTGGATGACAAGGGGGCGAGTACATTATATGTGAATCTTTGTTTTGGAAGTGGACTTCTCCTTTAATCTTTGTTAATGTTAATGATAATACAGACATTCATTGGTAGTTTGTTCATTCGCAGTGCTTTAACTAATGTTGACAAGCACAACTTTGATTTTAATAATGCATTAGTAAATGTTGAAATTAACTTGCAGATTAGTAAATGTTGTAGGAGTTGTTCATTCATAGTCCGTGTTAACTAAAGTAGTCAACTAATAAACCTTATTGTAAGTGTTGCTCAGTTTTCTTGTCCAGTTGGTTCAGTTGGAAAGTTTGTCTTCCATCCAGCCTATTACTAGACAAAATAGGCTGCATGATAAGTACTCAAGTGGTAGTTTGACATTCAAATGTGAGGGAATTTATAATTTTTTTTATAAACGTACTGCTGAATAAAATGCATCTTTCTCGCTTATCACTTGCGTGTGACTGGTTGCTTGTTTTGCTATGTGCGTAAGGTCGTCAACCTTAAAGCATGTAACTTGGTGTTATTTTAGTATTATGTTTATTATTTATTCTTTTTCTGAATTAACTTTTAAAAAGTTAATATATTTTGAGTTTATTTTATTTTAGTACTTATATGGGTTATTCTATGGAAATGTCAATTTTTCTGTCCCTAGCCTTTACAGAAATATTATACTTGAACAATTTAGGGTTACAGTTTCTTTGTTTTAAAATGAAACAATATGTTGTTTGAACAGTTACACCTCCTTGAGCCATTAATGTGGCAATATTTGTTTTTAAATTAATTATATAGATTTCCGAGCACCACAAAACTGCTTGTCCCCACAGCCATGTACAGAGGGAAAGTGTTTTTTTTAAGTTTTAAGTTTTTTTATCATAACTATCAAATATATTATGTAAATGGCATAAAAAAACTAAATGCTGAATAAATACTATAAAATATATAATAAAAGTAGTAGAGTTGTTACTAACAATAGTTTTTGAAATAAAAATCACACTACTGACATCACTTAACTTCCTCCTTCCTGTGGTTTGATACCTTGCAGCAGCCATTTTGTAAAATTAATTTTTCATGAAAATTGTCACTGGTGTTACCTTCCTTATGGTAACAACAGTGAAGATCAGTATATCAGGTCTTATGTCACTGATGATTCATTGTATCACTTTTTATTATTTTTTTTGTTTGTTTTTGTTTTGTTTTTTTTCTTAATGCATTAAATAAATGAAAACTTTCTCCTTATTTCTTGCATGTTAATTTTTTTTTTTCTGTAACTCTGGTGATATATAAAAAGAAAAATATTTCATAACCTTTAATGTTGCCAAAGAAGTTAACACGGTGGCCAAAAATGGTACATGTGGTCTTTAAATAATTGCACAAAAAAAAAAGTAAAATAATTAAGCTATTTATATGTAGTCATAAAGTCAAAAGTAAATCTAATAATGTGGTCTGTTTAAATGTTAGAAAAAGAAATGCATTAAGACGTCTTGCCATACCAAAAGTGGACATTTCTGTAGAATGACCCATATGCTATTATGCCATTTTAAATATTGTAATTTATATATTATATATTTTAATTTATATATAACTTGTATAACTATTTATATATTATAATAATATTAGCTTTTAGTTTTAATTTTTAGTCCATTATATACTATTATAGTATTTTTTATATTCATTTTTATAATCGGTTTTCAGTCTAATTTTTCTTTAAACACACATTTGTTTGCTAAAACTATTTTTTTTTTTTGTTTGTTTGTTTTTTTAAACTGTTTCTACTAACAGCATTAGTAGTCTTACAGGGGACATCAGATTTTTCCATTTTCCACAAGTTGGTATGATGATTTGGGGTGTTCATGAAATGTCTGTAACATACTTAGAATTCCTCAGTGGTACTGTGAAACACCCTCTTTACCATGTCAAAAACAGCTCTGTTCACAGCAACCCATTTTGGTGCATGACTCTTTGAATGATGAGCTACTACTCACCCCGCCCCTCTCTTTCATTTTTTTTTGTGTATTTGGTGCTTACGAGACATTATCACTACAGCTGCTCGAGTGCAGGGAAAATGGTGGACGGCGTGCAACTGGCGTACTTTTTTGGGCATTAAAAAAAGGAATGTATTTTTATCATTGTAGGATGGTTGTCTACACACTGCTAAGACTTCATATACAAACACCATATAGTAAATTTTCCATGCAATGTCCTTTTTAAAAACACTGCTTTTCTTTAGCATGTATATGTAGTAATGCAGCTACTGCTTTTTTCCAATCCCAGGCTGCAGGATCTGACGTTGTATAACCCAGAGCGCACCATCACCGTAAAGGGTACATTAGAAGCTTGCGCAAAAGCAGAAGAAGAAATCATGAAGAAAATCCGTGAGTCCTACGAGAACGATGTAGCTGCCATGCATGTAAGCCTGCAATGATTTTCCATTTTTGTCTAAAATTGCATACAGCACAACAACTTCATCTCAAAAAATATATATATATATCTTCCCTGTTATTCCCCTAGCTACAATCTAACCTGATTCCAGGGCTCAATCTGAATGCGTTGGGTATTTTTCCCGGTGCGGCGAGCGGAGGGATGTCACCCTCTGTGGTATCAGGACCTCCAGCTGGGGCTCAAGCTGGCTATCAATCATTTGGGGTAACAAAATTGGATAGAATTGTGTGTTTGTGTGAGATGTTTGTGTCTGGTGTACACTTATATGAGTGGGGAGGGTATTATTGTATGTAATGGCAGAATGTGAAGGTGGCGCCTGCGATCTGTGTGTGCGTGTGGGAGTGTGCGTGTTAATGTGTGTGTTTCTCCCGTAGTGCAGCGTGTTTGGGGGTGAGGTGCCATTTTGGGCCTCTTCGCTCTCCTCCAGCAGCAGCACAGCCTTTTCTGTAAGTTTTTGTTTATTACCCACCATGCACTGCATGGCTTGGCTGCTCGCTACTGGATTGGCTGAAGGGACAAACGTATGCTCCCTCATTAGTTGCTGCCCAGGGGGTGTCGCTCAGCCTCCACAGCTAACAGAGATGCTGAAATGCTGCAGGTCTGATGTTTAACACGTAACGTGTATGGACGTAGACCTAAAGTGCTTTGTTTGTGTGTGTGTGTGTGTGTGTGTGTGTGTGTTGGTGATGGGTGAGAATGAGTGTCGTCAAGTTTGCCGTTAGATGGGACGGGCATGAATAACATGAATTAGACTAACCCATCAACTAGGATGAAATGCACAGGTGTCTCATTTGTGTCTATTTTGTCTATATTGCCCAAGAGACTTATCGGAGTCATTCTCAAGTTGAATATTTGTTCCGTCGACATTGGCAGATTTATATAAAATAAATACAAGAAGATGCAAACATAATTTTTATTTTTGGATTTTTGCTGCTGTGCCTTTTAATAAATGACTCTTCAGATGTGACCGTAGGAGGTTTGTTCAACAGCATTTTTTTTTTTTTTTAATCTTATTATAATTTTATTGGTGTCAAATACCCACATCATCTTAAACCCATACTGAATGGATATTTACAAAAGTGGCAAATAGAATTAATTTGTGTTTTATTTATTATTATTTTTATTTATTTATTTTATTTTATTTTTAAATCAAATCAAAATGACCAGGTTGTATATACAAGTTGTAGAATTTCTTTATTTATTTTTTATTTTTTATTTATTTATTTATTTATTTATTTATTTATTTATTTATTTTTTTTTTTTTTAAAGAGAACTGATTTTAATAAATTTAATTCTGCATTTACTTTATTGTCCTGCTTTAAATGATGCTAGGACATGTTTTTACTAAAAGTACATTAATGGACATTTTCTACATTTCTTCTGGGGAAAATATTAAAATTATTGAATATAAATGTGAACAGATTTTTGCTGCCGTGCCTTAATAAACGCCTCTTTAGATGGTGGTTTTTTTCAGTCAAATAAACGTATTTTATGTTAAACCCATACTGACTTTATATTTCAAAAAAGTGGTGAGTGGAATGAATCTAGCCACGACAAATTCATAGGAAATTAATCCAATTATAAAATTTTATTTTATTTTACTTTTTACTTTACTTTACTTTACTTTACTTTTTATTTTATTTTATTTTATTTTATTTTATTTTATTTTATTTTATTGTATTTTGGAAATGACCAGATTGTGTATACACAAGACTGACCCATGTATATTTATTGAAAGAAAAAATTGTTTTTAATATGAACTACATTAATTTAATTGCATTACATTAGATTCATTTCTTCTAGAATTGTTTTTTTTTTTAATTATTAAAAATAAATTGGGGATATTATATACACTTCAAGTGTAAAATTCATTTTTTTTGTTCTTTGAGTTTGAGTATGGGGTACAATGATATTTTTTGTGTCACAGATAATTTAAGCTCAGAGTTAATTAGGCAATTTAGTAAAAAAAATATTCTGGCAAAAAATTGCATCATGTACCCTACATGTATTCTCAATGAGTGATCAGATTTTTGGTTGCTGAATAGGCAGGGTGTATATTAGGGATGCAACAATACAGTTAGTCCACGGTTCAACACGTACCTCGGTAACCACGGTTTACGGTTCAGTTCTGATACCTTGTCACATCAGTGTTTTTTTTTTTTTTTTTTTTTTTTGGTTTTTGCATCTAGTTAACTAAAAATACTCTTATAGTCATCGACACTTTTTCCAGTGTACAGAGGTTTACATGTCTGCTTAATATTTCTTTTGAGAGAGGTATTATTTTTCTGATTTTTACGCAAAATAGGATGGGTTTCATTCATCGTACAAAAAATCCACACATGCGTCAAAGAGATAACACTGATGACGTTTCAGCCAGGAAGTCTCTGATATGGATAAAGGCATCGCTATTGCTGTAACTGAATAAAAACAAGATATAACATTAACTTTTTGAATGATGAAATGTAAGGACAATAAACACTCGTCTACAGTAATATATGGTTTATCTGTATTGTTCAAGCCATCTCGGGTATTTTCATAATGATTAAGTATATTTGTAAG
Organism: Labeo catla; assembly: GCA_012976165.1. NCBI lineage: Eukaryota > Metazoa > Chordata > Actinopteri > Cypriniformes > Cyprinidae > Labeo > Labeo catla. The sequence goes on along the minus strand of VONZ01000060.1, from coordinate 1,439,062 downwards.
CCGTTGCTAATTGACAAACAGTTTAGAAAATATTGTCTGCCTCATTCTATGATAAGAAGCCACATCGGATTACAAAAGGTTATTTCAAACACTCGACTGCAGTGAAGTAAAAAAAAAAGTTAATGTTCTCTTTTGTTGGACAACAAGTTTAGAAAGGCTTATTACATTTCATTAGAAGGGAAGATGCTCTGCAAGTGTTGCTTTTTCAAATATAAGAAGCAAATTTCGAGAGAAATAAAACAAGGAAATTATTTAAATGCAAAACCAAAAAAACGCAATTCACAAGCGTGTATTGAACCGTGGATGTAGTACCGAACGGTAAATATTATTTTGAGTATTGAGACATCCCTAGTGTATATATCAGGTTAGTTACATCAGGATTGTGTTAAAATGAGCTGTTTTTGCAGCTTACGTTGAATAAATGGTGCTTTTGGTGTGGGATAGATAAGTTATGAACCTGGCAATATATTTCCAAGCTGAGTGAATTCAAAAGATTAAGTCTTGATTCCTTATGTTATGAGTGAATAATTGACTTGTTAAAAATAGTTTCATTGTATCTGTTTTGTTGTGTATATTCTCTGAATGTGTCTCCATAAAAGCATTTATTTGGTGTTAAATGTGTGATCATAACTCATGAGTATATTTGTGTCAGCAGCCACAGGTGGAGTCGGAAACCGTGCACCTCTTCATTCCTGCTCTGGCAGTTGGTGCTATAATCGGCAAGCAGGGCCAGCACATTAAACAGCTCAGCCGCTTTGCTGGTGCGTCAATCAAAGTGAGTGATGGCAAGGAGGAGCTTTTATAACCTGATACTGTTTGTTAAACATAATAGTTATAATTTTGCTAAGCGGTAGCAATGTTAAAGTTTAAGATCTGTCATTTTGTCTGGATAGATTGCACCTGCTGATGGGATTGACACCAAGCAAAGAATGGTCATTATTACTGGACCACCAGAGGCACAGTTCAAGGTAAAAAACGTTACGACGTTGTATGACTTTGTGTGAATATTCACTCATTTGATTGTATATTCATGCTGTTTTTCTCAGGCTCAGGGACGTATCTTTGGGAAGTTAAAAGAGGAGAATTTCTTTGGACCGAAGGAGGAGGTTAAATTAGAGGCTCACATAAAAGTGCCATCATTCGCCGCTGGCAGAGTCATTGGCAAGGGAGGCAAAACGGTAAATGACCACTTTGCATTAACTTTTTAGTGCTTGTGTTTCTCTTTACAGATGCATTTGTCCTCAGCACTGCATGTTCATAGCTGATCTGTTTTCTCTTTAGGTGAATGAACTACAGAACTTGACCAGTGCAGAGGTGGTTGTCCCACGGGACCAGACGCCTGATGAAAATGACCAAGTAGTAGTAAAAATCACAGGCCACTTCTATGCAAGCCAGGTGATTGAGTTACTAGACATACTAAAGTATGTCTATATGTATAATAGCATGCTTCATAATTTTTTTCATTATCTAAACAGAACACCGGGTATTGAGACTGATATGGCTTAAATTAATGTAAATGATGTCTCTTACTGAAATATGTAGTAGAAAACCCATAAAAGATTTACGTTTAATCTCACAATACGATATTTATTGCAATATTTAAAAAACATCAAAAGATGAATCAAGACTTGGGGAAAAAAAACTAAAAACTGTGTACATTTTAAAGTTAAATTATTCTATCTAATCCAACCCATGTTCTTAATTAAGATAACGTAAGAAAAAAGTCAGTGAGTTGACTTGTACCTGAACCTTTAAAGGGAACTCAATGCTCTTTTTATTTGTCTAATTTACCAATCCAAACAAATTAGAATATAAAAATGAGTTTTCTATTATTTTAATTCCTGTGACGGTAATAGCCATATATTATAGAACAATTGCACTGTAAAATAAATGAAAATGAATATTTTATTGTTAGGTTTATTTTTGCTTTTCACTAGAGTAGGGAAATTACAATACTACTTTCTACACTTGAATTTGGACCACGGTAACATTGCCCATTTAAACTTCTAGGTGCCAGCAATTCATACTGCACTTATAAGCATTTATTTTGACAGAAATGAGAGTAGAGCTTTTGTTTTGAAGGAAAACTCCAGCTTCAGTGAAAACAGGCTTACAAAAATGCGTCTCAATACAAATTTAGTGAAATGCTGCAATAATCTGCCGTTAATATCAAACATAACTCACCACACATGCAGTAAACGAGTTAACTGTATTCGTTCACAATGAACTGATTCGTTCTGAGGTGCGGAAACACTGGATCACGAGCTGATTGCTTGAACGACGTGCCGTTTTTATGTGTATCGCCATTATTACGATGGTTGCACTCTGTGAGCTGCTAGCGCTACCTGTTGCTATATTTACCACAACACAACTCAGAATGCACCGCTCTGAAAATAAAATACTGATACAATGACCACAGCTACTGAAAGAGCTTACAGGTGGCGGTGGATATAAGCGTAGACTTAAACCAAATGCTGTACCGTCGATTTATTTTTTTTCTTCCCCCACAAGGTCTGAACACCCCCCCGCAATATCGAGTGAATTCCATACTGAGAAACTCCTTCAGTGCCTGTGGCGTCATGACAAATATCTGCATGTTTACATCCTGCCAAGATGGCATCTAGCGTTTCTTGTCTCTGCCGTTTGTAAGCTCTTTCAGTAGCTGTGATGTACTAAAAGCCTCCATGGCATCAGGGCTAAAGTGGAGAGAACAAAGATGTGGGTCTTTAGAAAGTGTTATTCCACAGGCGTCTTCCCATTCTTTTCTCCTCTTCTTGCTAGGAAAGCAGTGAAGACTTAAATCGCTTCTCTTACGATTTCCGCGGGTCTTAAAGTCTTAAGCCTTAAATCGTTTCTGTGAATTGAGGCCTTGAAAAGGTCTTAAATCAGATCAGCAGGTCTTAAATTCATATGATCATGGCATTATTTTTGTGAGGGATTGTTTCTTCGTGTGTTTCATTTTAAAGCCGAACGACAGTCGCATCACAGATCAGATTTCATTTATCACCTGAAGAGGGTGAGTCAGGCTGACTGACAAGAAGAGAGAGGTGAGAAAGACAAGACTATGGCGGAAGAGTTTCAAAACGAAGTGCAAAAGCGCCTGTTTTAAAAAAAAAAATTGGATTTTAAAAGCCTGTTGACTTCTGCCGTTTATCTACAGTGATAGTGGAAGTTTTATATTTATTTGGTTCCACAGTGTTTGCTGGTTTTTATTTATTTAAACTGTGTATTATTTATTTATTTATTTATTTATTTATTTTTAAATATATATTACATCAAGGTGTATGCTGTGCTTCCAAGCTTTCTTCTTAATTTTCTAATAAATGTTGTGTTTCTTATTTACTTGGTTACACAGTGATTTTCAGTTTTGTATACCTACTTAAACTTTTTATTAGTTTTGTTAATAAAAGTTTGTTACGTTACGTTAATGCCGCTAATTTTAAAGTGAAAATAAAATGTGCACAACGCTTTTACAAGCTTCTTAAAACCGAAGGAAAGTGAAGAAAAGAGGGAAAACTCAAATGAACTAAAAACAAACAACTGCTTGACGCCGAATTGCCACTAATTTGAAAGTGAAAGTAAAATGTGCGCGGCGCTTTTACCGAAGGAAAGCTAGGAAAAGAGGGAAAACTGAAGCAAACTAAAAACAAGCAATTGCTAGACGCTGAATTGCTGCTAATTTGAATATGAAAATGAAACTCGAACTATACTTGGAGAACATATTGCTGTATTTTACCTTTTAAAAAAAAAAGGTCAGACTTTATATTAAGTGGCCTTAACTAATATGTACTTGCATCAAAAAATAAGTACAATGTATTTAATGTGGTCATTGTATTTCAAAACGTTTTTGGTGCTATTGAGGTGGATGTGGGTTAGGTTAGGGAGAGGTTTGGTGGTATGGGTAGGTTTTATGGGTGGGTTAAGATGTGAGGGATGAGTCAGCAGTGTAATTTATAAATGTAATTACTAAAATTATTACTGATGTAAATACATGCAGGTATTTTTAAAATCTAAGTACAATGTAAATACATGCATGTACACAATAAGTGCATTGTATCATATGATTAATTTCAGTGTAAGGCCACTTAATATAAAGTGGGACCAAACAATGAATGAATAAATAAATAAAATTATTTAATACTAATTGTTTGATTTTTAACGTTTGTAAAATCTATATCGCATTTTGCAATCATTTGTGAAAACGGCACTCTTGTGATATTGCTTAATTTTTTTTTTTTTTCAAGGATTTTTATTAGTTTTTGTGAAATTTTTGACACCGTTCCCAGTTAAATTCTGACCGGCACAGCAGTAGGCTGTCAAAAGAAAGAAAATTAGAAATAAGTTATTGATTTCATTTAAAACCATTTTACATCGCATTAATGATGTTAACAAATAAATCAGATAATGCACCATCAATTTGGTTATATTTCTGCAGCTGTGGTCTTGACCGGTCTTGAAATAAAATCCCAAGTCATTTTAGTCCAAGACCAAGATGAGACAAATGTGGTTGAGCCAGCGACAAGACCTTCAAAAAATGGTCTTAAGACCGGTCTCTGGTACTACAACACTAGCTATTAGCTCACAGAGTGCAACTATTTTACATAATAGAAATATTGGCGCCTCCCCCTTAGTCCAAAATGTGTATATAACGATGTAGTTTTTTTTTTTTCTTTTTTTATGCAAATCTTTCATGGGTTTTCTACTACATATTTCAGTAAGAGACATCAGTTACTTTATATTAAGCCATGCAAGTTTTAATAACCCAGGGTTTTCTTTAAATGATTAAAATAATAATAAATGATTAGTATTTTGATTGTATTATGATGTTTTGTTGTTTGATTTGAGTATTCTTTTTGTTTTCTTTTCTGTGTACCAGCTGGCCCAGAGGAAGATCCAGGAGATTATCTCTCAGGTGAGGCGGCAACAGCAGCCCAAGGCCTCAGCCACAGGTCCACCAGTCGCCCGGAGGAAATAGAGCCACTGCGTCTTCTCGGAGACTGAAAGGACACAGGACACGTCCATCTCAGGGGTCAGGGAATGTCCTTACAACCCCACCCGCTTTTACACCCATTCCTCCTGAAGTTTCAGTGAGATTGCGTACACCTGCACTTCCCTGCACCACAATCCCGCTCCCCTCAAAAACAAATCTTACGAAAATCAGCCACCCAGTCCTTGCCTTAATACAGTAACTGCACAGATCTTAATTGACAGACGGTAAAAAGCTCATTTTTGTTAGAGTTTATCGGGAAATGCAGCATTTGAGTGTAAAAGGCTTTTTAAGCCTGTTTTTAGGGTAAGGAATGGGTGACACAGGGTGGGGTTTAAGGTCTTTGGCTTGAGATGGAAAGAGGATTAATGGAAGTACGCTGTCCTGGGATCCATAGTGGCATTTTATAACTTTGGATGCATTTTATAGATTAAATAGATATATATACATATATGAAATTATGAAAGAAGGTGGAGCAACACTGCCACTTATGACTGAGGGAAGTGTTGATTGGTGTTGGCCAGGAAACCAAGTTAATATGCATTTTACTGATCTACCTCAGGCTAGAGTACCTCAGAAGAAAAAAAAGAAAATGATATATGAAAAAAATGTGTTTTTTTTTTTGTTTTGTTTTTTTGTTTTTTTGTTTGGTTTTTTTTCTTCTTTTTTTTTTTTATTTTGCTTTGTGGTATTTTGTATACTTTATAAAGCTAATAGTTCTTGAACATTTTTATTTTTTTAAGAAAATGTAAAATTTAGTCTGCGGTTAACGAACGATGCTCGAACTCCTCGCCTTGCTGCGTTTGCCGCATGCGCGATGAATAACTAACTGTATATACTTTTGCGCGCGTCGCTTGGGTTCAAGAGCGGCGTTCGGGCTTCTACGTTAGCTACAGATAGGAGAAAGAAAAGAAAAGCGCCTCAGTGTCGCTGAGGAGCCACCACCCTCTGAACACCGTCAAAGTAATGAGAAATAACGCCACCCGTACATACCGCAGCCGTGCAGCCGTGCTAATATGCTAATAACTGTCTCGGCGGTAGCAGACGTTTCACCCGCATTTCATTACACTTCAGTTAGGGTTGGATGCAAGCAATAGAGGTCAGGGGTAAACAAGGGTCCTGCTGTAACCTCTTTGACACTCCCTCATCCTCAGCGCGACTAGTTGTATATCAAATTAAAATAACGACCAGCCCGATTGAGGTTGTTTTTTCTTTTCCCGCGCTCATAGTTAGGTTTTTTTTTTGTTTGTTTGTTTTGTTTTTGTGTTTTTTTCCTTTCCCTTTCCTTTTCCAAATAACGCGCTCCGTTTGGTCTTGGGACGGGCTTGTTTTGGTTTTGTTTTTGCATCAAACTGGGCTTTACATGCCGAAGATTTTCAGTGTTTAACGTCAGTCAATGCATGTCAGGAGTTCGGGGAGTTACACTGTTTGCTTTTGCGTTGATAGCTATAGGTTACAATAGTCAAGGGCGCGTCTCTAGGCTAACGAGCAGTAACGTAGAGATGGACGCGCGAACGGTTTCATTTCTGTCTTTCGTTTATCATTCAAAGTGGAAAAAAGCAAAAAAATATATATAATGAACTTTAGCAAAGAAAAAAACGAACGTTTAGTAAAAAAAAATACTGAGAAACCAATATTCCTTTTTGTTTTCATGCAGAATGTAAATATGATTTGATTGTGGTAAAAGAGTGCATCCATGCTTCCACACTAGTAAGGCCATTGTCTACCTCAGCTGAGGAAAGGGTGGGTGGCGGGAATCCTTCCATCTCACCTGAGACCTCCAGCGCGCGCAGCGATACCTCAAGTCCCTCGCGAACACTTCCGCACTGGGTACGCGCGTGGCGCCGAGCGCTGACCAGGGGGGCACAAGTGATCGTTTTGTTTTTCTTTCCACCCTTCTCTTACACCGTTTTTGATCTACCTCTTATTAGAAAAGTATTTAAATTAGAGGCATATTGCTATGTGTTAGAATCTATAGGGTCATGCTCCATCTGCCCCTTTCCTCACAGAAAAGAAAAATATCATTTAAGAAAAAAAAAAAATCATGTATGGCTAGATTTTAAACATGAGTGAGAAAATGATTTCGTTTTTTGCCTGCAATTTATTCTCTGCTAACTGATTTGAAACCTCACCTTATTGCTTTTTTCTTTATGCTTCTTGGTTTGGTGGTGTGGCTTCCTTGTATTGGGCTTTATTTCTTGCATAAGTATTGTATTAAAAGTCAAAGTGTTTATTTGGGATCTGATTAATGACGGCTATAGAAAAGTTTTTCAAGGGCCTGCTTCATTTCTTGCTTATGAAATATGAACAATGAAGTCTTTATTTTTTACTTTTTTTCATGTCTTATGGATGCTACGGTTGTTTTCAGAATTTTTTTTTTTTTTATTTATTTTATTTTTTTTGACTGGGATCTGATCCAATTTCATTTCATGGCTGTGTTGTGTGGTGAGTCATGTTTCAGTGGGAATGTGATGTGGAAATCCAGGAGCTGGAATAGTTCCGGGGAAAAAGTGGTCCGATTTCAGCATGATAAGCAACATCCCCTCCGACCGTGCTTGTGTGCCCTCACACACCTCCACTTGTCAAATGCCTCTGATACAAAGAAAATAATTAAAAGTCAAGTTGGCTCCTAGCAACCATTGTTTGTCATTCCTTGGCTGTTCTTTGTGTCCATATTTGTTGTATGTTTTGTGCGTGTGTGTGTGTTTGTAGATTTATTTGGGAGCATTGATTTGTGAAATGGAAGGTTGTCGCCTTTCCTTCCTTTCACAAATATGTGACCCTGGACCACAAAACCTCTTAAGTAGCATGGTTATATTTGTAGCAATAGCCAAAAATACATTGTATGGGTCAAAATTATAGATTTCTCTTTTATGCCAGAAATCATTAGGATTTTAAGTAAAGGTCATGTTCCATGAAGATATTTTGTAAATTTCCTACTGTAAATATCAAAACTTCTTTTTTGATTAGTAATATGTATTGCTAAGAACTTCATTTGGGCTACTTTAAAGAAGTCCACTTCCAGAACAAAAATTGACACACAATGTACTCACCCCCTTGTCATCCATGATATTCATGTCTTTCTTCAGCCGTAAAGAGAATTTTTTTTTTTTGAGGGGAAACATTTAGGATTTTTCTCTGTATAATGGACAGATATGGTGCCCTGATTTTGAACTTTCAAAATGCAGTTCAAATGCAGCTTCAAACAATCCCAACCAAGGAAGAAGGGTCTTATCTAGCGATTGGTTATTTTCATTAAAAAATACTATTGAAATACTTTTTAATCTCAAACGCTCATCTTGTCTTGTTCTCCTTGGACTCGGTGTATTATGTTTTAAGACAGTTACGGTATGTTGAAAAACTCCAAAAGCACCGTCCCAGTCTTTGCAAAGTGAACACATATAGGAGATCAAACATCCTTAACAAAAAAGGTAAAACAGAGATATATGACTAATTTAAAGTTGAGGGAGAACATGAGATGGGAGTTTTTCGACATACCCTAACTGTCATGAACCGGAAAAAAACAGTTCAGGCAGAGCAAGACAAGATGAGCATTTGACATTAAAAAGTTTATAAATTGTATTATTTTTATGAAAATAACAGATTGTTTTGCTAGATAAGATACTTCTTCCTTGGCTGGGATCGTTTACAACCGCATTTGGGATTGTTTGAAGCCGCATCTAAACTGCATTTTGGAAGTTCAAAATTGGGGCACCATATCAGTCCATTATATGGAGAAAAATCCTGAAGTTTCCCTCAAAAAATAACTTCTCTGGCTGAAGAATAAAAGACATGAACATCTTGGATGACAAGGGGTGAGTACATTATCTGTCCATTTGTATGCTGGAAGTGGACTTCGCTCTCTTTTTTTTTTTTTGCACACTCAGGATTTCAAATAGTTGTATTTTGGCTGAATATTGTTCTGTTCTAACAAACCATACATTATGGAAAGCTTATTTATTCAGCTTTCAGATGAAGTATAAATCTCAATTTAAAAAAATTGACCCTCATGACTGGTTTTGTCACATTAGGTTAATTTATTTTTAGTTGAAATACAATGACACCTACAAAAAAAAAAGAAAAAACCTCTGCAGGGCTGCGGCTCTCCAGGTAATGTTTGTTACCCCTCGTCTAAAGCAACGGTTCTCAATCCTGCTCTGCTCTGCACATTTTGCATGTCTCCCTTATTTAACACACCTGATTGAGATCATCAGCTCATTAGTTCAGTGCATGGATCTCTCTCCTAATGAGCTGATGATCTCAAACGGACGTGTTAAATAAGAGAGACATGCAAAATGTGCAGAGCAGGGGTCTGGAATTGAGAACCACTGGTCTACAGTAACTTTAACATCCACTGAAACATTCCGTTGTTGAAAATGTTGCTTAGTGGAAAACATTAGATGTTTTCAAATATTCATGAGTTCATTAGATTTTTAAAATATTCTTCACACTTTGGAGAACCAAAGCTTTTTTTTCCATCACTAAAAAAAAAAAACACTTTTTGGAACCTTTATCTTTAAGCGTGTATGACGATTGAGAAGTATTTTTAATGGTGGGGAACGTTGATCCTGTAGGGTCAGTGTCCCTGCAGAGTTTAGCTGCAACCCTAATCAAACACACTTAAACAAGCTGATCAAGGTCTTCAGGATGCAGGTTGTTGTTGTTGTTTTAAGGCTTGGAGCTAAACTCTGCAGGGACACAGGCCCTCCAGGATCAACGTTCCCCACTCCTGGGCTATAAGTATGAGTCTCAGGTGTCCCCAGAATTTGTCCGTTAGGTTTCAACTCAAAATACCCCACAGAAATTGCTTATTGTGAGTGGAAGCAGAAAAAGGCTGTTTTCATGCATGTCTCTTTAAATGCAAATGAGCTGCTGCTTCCCGCCCTCTTTTCCGGAGAGCTGTGCTGGTTTTTACAGATCCTACATACTTTGCTAAAAAACATCTGTTTGTTTTTGATTATAATGTCTATCTTGCTGAAAAGGAGTTTCAACTTCTGATATTTGTTTTGTGAGGCACACATCTGAGGTACGTACAGAAAGTGACTGTCACACGCATTCGAGTACAAAATAAGTAAATGTCTTATTGCACTTAATCTGTCAAATATAAACAAGTTTATGTTAATAACACAAGTTACAAAAACAGTCAGTTGTGTCTGTGAAGGTAAACGTTTAAAAGGTAGGAAAGAAATTGCATGTTACATAGCGTAATATACAGTAAATAAATCAATAAATCCACTGCTCTCTTGTCCGAGGCTGGGACTCTAAATAGTGTTATATGCTGGTCTGTGCAGCCAAAGACAGAACAGTTGTTTTGCTCTAACTTTTGCCGTGGTGTTAGGACCATAGATAAAAAAAAATATGTATATCTAAGGTTAGAACTGCGAAAACAAAATGGCGGCGATTTGGGTGGAAATGTACAGATTAGGGAGCAAAGTCTAAGCGGCTCGTTGTTTTCACCTGCGTGCATAGGGAGGCTTACCAAAAGTTATTGGATTGTCCTTTTTCACGTTTTCTGGGTTGGAAGTTGAACCGGGGAACCGTTTATAGCACATAAACATGGAAAAAATCAGATTATGTCACTTTTAAATTAGTCACTAGTGTATAAAACTGGCAGATTGTGTAGAACATTAGCAAACAGTGGTTTAGAACTTTTATTAGAATATTTGTGTACATATAGCACTTACAGAAGTTGATATTTTATTTTAAATCACAAGAGAAATATTTTTCAAAAGTGCTGTCAAATGTTACATTTTTTAATACATAAGCATACCTGCATGTGTGATCAGTAAAACATGTTGCCCATGCTGTTTAATTCATGCTTTATAAAAAAGAATTGGTTAGTAAAGTGTTCTAATGAGTTCTAATGAGACAACAGCTTAATTACCATCAAACAGAGGTCTTTCTCAAAAAAAGAATTTGAATTCAGCCCCCAGACATTCAAAATGAATCCTATAGACCAATTTTGGTATTTGCAAACAGTGATGATGCTTTTGGTAGCAGAAAGGGACAGTTTTCAAGTAGCAGTCTACATACAGAATGGAATAATGTAAAAACAAAAAGGTAAATTTGAGTTTCAAAATTCTAGCTTCTTGCTATTCTAAGATTATATATCACAGTTCTGATAAGAAAAATCAACTGGTCATTTTCTCTTTTCCCCTCGGCTCAGAACCATGAGTTTATATCCCTCATTTCTGTTTTTTTTTTTTTTTTTTCTCAGAATTGACAAACTCGCCATTGTTGAGTTAAAGACGAGTTATAAAGTCTGAACTAGGAGATATAAACTTGGATCTGCACGACTAATGGTCAGAATTGTGAAATAAAATGTAAATGCTAATGTAAAATGTTATATGTTTAAATAGTATTTCATACTGTAACTGTAGGGCTAATACAATATGTCCCCTATGAACTGCATATGTGGATATTATGTAGACCTATTGTTTAAATCAAATTTATGCTTTAAAAGTAGCAGGTTTCATCCATCGTCTATCCGTGTAAACATCTGCGTTTAGTTTCAAATGGCATCTTTGACAGTATTCAATAAAAATGATTTGCATTCCAATTCTGACATCCAAAGCCACAATACATTTTTTTTCTTATTCCATGGATTGTACCCATTTCCCTCTATTTGTTAACAGTGTTTTGCTGCCACCTCAGTGCGCACACACAGCTGCAAGTGATGTAACTGTGATGACTACTCCAAATTAGTCTCTATCTCTCTTAACTATGGTCAAAACAAAGTATAACTTCTCAGAACGTTACAAAACATCCAACTTCTCACTCAACTTTCCTCATCCTTTCTGAAAATTAAGAAACATATCAAATGAGACAAAGTGTCATTTGAAAAATGGGTGAAAGCAGTTAAGACTTCACTGATTTTGGTTTGGGAAACCAAACTGATTTCTTGTGCGGTTGGACTGATATTGGTCGGTTAGTAGTTGTTTTAGTCATTTTAGATGATGAAAACCCCTGTCGATCTGGCATATCTGATCTCATTCATTCCCATCTTCCATTAAAAATCTTTAAAGCTTGCATGAATGCAATATAACTAAAATGCTATGATTACTTGTTCTAGCTAAACTGATGTCAGCGTAATCTAAATTTGCTGAAAGCACGCACCTATGAGATCACTTTTGTTATTCTCATAGATAAACTACAGCCAAACCGATGTATTGAATAAATAGCAAATGGTTGGTGCAACAACTCTGATCAGTCTATAGCGGCTTGTCTGTCAATAAACGGCTTCTCTCCTCGTCAGCAGTGAACAGAGCTGCTCTTAGTCTGCTTAAACTCCTGCTACCAGCATTTCTCTCAGCATCATCCAACACAGAGCGTCTCACTGGACGATACACCTTATTTCGCCTGAGAGAATAAAAAAAAAATAAATTAAGATTAGGATGCATATGGTTATGTTTTTAAAATATCAGTTTGGCTAGTGATATTCACTTGTAAACCATGATGGCAATGAATGCAAAGACGGAAATAAGCACAGCGCTGGAAGACAGAACCACCTCAGCAACACGGGAGGATTTAGGAGTCTCTAAGAGAATGAAAGAGATAAAAATGTAAATTATCAGCTTATTGAAATGTTTAGAATTATGTAAATATTAAATGTAAGTCTATATGTTTATTTATAATTTTTTATAAATCTTTGTAATACTGAAGCGGATCAAAAATTAGACACTACGTATAAGTGTTATTACCTAATACTATTAAAAATTAAAAATGACTATTAAAAGTTTTTGTTAAATGAAATAAAATATTAGATAAACTTAACTTATAAAGAACAAAAATGATAAACGTTGCCTAGGCAAATGAAATATTTAAATAGAAGAACTAAAATTACTAACACTGAAATAAAACTAAGACTAAACAGAAATGTTTAAAAAACATACTAATAAAATGACAAAAGCACATAAAACATTAAAATTAAACCAAATTATAAAAATAAAATCATATATTCAAAATATTAATAAATACTATAATATTTAAAAATACTCAAAGATAAAATAAAAGAATTAGATTTAAAAAAAAACATTTAAAAAACATTGTTTAAAAAATAAACAAAAACATACACATACGTTTTTAAACATTACTAAAATTAAAACTAAAGAATGAAAAACAAACTTAAAACAACTCAAAATGTATTAAAAGGTACTAAAACTGAAATACAAATAAAGCTAAATAGAAATGTTAACCAAAAAAATAAAGACAGCAAAAGCACATAAAATGACTAAACTATATAAACGACATATAAATATAAAAAATAAACACTAATTAAAAAAAATGAATAAATACTATAATATCTAAAAACTAAAATAACAGCTGTGCATATTATGTATATATATATATATATATACACACACATATATATATACACATATATATATACACACACATATATATATATACATACATATATATATACACGTATGTATATATATATATATATATATATATACACACACGTATATATATATACACACACACACATATATATATATATATATATATATATATATGTGTGTGTGTACATATATAAAAATGCTAATATTATTATATTAAAATGGTAAAAAAAAGAAAAGATGAAGAAAATAAATAAATAAATAAATAAATATACAGACAAAACTAGACTACAATACTGAAGACTGACTTATGTCAGGGCTGTTGCCAATTGAAACTGAGGTGGTGGTGGCAAGAGCCAAGCCTCCAGGCAGACCCAACGTGATGTTAACACAGTAATTGCCCGGCGTTTGGAAAATGCGGGTCAGACTGATCTTGCATCCTTCACCGTAAGGAGCCACGTCCTCACACACGATATTCTTGACCTCCCGACAGGCCGAGTTAGCCACTATGGTGCAGGCCACTGACGGAACACTGAGAAAAATGAGAGAAGATGCTCATTTAAATGTGTAACATGTCTGTATTTGATCCAGAGGTCATTCATGTTGTAAATGTGATTGAACGTTTTTGACGCATATGACGGTGACATGCTGTGAAATGTCTCAGCTGCAGGGCTTCAAACACTCACTGCAGATCAGTCATCTGTGTCTAATAAATGCTCTTCACTTTCCAGCTTGTCATATGAAGCACACAATCTCTTGTCTTTGCATTACATAGATTTGTGTTTGTGTGCATCTCACCTGCCTGAGCAAGTCACCATGAAGTTTACAGATGTGTTGGTCACTTTGTCAGCCGACACCTTTAAAATCTCATTGGCTGGCAGGTTCTGCAGAGCTGGAGGAGGTTCTGTAGAAACAGACATGCATATAGATTTTTAAAATTATATTTTAGAATTAATTATTTTATATGTAATTTAATTACTTTTTAAAAAATTCAATAATTTAAATAAAATGCTTTTGTATATTGGAGTAAAATACAACCCTGGGCTAAATACAACCCAGTGCTGGGTTGTTTTGACCAAACCTTCTGGGTAGTTTTATTTAACTCAATTATTGTTTAACGATTTCTACGTGGCTGGCTTGAAATGAATCCAAAATAGGTTGTAAATTAAAAATCAGACACTTAATTACTAGAGGCATCAGCAATAATCAAAAGGTGAACATATATTAAAACGCAGTTTAAAAAATATTTATTATACATGTATTAATTATTATTTTAATCCAACTACTTACATAATTTATTAATAAATGTTAATTTATTGAACATATTAATATGTTACTTTCCAACCTATTTTGGGGTCATTTTAAGCAAGAATCATTCTAATTTAAGCAATAGTTGTGTTAAATAAAAACAACCCCCAAAATAACCCAATCGCCAGCTTTGCTCATCATATTTCACTGACCGCTGGGCTGTTTTTAACCCAGCATTTTTAGAGTGTGCAAAGTGTTATTTTAGTATAATTTATCATTGACTGTTTTTTGTTTATATCTTTAATTAGATTTTTTTTAAAGATACATACACTCTAAAAAATGATGGGTTATTTTTTTTTACCCAAATGCTGGTTTCAGCTTGTGTCATTTTATTGGGTAATTTTAATATTTTACCCAGGTGCTGGGTAGTTTTTTTTTCTACACTCTAAAAAATGCTGGGTTGTTTATTTATCTATCTATTTATTTATTTATAAATCCTGGGTTCAGCCTGTTGGGTCATTTTATTTGCTTATTTGTAATATTTTTACCCAAGTTGCTGGGTAGCGTTTCTGCACTCTAAAAAAAGCTGGGTTATCTTTTTTTAACCAAATGATGGGCTCAGCCCATTGGGTCTTTTTATTGGGTTATTTTTAATATTTTTACCCAGATGCTAGGTAGCTGTTCTGTACTTTAAAAAATGCTGTTTTTTTTTTTTAAGCCAAATGCTGGGTTTTTACATATTTACGTATTTACGCTGTATTTACGTAGGTGCTGGGTAGTTTTTCTGTAACTTAACTGCTGGGTCATTTTTACTGTCCATACAAATGATGAACCCCCTCACATACCTACTCAGCGCTAAGTCAATGCAACCCAGTGTTGGGTAGTCTGTGCCAAACCTGTTAAAACTGGATACATTTGTCAGTGGTCATTTTGTGTTCTGACACAAAACTTGACTGATGGGAAACTTCCTGAAAACCTGAAACGTCCCAAAAAAAAATTTCCTTAATGTTTTTGAAGATTTTATGATTTGACATTGGATTAAAAAAATACTGTATATGAACTAGGGATGTCACAATTCTCAATATAATATCGAACCGCTCGGTACGACATTTACAGTTCAATACGCGCTTGTGAATTGCGGTTTTGCATTTAAACTTCCTTGTTTTATTTCTCTCGGAATTTGTTGTATGTGCGCCCGCGATTTCACATGCTGAAATGAGGAAACGTTTCCCTGCTTATATTTGAAAAAGCAACACACGCAGAGCATCTTCCATTCTAATGATATGCAGTGATAAGCTTTTCTAAACCTGTTGTCCAACAAAAGAGTTCTAAAAACAAAAGTTATAAAAAACATTAGAACTTGTTTTTAATTTACAACATCAGTCAAGTGAGAACTTTTCCCGGTGTACAGAGGTTTGTGGGAGTATTTTGTTAATTTAAAATTGAAAAAAAAAAAAAAACAACACACTGAAGTGGCAAGATATCAGAACCAAACTGAAAACTGTGGTTAAAAACCGAGGTACGTATTGAACCATAGACTAACTGTGTTGTTGCATCCCTAATATGAACTGTTCTTGCATTTTTACTATTTAAAAACCTTCAATCATTTAACTAACCCAGCACTATGTCAAATGATGTATAAAACCCAACAAGCTGGGTCAAAATAACCCAACATGTGTTCTGTTCAATATTTACCCAGCGCTGGGTTGCCAAACAACCCAGAAATTTCCTCTCAGAATTTGAAGTTAAATTATGAGATATAAACCCAGAATTAAAGCTTAGTTTATGATAACTCTGATATATACCAACAAATGTTCTCAAGTTGAGAGATGTTCTCAAATGTTTTGGCATAAATTCTTGCTTTTTGAAAACAAGTGGTCCGACAAAATTCTTACCAATGATGTTGATCTCAGCTTCAAAGGAGCCGTACATATGGCGGAAACAGTCTAACTCCGTGAAGTGTGTGTGTTTGACCATTGGCCGTGAGGTGGGCTGGTTATAGGTGGAGCTGGCCTCAGGTATAGCAGTTGCTGTAATAGATGTCACCGCTGAATTGGTTTGCAATGGTTCAGTTGTTGGGACAGCAGTTGTAGGGGCTCGAGGAGTGGTAGCTGGTGAAGGACTGGTGATGATAGGAGCTGGAGAAAGAATGATATTAAATGCACTGTAGAAATGTCCTGTTCTATTAGATATAATTTAGTTAGAGGTTTTATCTTGCTTTGAACTTGTCTCACCCTTGGTGGTGTCCATTTTGCTAGTGAATGCATGAGTGCCAGGCGGTAGTGTAGGCATTGCTGAAAGTGAAGGTGATTAAATTATTTTATAGAATGACTGTATGTAGGCTGGCCTTTAACATGACAGCAGTTTTAAGTATAAGTTTGCTTTCCCTTTGTGAGATAAATGGACACATTTTGTACTGATGGATTATAATGAATATGATATGTCTGGCTTTGATAATAGGATATCTGTTGTCCGGGAGCATAAAGTGCCTGTTTTTATGAGATTACCTGTGGTCTGAGCCTGTGTAAAGTGCATTGGTGTTGGAGTTGGTGGCGGGCAGGGCACATGGAATGATGCCTCCACGAGGAGCTTGACTGTAACGTTTCCAAGCATGTTGTACGCGTGGGCTGCCACACTGCTGTGGGTGACCAACTGGTTGCCATCCTGAAAGTCCCAAATGAAGTCCACCGCATCAGCTGTCTTCAAATAGTTACTTGGGTCATGGATTTGGACGTTGAAAATCACATCTGACCCTTTGACAAAGATGTTTTTGTCAGGTTTGCTGCCTGCATGCTTTTGGGAAATGTTCACAGAGAGTGGAATCTTATCTGGATGAAGAAAAATATAAAAATTGATCAATTAATATTAAGGGTATATGTACTTATGTATATACATATAGATATGTGTGCGTGCATATATGTATTTATTTATATATATATATATATATATATATATATATATATATATATATATATATATATATCACACACACACACACACACACACACACACACACACACACACACACACACACACACACACCCCACCAACAACAGGTTTGGAATGTTGTTTTAGAATTAAAAAAAGTTCTATTGGAATGTATTTTAAAATTTGATACATTTCTGTCATGGCAAAACTGAATGTTCAGCATTTTTTAACCATTATACAATATTATTGTATATATATTTTGTAATCAGTTTTTGCTGCTTTATATTTTTGTAGAATCTTCTGGATATTTTTTTCAGGATTCCTTAATGAATAGAAAGCTCAATTTAACAATTTATTTGAAATGTGAATTATTTGTAAAATTATAAACATCACTTTTAAGTAATTTAATGATTCCTTGCTGAATAAATATATTATTTTTTTATAAATCTCACCTACCCAAACTTTTAAATAAGTGTATCATGGTTTCCACAAAAATATTAAACAGCACAACTTTTTAGTATAATTGACTGGCAGGTTCTGTAGAAACAGACATAAAAATAGATATTTAAAATTATATTTTAGAATTTATTATTTTAAAATGATTTTATAAATAATTTAGTTACTTTATAAAAATGTAATAATTAAAAGCTTTGGTATATTGGAGTACAATACAAAGTACAAAGTGTTATTTTAGTATAATTTATCAGGTTTTGTTTATATTTTGAATAAGATTTTTTTTATTATTATTTAAAACTTTAATAATTTTATTTTTTTGTCTTTTTAATTAGTGTTTTGTTTTTTAGAATATGCTTATATTTTTTTATTGAGTTTTAGTTTTATTTATTTTAGTACTTTAGTACAAAACCATTTTTTATATTTCATTTTTAGTTATTTTCAGTAATGATTTTTTTTCCCACTTCTTACAATTTTATCTCACAATTTTTTCCTTGTCTATATAAATAAAATTATTTATATAAATAAAAAATTATGTATACATTTTTCAAATATCATGTTATGATCCTGTATATAAATCTAATTAAAACAGGAAGAAAGTAACTGGCAGACCTGTTATAAAGAATACGGTACTGTCCACAGAGAGTGGGCTGTACTTCCTGCGCTCGCGTTTGCGGTACACCATCACCTCCATCACACCAGCTCCAAACGTCATGTTAGTGGTATTCAGTGTCAGATGGGAGGAGGAACCATCACATGTCTCAAAATACTGGCCTGTGAGGGAAACCACAGGATGCGTCCTTACATTATGTAGAGTGAATTATCAAAACATTGATATGATTCAGGTCAATGATTGGCTGAAACTCACCCATGGTGTGCCACACATACACATAACCTCTACGTCTCCAGTCATTGGTCTGAGGAAAAGGCTTTCCATCAGGGAAAACATTGCACCTCTTCAGATCTGCACACCTCCCAAAGCCATAGTCATCCAACCAGGATGTCCAGTTAAACACGTATCCCGAACGCATCTGTCCGTTGGCTGAAAAATAAATAGACACACAGATGAAAAAAGCATTTATATAAATACAACCTTTTTTAAAAATCACTTTGCAATTGTACGTTGTTTAGAGATTATAGGGGTATGAAGCACCTGAGGCCTCCATCATACCGTCGTCACAGTGCTCATCATACACCAGGTTGCCGTTGCTGTCCTCCTTCTGGCACGGTGGAAACTCCAGAGCTGCAGTGAACGAGATGCACGAGCCGTTCATTGCAGGACTGTCACTCGTGAGACGCACCCTCGGTGGTTTCTCTGTAACGTTCATGAGAGAGCACTGAATGATTAATGTGTGGGGTCATTCCTGTCATGCAGTCTTACATTTTCAATGTTTGGGGTCACGCATTACAAGTAACTTAAGTTATGTAATCAGTTTACCTTTTTTAAAAGTGACTAGTAAAAAAAATGCATGACTTTTAAATTTACAACAAAATATCAGAGTTGCTTTTTCAGGCGTTGTGTTTTATCAGCTTATTTACAGCTTTCAGATAATGTATAAATCTCAGTTTTAAAAAATTGACCCTTAAAATCAATAAAACCAGTGAAATGCAAACTCAGAATATGACGCAAACCTGTAATAATTAGATTAGTTGAATAACACAAATATACTTTATGTATTTAATCTCACTGTTGATGGTACAATTCAACAATATGAATAAGCAAAAGTGACTTTAGTTAAACCATGTTTTTTCATGTTTATTTATTTATTTTTTTTTGAGAAAAAGTAACCCAAAGTAATGCAACTTTTTCCATAAAAAGTAACTAATGCAATTAGTTACTTTTTAGGGAGTACCAAAATATTATAATACATTAGTTTTAAAAGTAACTTTCTCCAACACTGCACACTTTTTGTTATTGATAATTGCATAAGACACAAAACAGGGAACATCCAAAAACATACGAAGAAGCAAGAATTGAGAAAACAAACATAAGGACATCAAACAAGAATTGTGTGTGTGTGTATACACTGCCCTCCAAAAGTTTGGAAACGCCCTAGAAAAGTGGGGTTTTGGACAATATTTGTATGAATCCTTTTTAATTTGTGATCATTTTGCACTGATAAGGGACAACACAAACTAAAAAAAACTTATTTTATTACATAAACAGTTTGTACATAGAAAAACTTACATTTTTAATTCTGTAAAATATCCACCATTAGCAGCTTTATCCACCATTATTACATAATCTGTAATTAGCAGCTCTGTATAATCTGGGCCTAAATTCATTGTATTCTAAACTTAATTGGCAATCACTTGTTGAAGCCATTAAGGTGTGCTGACCCAAAAATCTTTTAAAAACCTGGGCCAAGTTTAAACCAGTAACCAGGCATCACAGCTGGCAAAGAGGCATGTCTGACTTTGACATGTATATATTGGCATTATTATGTAATCAAAATGAAAATTATTGCTGGTCTTCAGTGATAATGTCAAGTTAATGTATTTGCACAAAAAATGATAAGGATTTATGCTTTATGCTGATATCGTCCAAAACCACACTTTGCAACATATATATATATATACACACACACACACACACACACACACACACACATATATACATATACATATATAGATATATATATGTGACCCTGGATCACAAAAGCCATAAGGGTCAATTTTTCAAAATTGAGATTTATACATCATCTGAAAGCTGAATAAATAAGCTTTCCATTGATGTATGGTTTGTAAGGATAGGACAATATTTGGTCGACATAAAACTATTTGAAAATCTGGAATCTGAGGGTGCAAAAAAAAAAATCTAAATACTGAGAAAACTGCCTTTAAAGTTGTCCAAATGAAGTTCTTAACAATGTGTATTACTAATCAAAAATATATTTACAGTAGGAATTTTACAAAATATCTTCATGGAACATGCTCTTTACTTAATTTCCTAATGATTTTTGCCATAAATGAAAAATCAATCATTTTGACCCATACAATGTTTTTTGGCTATTGCTACAAATAAACCCCAGCGACTTAAGACTGGTTTTGTGGTCCAGGGTCACATATGTATATATATATATATATATATATATATATATATTTAAACATATTAAAGGACATATCATTTTTCAAGATTCTAAAAGGAAAAATTATGAATATTTGTCATTTCTTTCAAAACATTTTTTCACTTTTTAGTTTTTTTCCCCCTTATGTCTTTCCATTTTGCCAGTCTTTTGTAATATCACTTTAACCAATAAACTCATATTTTGTTGGGAAAACAACAGAACAAATAATTGATCAATTGATACTGGTTTGTTTCACTCTAAAACTTTCCATTATGTTTGACAAAACTACAGAAATTATTTTGATTTCACAATTACAAATTACCATTTCGTCATTGTGTAAATCATGTTATAATTAATATATTTTGAATGCTTGAGTCTGTATGGTTCACACTTGTATAAATTAATTTCCTACTTGTTTTGTATGAGTAAGTTAAATCAAACTTTACTTAATAGCAGGAATGATTTCCAGCATGTGTTACCAACACTTACCATGTCTGCGATTCAGCTGTTGTTTAAAGGGGGGATACAGTGATTCATCCCAAGGGTTCGTGTCCGGTTCCCATCCAGGGATTGGGAATGGAAAAGGGAGTTTGTGTTTGTGAGGGAACATGTCACCATAAGCTGCACGAATGACGGGGAAAAAAAGTATTTAAAAACATTGTGAAAGACTTCTGAAACTGTCATCTTGATTAGCTCGATCTGGTCACTAAACATGAAAATATGACGCACAAATTAATAAACTATAATTTACATAGATTAGTCATTTTAAATTTCATAAAATATAACGGCTTGTTATTACACAGGGAATTTGTCACTTTCTGCTCGACTATATATGCCGTGACAGACATAAACCTAAAAAAATATTCACCAGAATCGAAAAATGTGACAACTAGCCCCAATCTCACCTAAAAGAAGTCAAGAAATGCGCTTACTTTGCGCACTTTATTTAGTTTATACGCTTATGGATACTTTTTTCGAACTATACTGAAACAAAAAGCCTAAAAGAGAGGACTTAACATATTCTTACAGTCTGGTGGTGAACGAAATCGCCTATCTTGTAAAGTGTTTTCACAAGACTTGGCTACTCTCACTTAACTCGGCAGCCTAATTAGTCTCATGAGACCGCAGTGCGCGGAAGAAAGCAGCCTATTCCAACACGATAAAAAAAAAGTTATGTATAGTTGTTTCATTACTGTATCTCGACGACATTTTATGAATTTGACAGCCTATAAACTATAAAATAGTTTATGGTTTTAGTGGATTGCATAAAAATACGTTATCATCTTGATTTACCAATCACTTGTTTAAAAAATGTACTTAATTATTATAAAAACAAACTTGCCCAACAGCTTTAAAATGTAAGATTTAATAAATATATTCGTTAAACAAGTTCCTACTTACTTTTTTTGCTGTTCGTTACAGGAACGAACAATGCCCAGGCCATCACAAGTAGTAACATTTCCAAATGCACCATGTCGATTTGTTGGATAATACAAATATAATTTATACAAAGTTTTTTTTCTTTCGTTTGTCCCCCTATGCAACTCCAGCTGCTTGATCTCAGACCCCTCAACTCTCTGGTGCTCCACAGTCATCCGCACGAGCTCTAATTTAATACAGCAATCATGTGACGTTTCTGTAACTAGACTCATCTGATTCTTAATTAGGGTCTATGGGCGGGAGCTGAGAGGAAGGCTCGGAGTCTCATGTTGTTACTTTTCCCTTAAATTTCGAAACGGCCAGTTTCAAAATAATATTTATTTCCGATTGTTGACTTTATGCTTTATAGTCTTGTCTAAAACAAATGGTACACTGTTTATTATCCTCTATGAGATATCCTTGATCTGTCTTAGAGTCTTTTTTGAGAAAAGTACATTTTTGTTGGACATCAGTGTCAAGAATGTCCGAGATGATTATTAAAAATGTAATCTTTGTATTGTTTATTTTATACGTTTTTGAGAAACGTTTATACCATTGTCGTTAAAACTTTAAAATCGATACACTTGTGTGTACATCATTATTTTAAATTTCATATTCGTTTGTTTTTGAATTTTTTAAATGTTTCTTTAAGTTACAAACCTCACTGACTTTGATTTGTGGAAAAATTAGTTCGAAATATGAGAAAAGCTGAGGCTAAATAACGACTTATTTGCTCGTGAACAAGAAAATTAAGAGGTCTATTCAAGATCATTTTCATTTGAATGTGTTTTTGATCAGCTTATTAAGAACCAAAATGATTTAAAAATGTTATAGCTGCAGCATAAACTAAAAGGATCTATGCATGTGAATAAACATTAGCCTAAATATTGTAAATATTAATCAAAATCTTAAAGAATGCTACGGTCTTTTGAAGTTTACTAAATCAAACTATACTTAGCATAAACAATATGTGGACTTTTTATTGTTTTATTTTTGTGATGCACACAATGTCAGTTGAAATTCGCATAACATGCTGCATGTTTAACCGCATATCCTGTTTAAATAAATTGACATTTGCGTAAAGCACTCTCAGTTGTCTTTATACACGCAACTGTTTGTGCTGTCTTGCAATTTAAACTGTGCAAACATTTTCCTCAGGTTGTCATAAAAACTTGCCATCTCACTGCAAACCGTTAAAAACAATTGTAAAATCCGGAAGTCATAAGATGTTCGTGACAATAAGCCGTGATGTGGACAGATCTGCGCGCTTTCAAGTGACAAGTCGTTGGGAAACAGCTGGAGGTAAAAGGGACGAGAACATTTCCAAAGCGCAAACCCTCCTTGATTTATTTTAAATTAAGACTAAAATAGTTAGACCAAAAAATAATATCTAATGATACGGGGTAGCCTAATAACTGTAACTGATTATTCTAATCACAAATGAATGAAATATCTTCATTATCAGCTCCTGTTTACCCATAAAGGAAACTGGCATGCCATCACGTGGTTTGTTGCGTCTCTCACGAGCTCAGTTCCTTCCAGGTTTAATGTAATCATAATGGCGTGACTTTCCATGACATTACACGACAGCACTCCTGTCCACCAGAATCGACACTGAAAAGACAGAAGAAAACCACGAAACAGTTTAATAAAGAAAATAACTGATGAAAATTGTATTAACTAGCCCTCTGTTCAAGAACAGTCACATCGTGATGCTTTATTTGGCCACCAGGAGCTCCACACACTCCTCAAATGGTTCAGGTGCAGTTCAGGAAGGCTCATTTTGAGCAGAGGCGGACAGAGTACACAGATTCATTACTTGAGTAAAAGTACAGATACCCCTTGCTAAATTTTATTGAAGTACAAGTAAAAGTACTACAGTCAGATGTCTACTTAAGTAAAAGTACTGAAGTACTTGTTTTTAAAAGTACTTGAGTATCAAGAGTACATTTTCTAAATATTGCATTACTACTGCCACAGTGCTTACATTTATGTACAGAAACGTCCTACATGGAGTTATGAAAAATGTTAATGTTAATACCTTGGAGAATGTAAAAGGAATTGAAAGTAAAATCAAGTAATTTTCATCTTTTTACCATGTTGCTTTATTTAACATTTCTCACTTGCCCACAAGGCAATAGCACAACAATGGCTATTGAAAACGCTCTGACAAACCTCTGCTAGAGTTTTAATGGATTTTTTGCACCCACATTTGAACCTGACTGTGTTAAACACACCGCATACTCAAGAACATCAAAGCAAATGCTCAGCTTACATTAATGTGTAATATCAGAAAAGAAAATTCAGCTAACAATTGTGTGTACATGTGAGTTTCTCTGTTTTTTCATCAATCAAATCAATAAACCTAAACCAGCAAAGGCAATATAGCAATGTTCTGACACACCTCTGAACCTGACTGTGATTAAGTGATTAAAGAAAATCAGCAAATCAGCTGTGTTTAGGTCAGCGTACAAATAAGGAAAAATAAAATTCAGCTCATTTGAGTGGCAATCAGTGGCGCCTGCACAATCCAATCACGTTTGAGAGGGAAACAACAAATTGAGAGTTTCTGAGATTTTTCTTTTTTCCTTTTTTTTAGAAGAAGTAACGGGTACTCACGCTTATGGATGGAAATGTAGCGGAGTAAAGAGTACAATATTTGCCTCTCAAATGTACTTGAGTAAAGTCATGAGTACTCCCCAAAAATGATACTCGAGTAAAGTACAGACCCCTCAAAATTGTACTTGAGTACTGTACTCAAGTAAATGTACTTTGTTACTGTCCGGCTCTGATTTTGAGCAAAGTGACCATCTGAGTAGTCTTTATGAACTAAATCCGGCTCAAGCATTTAACAAAAGCACGATTAACAGACAAGAGAAATATAGGCTTGTTGGCAAACTGCAGTTATTTTAGTGAAAAGTATTTGTTATGCTTGTTACAAGCTAATTATTTCAGTCAAAGGAATTTTATGCTGTTTACAAACAGTAGTAGCTACCTAAATAGCACACGTACGTCTGCAAGATATCTGTTAAAGATCACTTGATCTGGAAAGCATCTACTGTGTACAAATATCTGACAGACGTCTGTAAGATGTAAGTTTTACATACATTCTAAATCATCTTAAAAACTTCTAATAGACATCTGTTTGACATCTGATAGGAAACGTCTTATAGATGTATTGCAGATGAGCAAAAAAACCAAAAAACTAATAGAGGTCTGTGATGTACATGTGCTATCAGGGTAACGTTAGCATACATTATTTTTGTCATAAACATTCCCGCCATTGTCTTGTTCGGGTATATATTGATAATTTCATAGTTAGCACTGTATGTATCTTAAATGGATACAATAAATCAGTTTTATCAAAAGTTTTTTAATCTTTTTATAGTATTTAATAATGTTTTGCACTTGTTCCAAACTGAAGGAAGATCGCTGGGTGGCGCTACAGACTCTGTTCACCAACCGTAAACACAGACGAAGAAGAAACGTCACCGGAGTAACAGAGGTGAATGATTTTTACACAAGTATTCTGCGTCGTGAGTTATTAGCTCTTTATGCATTGTCCTGTTTATTTTTTAGTATTGTTTATAATTCATTTTAAAGGTGTATTAAACAGAAAATGCCTTTTTTATTTAATAACAGATTTACATTGCTTAATGCTCACGTGTGTGAATGTCACTTCATATTAGAAGGAAGACACTCTCATTTCAGCTTTCAGTGTCGTTGGTTATTATTATCTACAAAAAGTCTATAACTAACCTGCTTTTTGTCTGTTAATATTATCAGGTGTTGGACAGGGATCAGACCGTCATATCCGATCATGAGTGTCCCGTGTTTTGTGAGAACGGTGGCCAGAAGTTTCGCCGGTGGTTCAGGACTATTCAGACCAGCTATTTGCTGTTTATGTAAAGACACAGTCACAAGGTGAGTATCCAGAATCTGGAGCTCTTTCTAGAGGCTTTGTATATAGTGGATGTGTTTGAAAACCCAGCGAGCTGGCTACCTAGTTGACATGGAAAAAAAGCAAGCAAAATACGTTTTCTAGTATGTAGAGAGGTGTTGAGACAAAGCCAGTCTTTTTTGCTTAAGCTAAACTTCCCTAAATTTGTTTCAGAAAAATGTCATCCAGGAGACAGACAGACCATCTAGAAAGAACTGCTAGCGTTCATAGACAAATGGTGAGTCCTCTTAGATTTTTTTTTTATGAAACCATTGACCACTTAACTATAGATTTCTCTGTGACTCCTTATAAATGGTTAACAGATGTTGTAGCCAAGTAGGTGAAAGTTCAGACACTTGTTCTGTGTTGTAGATCAGCCCGTGTGTCATTTGATATTTGAGTATGATGCAATCAGGCATTTGTTTGTTTATTCATTCTAGATATGTAGTATACTTATAGTAAAATGTTATTTTATTAAAATGCTATGTCATGTTATTTGTCGTGCTTTCTTGTTATGAATGTGTTTAGAGTTTAAAGTTATAAAAATGTATAATGGCTCCCATTTGTACATCTGCATGGCATAATGTGTTACATTTAAAATGCTTAGAGGCTGAAATGTAGAAATGTTGTTGCAGATTCTCTGTGAAGACATGATTTTATGTTTTGTGTGTATCCAGGAACTTTTCTCTGCACGTGTTAGTGACATTATAAATGAATCTGATACAGTAAAGAGACTGAGACTGGAGGTGCCACATCCTGACTTTAGCTTCCGTGCTGGGCAGTGGTAAGTACTGTAACTGTGTGAAATACGTATCGAAAACATCTAATATTGATGATAATGCAGAATGATATGCAGTATAATATGATGGGGTTGTTGGGTACACAACACAATGAAACGTTCTAGCTAATACTGTTCATAGATGTTACTTTATTTTCACTGGAAAGTGATTAATGAATGAGAACACATGCAATTTGCAAAAATGGACACAAGATGGCACTTTCCTCTAAGCCAAAATTCTCACTTCAGTGTGAGATCTGTTATCAGCAGACCATGTAAAATGATGAAAATGTATTCTTATATCCACCTCCCCTCGCACTTTCTCTCCCACTTCTGCTCTCGTTTATGTTATGCCTTATTGCATTTGTTGTGTATGTGTGTGAGAGTTTTGAGAGAGTCTGAGTGAGGTGAAAAAGTCAGGCGATGATTTATGCAGATATATGCACAGAAACTCCTCCAGACCATATGATGTTGTGTTCCTGCTAAAGAACATGAGGAACGTGAGTCAGGGAGAGCACAGTGCGGAGTGTGTGTGTGTGTGTGTGTGTGTGTGTGTGTGTGTCCTGACATATGTGCTTATCACTTATTCATGCTCTGCGTATACATATGGTGACTCCCAAAGCGTGTGTGTTGCTTTACTTTTTTAATTACATATTATTGGCATAAGTAATACTGGACACATGACATGTTGCTGTGTGTGAGGAATCTGCTTGCTGTCAACTTTCTAAAAGTACTTTACATAGTTTAGAAAGTTTTTAGTGTTTTTAGATTTTAGTTATTAACAAGTCGAGTCAATGCATGAGGTAAGTGGTTAAGTTAATTTAATATAATTTACTCCAGCAGTGTCTCATATATTATATTACAATATATTTGAATTGCACCCTTTTTCACAGGGTGGATTTCTTCATCCCAGGTGTGGATACAGTTGGAGGCTTCTCTATTTGCTCGAGTCCTGGTCTGCTGCAGAGAGAGGGGGTGATTGAACTGGCCGTCAAATACGCAAGCCATCCTCCAGCACACTGGATTCACACCAAAGTGAGTGAATGAATTAAAAAGTATATATACACTTAGGTTCAAACATTTAAGGTTTTTTTTAATGTTTCTGAAAGTGTCTTATGCTCACCAAGAATGCATTTTTTTGTTTAGAAATACAATAAAAAACTGTAATATTGTGAAATATTATTATAATCTAAAATAACTGTTTGTTTAATTGAATATGTTTTAAAATGCATTTTATTCCTGTGATGCAAAGCTGAAATTTATTAGTCATTACTCCAGTGTTCAGTGTCACATAATCCTTAAGAAATAGTTTTAATATGCTGATTTCCTGCTCAAGAAACACTTATCAATGTTGAAAAAAGCTGTGCTGCTTAATATTCTTGTGGGAATCATGATGCGTTTTGTCAGGATTCTTTGATGAATAGAAAGTTTAAAATAACAGCATTTATTTGAAATAAAGTCTTCGGAAACATGTGTTTACTGTCACTTTTGACAATTGCTAAATAAAAGTATTAATTTCATTCTGGGAAAAAAAAACCTACTCACTCCAAAATATTGAGCAGTAAAAGGTAAATAAATTTTTGTCTTCACAACCTTTAATCAGTATATTTTTAATATTTTTAAATATCCTGTTTAACTCATAAATTTGTAGCATTAAAGGTAGTAAATTGGTGACAAATCGTGTTCTATTTTAAAATTCTTGTGCATGTACAATATGGATAGTATTACATACGGTTATTCTACCATAAAGACAAAAAGTAGTATTTTATTTATTAAAGGATTAATTCACTTCCAGAATCAAAATTTCCTGATAACTTACTCACCCCCATGTCATCCAAGAGGTTCATGTCTTTCTTTTTTCAGTTGCAAAGAAACCAAGGTGAAACATTCCAGGATTTTTCTCCATATAGTGGACTTTAATGGCGACCAATGGGTTGAAGGTCCAAATTGCAGTTTCAGTGCAGTTTCAAAGGGGTCTACACAACATGGTTGCCAGGTTTTCACATCAAAACCCGCCAAATTGCTATTTAAAACTAGCCCAAAAGTAGCCCAATCGCATTTTAAGGGGGGTCCCCCTTAATACACATCTTTTGGTGAGGTTCCCCTGGTAAAATTAGCATTCCATGGGCTAAATTTTACATTACTGGACATGGAAAAACAACCCATGGCAACAGTGTTAAAGTAGCCCAATTCTGTGGGAAAACCGCAAACTTGGCAACACTGCTACACGATCCCAGCCGAGGAATAAGGGTCTTATTTAGTGGGAAAAAAAAAACTAAACTAAACATTTCTATACTTTTTAACCACAAATGCTTGTCTTGTACTCGCTCTGTGTTCATGACTTCACGTATTATGTAGTGATGTTGGAAATGTAACGTGTGACGTTTACAAAGTGAACGTGCAAAGAAAGTCAAACACCCTTTACACAAAAAGGTAAAACAACAATGTTGGACGATTTTAAAGTTTTGAGGAGATAATGAGATGAAGTTTTTTTTTGCCCTACCCTACCTTTCTCAACCAGAGTACACAGATGAAGAACTAACCACGTGTGATTTTTCCAACGTGGTTACATAATTCGTGAAGTCTAGCTAGGTTAAGACGAGCATTTGTGGTTAAAGTATATACATTTTTAAATTTATTTTACAGAAAAAAACAGATTGTTTTGCTAGATGAGTCCCTTATTCCTGAGTTGGGATTGTATAGAGCCCTTTGAAGCTGCATTGAAACTGCAGTTTGGACCCTCAACCCGCTAATCCCCATTGAAGTCCACTCTGGTTGAGAAAGGTAGGAAAAATCCCGCAATGTTTTCCTCAAAAAAAATTATTTCTTTGCGACTGAAGAATGAAAGACACGAACATCTTGGATGACATGGGGGAAAGTAAATTACCATGAATTTTTTGTTCTGGAAGTGAAGTTTCTCTGTGCACCAGAACTCTAACTATTTATATTACATACAAGCTGTTGTATGCCACTGTTTTATATGTTCTCTCAAATCATTTTTAATTGCTCTTTTTCAGTGCTCTGTGGACTCTCAGGTAGCTGTGAGGGTGGGTGGTAACTTCTACTTTGACCCTCAACCTTCTGACCCCGTGGTGGACCTGTTGTTGATAGCTGGTGGTGTTGGCATCAACCCTCTGTACTCCATCCTGCTGCACACAGCTGATCTGCTCAGGCACACTCATGGTCACAAGTACACTCCAGGGCACACACATCTGTGCTACAGCGCCAAAAACACCAAAGAGCTGCTCTTCAAGGTATGTATACGTATCCTTGACTTACTGCTGGAGTGAGATTGAAGCTGCCGACTGATTTTTAGATATCTGCTGTTTTCAGAACACCATTATTGACATCTGTCACGAGCGACCAGATAAATTCTCCTGCGATTTCCATGTTACCCAGCAGAGCTCTGATGTAGAGCAGGAACTTCAGCCTTACACCATAAGTGAGTTGCACATATCTACATTTAGTTTTATTATCCTTACAACCTTTTAATTAATTGAATTGTTCCCAGACCCGATTTGCCAAGAGATATTCTTGTGTCTCCGCAGATGGAAGGATATCAGAACAGGAACTTGAGCGCTGTGTAGATCCTGAGCGCACATTGTGTTATCTTTGTGGCCCTCCTCCTATGATAGAGAAAGTGAGTTCGGACCTGAAGAGAGTCGGCTTGTCAGAGGACAGAATCCTTTTTGAGAAATGGTGGTAGCGCAAATATTCACAGCGATCATAAAAACAGACTGTAGTGGCAATGGACCAGCAATGCCTTTGAGATCAGTTTAAACGCACAACAGACACTGTGTCTGCATTGTCCACATTTAAACAAGCAATTCTCTAGACTCTATGTTCTATTTTTGTTATACCTCATTTTAAAGATACTTAACAAATTGACCATAACCAGCTCTGTAATGCTGTACATTATAGTTCATTTGCTGGTTAACGGCATAGGCGTCCTGCTTCAGGGGCATGATGAAAGACTGCACACTCAGATTGCACTGGGTATTTTAGAAATCTGTGTATAATTATATATGTTGATGGCATTTTAGAACACATATTCATTGAAATGTTAGGGGGATAGAAAATATTGGAAACTTTGCTTGTTAATATATAGTCAAACCAAAATTTATTCAGACACCTTCAACATTTCTCACATTATCATAGTTTATTCGCTATAGTTTAGAAAATGGTCATAAAATATGATGAGAACTTAGGGTTAAACTGTGTCAGAACAAATGTATCTTGATAATGCCATCTTCCTGTAAGCCTGTCTCACAAATGAATTAGGTTGAATAGCTGTCAGCTGTTAAAATTTAAGTAAAATTTCACAATTAGATAATACCAATTTAGGTCATCCAATTACCAAGTAATGCTCAAATTTTGTTCAATCTGTGGTGTAAAAAGCTCACATTAGCAATTAAAGAAAAAAACACTTAAGGAAGACATGGTCAGGTCCAAAGTGTCTGAATAATTCTTGGTCCCAAATTCTTATCAATTTTACCGGTAGTCCACTGTATGAAGAATTTTTAGGTATAATATGTCACAGTTTATTTTGTTTTGCTATCCTCACTTATATAAATTAACTATAGTGTTCTGCAAACACTAGTAAAAAATATCAACAATTATATCTGTTGTCTGAATAATTTTTAGTTTGGCTGTAGTCTTATTCTGCTAAAAGGTGCTAAACATTGTCCCCTTTTAAGGGATGTTCTACCCAAAAATGAAAATTCTCTCATTTGCTCACCCTTGTGTCATCCTGGATGAATACAAACACGATTTTTAGGAAAATAATCCATCTCCATTATAATACAAGTGGATGGAACCCTCAAAGTTGATGTTTCAAATACCACACTATAGTGATCATGACGACATTCATATGACCCCAGCAGATGAATCAATGCCTTCTGAAGCAAAACAATAGGTGTGGGTGTGAGAGAAGATTTTAACTTTTTAAACCATAAACCATAGTTTCTGGTCAGCTGAGGGTTTCATCCACTTCCATTTTATGGACTCACAAAGATTAAAAATCTGTTTGTGTTCCACAGAAGAAGGAAAGTCATATACATAAATGATGGTGTGAAAAAATGAGAATTTTTATTTTTAGGTGGAATATTGCTTTAAGGCAAGTCAGTTCAATTGGCAGCTATATTTGTTACATCCCATGGGCGGCTATTTCCATATTTGCAAATACATCTCTCATCTACCTAAATTATACTTAAAACAAACAAAAAACAACCTTTGTTGAAACTGTTTTAGTTAGGGCTGGGTTTTGACTTGACTTTCAATTTGATTTGATTCTGATTCCCAAGCTTTCGATTCGATTTCCAATTTAATATTGATTATTTTGGATATATATCAGGTACAATACATGCCAAATTTTCTCAGAAAAAAAAAACTCAACTAATGCTGTAAAGTATACATGAGAGTCCGTTGGTACTACATTACTATAATATTAAAGGTTAAAATTACCTGATTTGTGTCCACTTTATTTTTCAATGCGGAAGTAAGCCATTTTCTGTGAATGTGGGAGACTTTCAGTGTTGCCAAGTCCATGGTTTTCCCTCGGAATTGGGCTACTTTAACACTGTTGCCACGGGTTGTTTTTCATGTCTGTGGGTTGAAGTGACCCCAATAACATAATATTTAGCCCCTGGAATGCTAATTTTACCAAGGCAACCCTGCTAAAAAAAAAACTAAAAAAAACAGCTAAGGCTGGTTTTAGCTGGTCATCCAGGCTGGTCTTAGCTGGTCAGAAGGCTGGTTTTAGAGGGGTTTTGGCCACTTCCTTGGCTGGCCAGGCTGGTCTTAGCTGATCAGGCTGGGAGACCAGCTGGAATGACCAGCTAAAACCAGCCTGGCCAGGCTAAGAGACTAGATAAAACCAGCTACTTCCAGCTTAAACCAGGAACCCTGCCAAAAAATGTGTATTTTACCCACCGGAACGCAATTTTTAGCGAAGGACCCCCCTCAGAACAGGCTACTTTTGGGCTAGTTTTGAGTAGCAGTTGGGTGGGGTTTGTTGTAAAAACCTGGCAACCCTGGAGACTTCCGGTTTATTAGCTGCTGTAGGGAAATAGCGAATAACAAAGTGCAGTAAACGGTAAAACTGTTTGCACTAAACCAGCCTGTTCATAATTAAGATAATACATTAAAATATGGTAAGACACACCAATTTGCAATATTAAACCGCAAAACTAACTGTTTTATACAGCTAAAAAACGCTGGATGTGAATGACAGCGGAAGCCAGACACAATAAATTACACTCAACTAAGTTGAAATAAATGTATTTCTACTCCAATTCGTTTTTTGAAATATAGGCATTTAAATGGTGGCTGTCATAAAAACTTGATGGATTTATTCAAACATAATGAACTAAAGAACTCTTCTAGAGTTAATTTTTCTAGCTGACTAACGAGTTTATGGTTGCCGAATATGTTTTTTCTGAGGTAAATGCTACGTTATGTGACATATTTCCACGGTTTAAACACTGATTGAGCGATTACATGAGACAGGATACGGATTTCGGTAAGTTGTATTCTTTCATTGAACATACCTTCGGATGTTCATGTATTTTCGTTCTGTAACTAGCTTTGTGTAGCCATGTTTCTTGAACTGAGGCGCTAGCGATCTATCACTCCACATTAAACAACGTCAAAACAGCATTTATTGTTTGAATACTGTAATAAAATGGACAGAATTTGAAATTTGAAAAGTAAAAAAGCACAAAGCGATTTATTGGATGGGAGGCACGCTAAAATGTTACGTTCAGTAAGTAACTAAAACAAGCTAGACTAATCGATTCTTGGGATTTAAGAATCAATATAGTTTTGTTAAAATAATAATCAAAATTATTATTATTATTATTATTATTATTATTATTTTACCCAGCCCTAACTTAGTTCGAATCAAAGTGTACAAATCTGGAAATAAAATATGTTTCATATTGTGCCTTTCAACTGTAAAGGCGGGACTACAGCTGTTATTGTTAACTTTATTTAGCATCATTTCCAGTCAAAATGAAGCTAACCAAAATTAACTTATAAAATATATTGATCTCCCAAATCATGAAGAGGATGGTTTTTCAAAACTGGAATGATGAACAAGATCCTCTAATAGTGCTGCAATGTTTAATTATCTTTGTAGAGTCACATTGAAAAACGACACTGAAAGCAGTCGCTGTAAATTATGCACTTTTAATTTGCAGCAAAAGCCCATTATTGAGAGCTATTTACACCATTAACTGTCTCACAGACGTTCACCATAACTGTTACTTTACAAATTTAGACATCATTTACTGACATCCTCACTTATATAAATAAATGAAATAACTGATGTAATACGTACTGATGAATTCTTGTGGATTGTATGCATTTGGGCTAGTGTGTGATATATTGCATATGCTAATACTGCATGGAATAAAATGAGTTAACATCACAGATTCACACAGGTACAAGTCTCAACACACAGGTCAGCGTTTAGCATATTCAGAGCTCCTCGAACGGATGTTTTCACATATTTGTTGCTGCAATGCAATTTAAAAACCCAAATAATTAAGAGCGGCAAATCTTTGCAATCTTACTAGCGGACAATTACTCTGTCAGTAGATGTATATGCTCAGACTCGGACTGACAATAACGTGTTCTGCCTGAATAAACATGAACATATTGTAATGGTTAAATATCCATAAATGAATACTGTCAGCAGACTCCAGAGAATAAAGCTCTCTCTGTTATGACCGCTCGCACGTCCTCGTGTTTACCGCACGTAATTGTGCGCTTTAATCCCTGATTGCTGTTTGTAATTTCGTCTTTTTTTGCCGGGCTGATGTTTGGGATGTCGATCCTCTGCGTGTGGAATTCCACCGTCCTTTCCGCTTGATCTCTCCTCTCTGGGCTTTCGGGCAAATTCTGCCCATTTTCTTTCTGGATAATCTCACGTTGTCTCATCAGACTTGTGTTTTCTCTTTCCATTCGTTCCATTTCTCTCTCAATTGTCGCCAGTGGTGATATCTCCCTCTCCGGTGTCCTTTTATTATTTAAGTTCCTCTTGTTTTGACCTCTGAGGTGCAGTTTCTGAAAAAACATACACACAAACTGTCAGACTCTGAGCTACTTTTGAGGATTTTAAAGCGAACTGACAATGCTATTACAATTTCACACAGCTCTCTAAGACAGCTCTAATCTAATTTTAGCAGGAATAAACTTTGTGCCATGTATACACACCGTCAAGTCTCTCCTCTTGCGAGGCAGCGCGGGTCTCTGGAGGAAGAGGATCTGTTTTGTGGCCAAACTTCCATCACTAAGACAAAAATAAATCAGAGGTATAAAATCTGTAAGAATTATTTGTTTCTTTTGATATAACTAAGGAGAGTTTTTGCAGGTGATATTTATCCTATTATTAGCCCCTGAAGTGTAACAGTGGATGTAATGCTCGTTTAAAGGCATAGTTCACCCAAAAATGACATTTTCTGAAAATTTACCCTCAGGCCGTCCAAGATTCAGATTTGAATTTAGCATTACTTCACTTGCTCACCAATGCCTCAAACAGCTGATAAAAACATTACAAAAAATGAGTCATGTCAATTACGTGTGATTATTATGATGCTTCTATTAGCTGTTTGGACTCTCATTCTGACGGCACCCATTCAGTGCAGGTGATCCACTGGTGAGCAAGGGATGTAATGTTAAATTTCTCCAAATTTCTCTCTTTTTTTTTTTTAGGATTTTTTTTTATATTTGTTTAACTATACCTTATAGGAACATAAGGGTTTAGTATGGATTTCAAACCTTTTCATTTTGACGATGGGAGTGGGCAGAACACACATTAGTCTCCAGCCATATGGAGCCAGAGACTGGAGTAGAGGGATGTAGTCTGTTTTTACTGCAACACCCTGTAAAACAGAAGTGCTGTTAAAAAAATG
Organism: Labeo catla; assembly: GCA_012976165.1. Lineage (NCBI taxonomy): Eukaryota > Metazoa > Chordata > Actinopteri > Cypriniformes > Cyprinidae > Labeo > Labeo catla. The sequence continues at coordinate 1,402,984 of VONZ01000060.1, read as the reverse complement.
TGTTTAAGCATTTCACTGATGTTCTGTTCAGACATATTGTGTGAATGTACACATATGTCTGCATTCATTTAAAAGGTATTTTGTAAGAAGAAATGTGCACTTTCACTGTGTAGAACAATACAATGAATTGCTTTCGGGAAGTACCACTGCAGACTTACATCAATAACAGTCCACTGTTCAACTACAATGGCGTCATACACTGTGGTTGGCCCGGCATCACCTGAAGCACTTTGAAAGATAAAAACACTCTCCACAGTGGAAGAAGATGCTGCAGATACAAGAACAGAAGAATTGGAATGGTTGATTATTTATTTTGGAGTTATAATAGTGAAACTGCTGAGTAGGTTAATAAAAATAATTGAAAATTGTATTAGGATTCTATTTTTTTTTAAATATAATTTTATGCATTTTATTCTTATTTTATTAAAACTCACTAATGAATAAATGTAATACGTTAGTACAATGTATGTTACCTCTCAGTCATTTGTAAAATGTCACGACATGTCCAGTACCTTTTTATTTATTTATTATTAACAATAAACTTAAATAAACACAGTCAAAGTACAGTTTTAACTACAATTATACATATGAAAAAACAAAACAGACATGTCCAGTACCTGCATCGTCTCCCAGGTTGAAGTAGCCGTCGATGAGTTGCGCGCCACTTCTGAAGTGCTGCGTCATGTGGTCCAGCCAATGGGAGTCAACCGAGCTGACAAGCCCCGCCTCCCTGTGCACCTGCAGTGGAACCCTCAGAGAAAAAAACTTCGGCGACCCCGACAGAACTATCGTATGGTTGTACAGCGCGAACACCTGCACACCTACACATACGGAGACAAATATTTAGTAAGTGTTTATTATGACTTATGTGTCGCTGTTGCTATATATTAACTTCAAAAGTAATAGAGTGAGATAATTATAAATAAAGGTTGTTACGGATATTCAGACAACATCACGATTGAGAGGGAAAGCGGACAGATAATAACAGCTAAACAAGAAGTTAATTTTGAGTAAATTTAATTTTAGACACAACATTGCCTGTTACTTTGTCTATTTTTGCTCCGCAAACAAAAATAATTCCAAAGGAATAGTGCGTCTCCGAGCAACACACACCAGTCGCGTTACTGACTGAATCAGAAACTGCGTCTCATTTCGGAGGCTGCGTCCTCGGGAAGTCGCGTTTGTAGCTGCATGTCATCAAAGATGTCTTATTTAAGACAAAATAGCCGTAATAAAATTGACTGTTATTCCTTGTGAAGTTTAAAATGCTGTAATTTCTTTTTCACTTTGCAATTTAACAGTTACTTTTGAACTGAATCGGTTGAGTGAATGACTCACTTATAAAGACGTTTCCTTCACGAATATTTAAATGTACCGTTGAAGTCAAAAGTTTACATACACCTTGCAGAATCTGCAAGATGTTAATTATTTTACCATACAAAATCCAAAATACAAAAATGCATGTTTTTTTTTTTTATTTAGTACTGACCTGAATAAGATATTTCACATGAAAGACATTTACATATAGTCCACAAGAGAAAATAATAGTTGAATTCATAAAAATGAGTATTTTTACATACACTTGATTCTTAATACTGTGTTGGTACCTGAATGATCCACAGCTGTGTGTGCTTGTATTTAGTGATTAACAGTTAAACTGCCTGCTGTTCTTCTGAAAAATCCTTCAGGTCCCACAATTTTTTTGGTTTTCATCATTTTTGTGTATTCAAACCCTTTCCAACAATGACTGTATGATTTTGAGATCCATCTTTTCACACTGAGGACAACTGAGAGACTCATATGCAACTATTACAGAAGGTTCAAAGGCTCACTGATGCTCCAGAAGGAAAAACGATGCATCAAGAGCTAGGGGTGTAAACTTTTGAACAGAATGAAAATGTCTACATTTTTCTCATTTTGCTTAAATATCGTATTTTTTTTTCATTTAGTACTGCCCTTCAGAAGCTACAAAAGATAATTACATGTTTTGCAGAAGACAAAATAATTTAAATTTACCCTGATCTTCAAATTCAAAAAGTTTTCACCCCCGGCTTTTATTAGATTGTTTTTCCTTCTGGAGCATCAGTGAGCATTTGAACCTTCTGTAATAGTTGCATATGAGTCCCTCAGTTGTCCTCAGTGTGAAAAGATGGAATCAAAATCATACAGTCATTGCTGGAAAGGGTTTAAATACACAAAAATGCTGAAAAACCAAAGAATTTGTGGGACCTGAAGGATTTTTCTGAAGAACAGTGGCAGTTTAACTGTTTAGGACAAACAAGGGACTCATGAACAACTATCACTAAAAAAAAAAAAACACACAGCTGTGGATCATTCAGGTAACAACACAGTATTAAGAATCAAGTGTATGTAAACTTTTGAACAGGGTCATTTTTATAAATTCAACTATTATATTCTCTTGTGGACATATACATTTAAATGTCTTTTATGTAAAATATCTTATTCAGGTCAGTACTAAATAAAAAAATAACATGCATTTTGTATGATCACTCTTATTTTGTTAAAATAATGAACATTTTGCAGATTCTGCAAGGTGTTTGTAAACTTTTGACTTCAACTGTATTTGAACAAATCGTTTGAGTGAATGACTCACTTATAAAGATGTTTTTCTCCTGAGAGAATGAGAGTGTTTGGTTGTGAGAATGATTTCACATAATGCGTTTTGCCAATATTAATATTCTACTAAGATGTCAATTGTTTTTCCGGTTACATCTGAGTCTTCAATATTTTGATAAATAAAATTTGTATTGTATTGTGTTAACACAATGAAAGTAAAATAATAATGACCAAAACTGAGATTTCATGATGCATCACTAGTAAAGAATTGTAATCAAATCAAATTAAATTCAGAGCAAAGATTTACACACCTAGAAAATATAAACTGCTTATATTATTTTAATATAATCTAAACAAAAACATGTTTTTATTCCTCTTCACCAACCCTCTGTCTGTATTTCAGCTGACTGCACACTTACGATTCAGCATCGGGGTGGTTCCAGTGCGCTTGCTGTGTTTGTCTTGGCTTTTGACCTGCTCCCTGTGCTCTCTTTTGTTGTTTTCTGCCAAATCACAGCTGAGCAAGTCCGGCTGCATTCTAGCGCTCTGGGTCTGATGTGGCTCTGATGCACAAGAGCTTAAAATAAACTCATGCGATGGCACTCGGTTCTTTAAATCCTCAGCTTGCGTACATTCACCCTCAACATTCAAGTACTGATAATCTGGACACTGTTGGTTCTCAGCAAAAGGATTCTGATTATTCCAACACTGGCTGCTCTCAGTGCTTTGTATCTGAAAGCTGTGATTCATAAAGTCTTCATTGTCTGAATTAAAGTTCGTATGATTTTGGTTTTGATGTTCCCCATTGTCTCTATCCTGTTGGCTCTGCTCACTCGCAGGACTGAGGGTCGGAGGTCGGCTGCTGTGATGAACAGAACAGGGACTGGAGTGCAAGGAGGAAAGATCTTCAGGTTCCCAGTGACCGAGAAAATATGGACCTCCACCTGGCTGAGGCAAAAACCCCACAAACAGATCACCCTGATCAGCCAAATCCTGCACCTGCATCCCCAGAAGAACAACAGAAAAAGTGAAATATTCATCAGTAACGTCAATCTTCATACCACCTGTTCCATTCAAAGTCTACAATCAAAGCTGACAATGAAAGTAAGTGGATTCCAACGTAATATGAATAATTTTACAGTGTCTTTGGAGGAGAAAGGTGGTGCGTTTTCCTGCAGATGCTTTTAAAATAAGCTCTGTGGAGCTGTGACAGGAAACGCTAATGAAAACCATATTTTCCAATCATCACACTGTCACGCCACACACACGCATACGTCTAAATCATCAGTAAATGTCACACGGCTCAAACATTACCACACACACACTCTCAGTCAAACTCTGCTTATCTCCAGATAAATGCAATTACTGAAAAGGCAAGGGGGGTGACGACTAATGGAACGGCAGATGAATGTGGGGTGTCAGTGTCTATGGAGCAGCCTGTCGGCTTGTTTTCGTTTTACAGCCGTATTGTAAGACCACAAAGACAGAGTTTAAAGTAAGTGGGTTTTCGGTGTCATCTTAAATGGAGTGATGACATTAAGTGTGCCACTAAAGTTTAGTAAGTGAATGGCAAACAAATTGATCTGCTGCTCTCTGTTTGAATGGAAACAAGTGCACTTTTAAAGAAGGTCTAACCTTTTTCACATAGCCCTGTATGACTTCTGGGTCAGGGTCCTGGTGGCCGAGGTAACACACGTCTGTCGTGAGATGAGGCTCAACCCAGTTCAGCAGGCCACTGTCAGACCCGCTGCAACAAAAAAGGCACTTTTGAACATCCATAATTCAGATAAACATGAACTCAAAATAGAGTATTTACCTTCTTTACGCAAAATCTTGGTCTTATTGTAAATGATTCATATGCAAATCTTATTCCAAAAAATATCCTTAGATATATCTGCAAGCAGCGATTACCGGGGTTCAAGCGCTTAAGGCATTCAAGCACATAAAGAAAAAGACATTGTGTCAACATGGCTGTAACCAGCTAAATCAGTGATTAAAAGGAGCATTTTTGGCAAATCCAGGTAATTTACCATAGAAATATTATGTTTTTAATGTTTATGACTGTTATAGCGCCAGCTGTCTGATCTCCTTAAAACTTTGCATGCTTTTTTAGAATCATCGCAATCAGTCGCATGTGCTCACCAGGTTTTGTGAAGTTGTGAGTTTTCCTTTAGACTTTATAGGATTTTGGGTAAATTTGGACAGGCCCCTTTTCTAAGCAACCCCGTTGATAGCTTCCCAAAGGGTAAATTGCAAATTTTTTTTCATAGTTATTGACCTAGAGAGTCAAGTTTACATCTCAGTCATTTAACAAACAATTTGATTGACAGAAGTGGTTCTAGAGGCAAAGTTGTCCAAAATTTTACATTCGTTTACGTTCTTAAAAAAATGTGATAGCGCCCCCCATTTCTCACAGACCTTTAAAGCCGTGAGTCAAACAGGCCCACTGAGTTTCGTTCCGATCAGCCTCCGTTAACCTTGTCTAATAGGTGCTCAAAATTCATCGACCAATGGCGGCCATGTTTTTTAAGATACGTAAATGTCCTTAAGACACGTGTGGCACTTGGGACCTAGACCGTGCACAGTAATTTTTATGTTGATAGGACAAATGGTAAAAAGTAGGTATAGCCATTTTTATGTTTTTTCCCTCTTATAGCACCATCAAGTGACCAAGCTCCACGATTTTTGTCCTGTGACTTCAGATTGTGATATGAGTTTGGCGAAGATATCTCATTCTGTTCAGGCATTTTACTAAAAGTGTCCCTGCCCCTTTCAAATGTTTTGGTGTTCCTTTGTCGAAAAGTCAAACTTTTAACTTTTTTTTGATAATTATTGATATTCACTTTCCAGAGAATCTTTCTGCACTCAAAACATCCAAAATACCCAAAAATTTTGCCAGGCTCACAATCAAATCTGATGCATGTGTTTGGTCCAGCGTGAGCCAAGGATTCCAATGACATAAGGCACTTGAGTCTGCGACTGATGCTTAGGAGTTATGAGCGATTTCGTACTTTTGATCACTGCAGTGCCCCCGTCAGGCCGATTGGGGCGAGCCTTGGTGATGTTGTCAGTGGTCTGAGTTCTACTATCCCTCCAAGTTTCAAGTCTCTACGACCTACGGTTTGGTCTGCACAATCAGTTTTATGCGAAGATCACTGATCCTTGGCCATTCTAACAATTGCAATAGGGTTTATGCGCTATATGCTTGAACCCCTAATAATCAAAAGTATAGTCGAAATATAATACATGACACATTGGAAACAACTTCCTTCTTCTTGTCATGTGACTTGGATTATATCTGCTACTGTGGAGTACATAGTATGTAAAAACAGAAATATTTTGAAATGTTATTAAAATTTAAATAGCTATTTTCTGTTTTAATACAAGTTATTTCTGTCATGTCATATCATTACTCCAGTCTTCAGTGTCACATGATCTACAGAAATCATTCTAGTATTCTACTTTTTTATTATTATCAATGTTGAAAACAATTGTGAAATATTGTGAAAACTAATAATTTGATCATTCTTTGATGAGTAGAAATGTCAAAAAACAGGATATATTTGAAATAGAAATTTTTGTAACATAAATTTGTCAAAAGTCAAATGAATCCTTTTAATTTCTGACATGTTCACTGGACGCCACTCACTTATTAAATAATGCAACATAGTAGTATATAATGCAAATATAGTACTGTTCGAAATGTGTATTGATGTTTACATTTCCGTGCAATAAGTAGTATATAGTATTTCTAGTCCATTTCTAGTGTATACCTGTGTGTTTCTCTGATGAGCACGGCCCGGTGTAACTGCTTCTGAAGGTTAGCACTAGCAGGGCCACAGGAGTGAACAAAGGGATGGACAGCAGCCAGTACGAATCCCTTCTGATACAACTCACACACCTGCACCGGCAGCTCTCTGACTGACGACAGACACAGCAGTGAGGACACTGCCACCTCTGAAGAGACAGACAAAGAGAGAGAGAGAGTCAGAGAGGCAGAGAAAGAAAATAATATATAACATTTCATCTATCTTTCAACTGTCATGAACTAAATAATGAACTAAAATCCCTAATACACCTTTGTGACAACTTACCTATTATAGTGCATGTATTGAAATATTAACAATGATAAAACAAACAATTAAATATATATATAAAAAATTGTATCAGAACATCTGTTTCCAATAGTGAAACATATTTCTTGAGCAGCAAATCAGCATGTTAGAATGATTTCTGCGACACTAAAGACTGGTGTGATGATACTGAAAATTCAGCCTTGCCATCACATGAATAAAGTACATTTTAAAATATATTAAAATTTTGATTTTAAATTGTAATACAGTTTCACAATATTACTGTTTTACTGTATTTTTAATTAAATAAATGCAGCATATATCAGTGTACCAAAATGTAATCAACTGATGACTAATGTAGACTCTTTTATACCACTTTTTTGGATAAATTCATCCAAAAAAGAAAATTCTGTCATTAATTACTCCCCCTCATGTCGTTCCAAATCCGTAAAATCTTCATTCATCTTCTAAACACAACTTAAAGATGTTTTTGATGAAATCCGAGTGCTTTCTCACCCTGCATAGACAGCAACACAACTGACAAGTTGAAGGCCCAGAAAGGTAGTAAGGACATTGTTAAAATAGTCCATGTGACATCAGTGGTTCAACTGTAATTTTATGAAGCTATGAGAATACTTTTTGTGCACAATGAAAACAAAAATGACTTTATTCAACAATTTCTTCTCTCCCTTGTCAGTCCTCGACGTGCATCGAAGACTTTTGTTTTCTATGCGAACAAAAAGTATTTTTGTAGCTTCATGAAATAAAGGTTGAACCACAGTCCTTGCTACCTTTCTGGGCCTTGAACGCATCAGCTGCGTTGCTGTCTATGCAGATTCAGAAAGCTCTCAGAATTCATCAAAAATGTCTTAATTTGTGTTCTGAAGATGAACAAAGGTCTTACGGGTTTGGAACGACATGAGGCTGAGTAATTAATGACAGGACTTTCATTTTAGGGTAAACTACCCCTTTATTTTTGCTTTTAGATGTGATCTTTAGATGTGATCGTTCAGTGATCACATCTAAAGATCATTTAGTGACAATTTTTGTGTCCAACTGTTTTCAACATTGATAAGTTTCTTAAACACCAAATCTGCATATTAGTCTGATTTGTTAAGGATCATGTGACACTGAAGACTAAATCACACATTTGCAGTCAATTCACCTATACGTTCATCTTGCTATGAACTGTGCAGTTATATATTCAGTGGAAACACTAATAAACCCCCCTCAGAGTCAAAGCGTGCTCAGACCGTCACAGTTTTGTTTAAACAAGCTTCTCACACCTCTGAAAGATGATTGCAGTCAAGCAGTGCTCAGATTACAGCTCACTGCTGCCCCTAATAGTGCTCTGAATAATGAGCGCTGGAAATTAAGTTTAATTACTGATTCCAGAAACAAATTGCTTGTAAAACCGTTGCATCAAAATACTTTCAAACAGTTTCTACAGCATCTCGGTTTGTGTGTCAGTAACCATGTCAGAAAGTGAACATGTTAACACTTTATTTGGCAGAGATGACTGTGAATGAAATGGTTCACACCTATCTTCTCGTGTCTGTCTTACGTCATTCATCCCCCTATTTCTACTTCATTTTGTTGCGTATGTAGCGGGGTTGAGTACATTAGCATTCTTGTAGCTTCATAACATTAAGGTTGAACCACTGATACCACAAGGACTATTTTAACAATGTCCTTACTACCTTTCTGGGCCTTGAACATGGTAGTTGCGTTGCCGTCTGTGCAGGCTCAGAAAGCTCTCAGATTTCATCAAAAATATCTTAATTTGTGTTCTGAAGATGATCGAGAGTTAAATGTTCAGTATCCAGTTTAGCATACCAGTACAAAGACATCTGACCCATGTATATCTCATGACATACTCCCATGAAAACTTCACCAAATAACAAAATCTGTTTGCAATCATCAGGTAGTGCTGAAACTGCGGAAGTGTCTTAGACTTTATGACGTCTATTAACTTAGAGCCAAAGCATGAACTAAATTAACCAGCACATCATGCAAAAAGCCAGCGGCAAAGGACACTCTATTCTGTAGCTATGCGTGAGAAAAAATGTGTTTGTTTGTGTAAGACCAATACACACAAAGAAGATTTCACTGCTCCTGAAAGACCAAATATATGGTAATCTGTCCCTATGTTTACTACAGGGAAATTCAACCTTCATAAAGCAGAATTTACCCAGTCGGGGGTTAAACATTTGGGTAAACAGTCAATCTCAGCAACAAACTCCACCTCAAGAATGCAGCCTGCTAAACAAATATCCCTCAGTCTAGTACACAAGGTCTAACAATGAAATCCAGCGTCTTCGGCAAATATATGTGACCCTGGACCACAAAACCAGCCATAAAGGTCAGTTTTCTAAAATTGAGATGTATACATCATCTGAAAGCTGAATAAATGAGCTTTCTGTTGATGTATGGTTAGGATAGGACAATATTTGGTTGAGATACATTTATTTAAAAATCTGGAATCTGATCAAAATATTGAGAAACAATCAAAATACTGAGAAAATCGCCTTTAAATTTGTCCAAATTAAGTTCTTAGCAATGCATATTACTAATCAAAAATTAAGTTTTGATATATTAACAGTAGGAAATTTACAAAATATCTTTATGGAACATGATCTTTACTTAATATCCTAATGATTTTTGCCATAAAAGAAAAATCAATAATTTTGACCCAAACAAAGTATTTTTGGCTATTGCTACAAATATACCCATGCTACTTAGGACTGGTTTTATGGTCCAGGGTCACATATGATCAGAGGTCCCGTTAACCAAAAACTGTCCGTCATTTTGACAGATTACACTGAAGGTGATGTACTGTAAATTGTAGCTGTAATTCCCACCCCTGTCCAGTTGGTGGCGAGTGCGCTCCAGACTGGCAGCAGAGCAATGGATCCAGAACAAAAACAAAACTGTCACGAATGTTTTCCTATGTGATTACGCACAGGCGAATACACAGAAGTAGGGCTGGGCGATATGGGCAAAAAAATTATCACAATAATGTTTTTCATATCAGTCAAATCTTTTCATAAATGTCAAATCTTTATTTCTTTCAAGTTTAAAGTCAGATTTTTGCTCCAAAGTGAAAATTGTAGAAACCAGACCATTAATTTTCTTTAACAAACAAAATATATAAATAGAAAAATTTATTTATGCATGTTCTAATGAGTTATATTGTTTCAAATCAAGGTTTGGGTTGTCTGATAATAATAATAATAATAATAATAATATAACTTCTTTTTTGTCTCTTAGAAATGCACATTTGATACCAGCTTGAGGATGCAGAGGTAAATTTTTGTTCATTATCAGTCAGTAACATCTGTAACATCTCAGTTTTATATGATTACATTTATTCTGACACAGTTTTTTTTATTTTTTTTTTTAATTAAGCATTGGTCTCCCATAGTAGCAAGCATACATTTTAAATCATGATAAACACAGTTAAAACCACACATAATGGCACCTCAGTACCATGGTAAAAATATAACTACATGGTTTTATAGGTAGCCTATTTGTATGAAAAACGGTAGTCTAAAAACATTCAGAATAAATGCACACATGCTATAGCTTAATCACAAATACATACATACTATAATTATATACCATTAGTCCTATAATAAAATTCAGTGTGAATATCCCACATTGCTGCCACAATACCATGGTGCAGTGAGTGTTACTACAGTAAATCCATAAAACACATAAAAATTATATCGAACATTTATTGAACTCTTCATATCATTTATCAAGGAAAATTATATCGCGATAATTATCGTTATCGAATTATCGCCCAGCCCTACACAGAAGCTACAAAGATCTATCACGCCACATTAAAGAGCGCCAAAATGGTATTTATTGCTTTAATTTCCTAATTAAATGGACAGAATTTGAAACCTGAGACTTTGTTTTATATTTTAAAAGTAACATAAAGCCTAGCCTAGTGCTATTTAGTGGAAGGAAGACGCACTATGTAATGTTCATTCATCAGCTGAAAACATCCTGTTCTGGTCGAGGCTTCTTTAAATGTTAATGAGCTCTGCTCGCCCCCGCCCCTCTCTTCTCTCTGTGGAGTGACGAGTCTGTTTACTTTAGCCACGTTTAGCCGTGTTTAGCCGCTAAACTTGCTAACTAGCACGTTATTAGGAAAGGTGATTGCAGAGATTCATAAAAAAAAACCCTTATACTCACTTCTGCTGTAAGTGAAGCTGGATCACAAATGATTTGCGCGAACATAGACACATTTATGTAGATTGGGAGGCGCATTCCCTTCCTGCGCTTCGGCATCAAAACAATGGAGGTCAGACAGTTACAGCTGATCTGAGGTAAGAGCTCATGTCAAACAACTATCGTGGGAGCGGCCTCTGTGGGTGTGACGGCACAACGACAGGCATCTGAGAACGGCTCGATTTGAAAAAGGGGATATTATTTTTACAGATTAATTAAAAACCACTGCATTGATTTTTATCATTATAGGGTAGATTTGTACATACACTCCCAACACACATTAATGTTCAAACAACATGAAAAAGTGAACTTTGCATCCGATGACCTCTTTAAGAATTGATATTGGTTCATTAAAATGAGAATCTATTAAAATCGAGAAATAAATTTTTTTTTTGTTTGTTTACCCAGCCCTAGCGTATTCTGTTGTTTTTTAACACTGCGCTGTTGTCCTGTAACATTGGATTCATGATTAAAACTGAAAATGTGAACAAATAGAAGCAATTAAATGTGTTCTTCAAATTAAAATATGAAAACTAAAATGATGGGTAATAATAGATTATGACAGAATTTTTACGACCCTGTCCGTCGAAATTACGGACAATGTTAAAGTCTAGCGCAACCTCTGCATATGATGTATGTTTTTATGGTAAAATATCAGATGTCGTAGCACAGTTACACATGTCTAGATCATTTTGGGCTGTCTGGATCTAGTAGCTGTAACTTAAACACCTAGACAATCACAAATATGTGGGTTTATACTCAAGTGTGATTAGCGCTAAAATCCAAACACACTGTATGAATCTGTTCTGTCTTATGTCTCAGACTAACAGGATTGGGCATAACATGAAAATAATTATCAGCTTAATGTCCAGAATTAATATCCATGCATCCTTTGTATTGACCAATCAGCATCCAGAACGAAAACCATCCATTTTTTTAATAACACTACTTATTTATTATTTAAACAAAGTTGTTCAATGTATTTTAAATGCTGTAGTAATTCAATTTCTTTAAATCAATCCTCTGAATGATTTTTTGAACTAAACGTGTTAGTAGCAAATCTATTAGATCGCCATCCCTTCTCCTGCTGTGCTGGCCTATCAGAACTGCTCTCTAAATATTGATATGATATAAATATTAAAGTAAGTGTTTATATGATTCATAAGTATAAGGGATTCTTGCTGCTTACGAGTGTGATGTTGGGTCCTCGGGGGGCTTATTTTATTTTGTAATAACCCGACGGAGAGTGGAACTGCATTATTTATAGAGACCAATTTCAATTAAAACCAGATTTTGCCTATAAATACAGTTCAGTGTCACTAGGGCGACTGATTTCCTCTGTTGCGCACACACAAACAGATAAATCCCAGATTTTAGTACTAAGCCCTCCCATCTTCAAGATCAGATAATCTTTGAAAGGATGCCTAGCATTTTCTCTCTCTCTGTGTCTTTGTTATTTCACCCCTGTCAATCATTCACATTCATTAAGTCACTTATCGTTGCTTTCAATATTGATGCCCTAAAACAAATAAACAAACATATTCAAACATCTCTGACTCTTACTTGTGCTGTCACTGCAGTTTGCAGTTTTTTGGGTTTTTTTTTTTTTATCTCAGTGTCTCTGTAGGCATCAGTGAATTTTACATATAAATGACCTGCCTGTCTGTCTACCGATAAGCAGCTAAAACAGAAAGCCTGGAGTGTGTGTGTGTGTGTGTGTATGTGTGTCCAGAACCTGAACGATTGCCGTTGTCCCAGTTCTCACATATTCCTTTTTTTTAAAAAAAAAAAAAAATATTTGATCTAGGTCACACTCTCAGATGCACACCTGCACACGTACACACATTTGTATTTGGATAACGCTATAAGCGCTAAACTTAACTAGTAAATGCAATGGATTGGAAAAACTAACAATATTTAAATTTTGCTAAATAAGCCTCGACAGAGTGGTCAGGACTAGCATTTATTACAAGACCAAGTAAATACTGATATAATGCATTGCTGTGGATGACGATGACCACTGAATGGTGTGATTGAATCATGTTTTAGTCAAAATTAAGTATTCCAGTTATAAATAAAATGTTTTTTTATTAATGTAGTACTGCAGAGAGCTTGCTATACACTCAAAGAACCTTTCAGTGAACAGTTCCTTAAAAAACATTTTAAAGAACATTTTAAAAATCTAAAGAACCTTTTTCAACTATAAAGGACCTTTTCTGCATTTGAAAGGTTCCATGGATGTTTAAGGTTCTTAATGGAACTACTGATGCCAGTAAGGAACCTTTTGTATATTCATAAATAATAATCAAGATTTATAAATGTACCTAAAGAATAATGTTCATTCATAACACAAAATGCATTAAAGTATCCAAATTTAGAGTGCGGTAACATAGTGGAGCTCATGATATAACCTTCACATGTTGGCCGTTTTGTATTTTTCATTAAGACATTAGTACGTTTATTAGCATGTTTTCTTCCTGGAGACCACTGGATGGTGCCTACAATGTAGGTGAATTTAGGTTTTACTATTACTATCCCTGACCCCCCTTTACAAAAATAAACAAGTAAAGATATGGTCACATCCTTGTAATTATGTTCAGTAATGGCCCATATACTCATATGCTTTCAAGTCATTAAAATGAGCAGGTCTGTTCTTCCACTTCAATCTGTGTCTTATATTCTCTCATCCTGTCTCATATCCTCTTTCTCTGAATTCAGCTGGATCCATTATTGCCTCTCTCGAAGCACACTAACAAAAGCGGCATTAGTATATTTAGAAACATAAGCCCTCAAAGAATATACACTGTTTTGTTGCTCTCTTGCTCTATTACTCTCCCTCTCTCTCTCTCTCATCTAATCTTACACTTTTTTTTTTCTCTTCCCAGTTTGAAGCTTTACACTTTATTATCTGAAGGTGGGTTTTGTGCATTTGCGTATGCATTTCATCAATATGGATGTTGCTCTGAATTTTGGAAAACAGCAATCATCTTTATGCTGTATGTCATCCTGTATATTAATCTTCTGATGCGTGAATTATGAAGTCATAAAAAAAGAAGAAAAAAATTAATTCACTTTCAACTTAAAAAAAAAAAATAATTAGAGTCATTGCCAATCAGTGCTGTTTTGGTATTATTTATATATTATAGTATTTTTCAATATATATTTTTTCTTTTTCATTTTCAAGTTTTGCAAAGACGAAAACAAAGCACGCACATTAATGGCAAAAATTCTCAAAATTGGGTGCTTGATAAAAAAATAAAAAAATAAAAACAAACAAATGGTAACATTTCAAGCTCTTTATTATTTTCAAGTTTTGTATGTTTTTTATGTTCCCGTTTACCTTTACTTTTATTTCAGAGTTAGTTTTATATGTTTATTTCAGTTAGTTGCTGAATGCAACATTTCTTATTGTTGTTTACTCTTTTTTTTCAGTAGAAATTTTCATCTAATATTTTTATTTCAGCTTTTGGTTAATAATAGAGCTGCAAAACGATTAGTTGTGATTAATCGATTCAAAACAATTCAAAAAGTTTATGTGTACATACTATATATGTGTGTACTGTGTATATTTATTATGTGTATATATAAATACACACACATACATGTATAAATTATAGAAAAATGTGTTAGATTTATATGTAAAATATTTATATTTATATATAATATAAATTATATATAAGTGTTTACATACAAATATATATAAAAAAATTGTAAAATATACACATATATATGTGTGTGTATTTACATTAACATGCTGTAATAAATATACACAGAACACACATATATAGTGTACATATATAACTTTTATTTTGACTAATTGACTTGCAGCTCTAGTTAAAGATTTTTAATTGTTTAGTTTTACAGTAGTTAACAGTAACAGCACTGTTCCCTTTTCTTTAATATATTGGTGTACTGCAATAGTAAATATGGTAAATATTTCAGAGGTGCCACCTCCATAATGACATGTAAAGATTACAGTTATACAGCAATATGGGTAAAATCCCATTCACATCAATGATAATTACACACCAGTGGATGATGATGTTTGTTTTATTATTAGTGCGCACTGCTTGTTTTGTGTGCGCCACAGATGTTCAAGCTCTTTAAAGTTTGGTGGATTCTGATTTGTTGTCTGTGTTTTTATTGTACATTAGCTGGAAAAATTATTCTCAAAGTAATTCTAATGATATTGTTCCTCTTTGTCATTACTGTTACAGTACTACTTCCCTATTCTCAAAGAATTAGAATGATTATTAAAACTTTATAGTTGTCATTATAGTTATTGTCCTTTGTGCGAACAGGCTTTAAAAGATCAGTTCACTACTGATTTAAAATTGAATTAAAATTTCCTGATAATTTACCATTATGTCATCCAAGATGTTCATGTCTTTCTTTCTTCAGTCGAAAAAATTAAGGATTTTGAGAAAAACATTCCAGGATTTTTCCCCATATAGTTAACATCAGTGGGGATCAATGGATTGAAGGTCCAAATTGCAGTTTCAGTGCAACTTCAAATTTCTCTACACAATCCCAGCCAAGAAATAAGGGTCTTTTTCAAAAAACTAAAATAAAAATGTCTTGTGTCTAGTTTTGAGGGGTAGATTATGTTCAAGCACTTATATCTGTTTTCTGGATATCTTAGTCTTGCAAGATGTCTTATAAACGCAATCTTGTCTACATATTAGATATCCATTAAGATTTCTATAACAATTCACTGTTTGTCATTCGTAAATAAACATAAAATTGCTAATGTGGTGACTTTTTGCACATTATTATTTTTTCATCCAGGAAACAGAAAAAAATTAATTACCTCAACGACAGTAATTGTTGTTTCACTTGCTGTGACAAGAGTTTTTCTATTAGCAAAATAAGACAATCAGCACTGCATGAACAAATTTACATTGGCTAAACAAAGTTTCTTTACTGAGAAGAAATAAAAAACTTGTTGAGAGAACTCAAAAGTCTTACTGCATCAAGTTGCCTTATTTTTTTTTATGGTTTCTTAACTATTTATTTTTTACAGTGTTCTTCTTTGTCTGTGTACTGTAAAAAGGTAGGGTAGGATGAAAAACTCCATCTCATTTTCTCCTCCAACTTCAAAATCCGCCGAAATTGTTGTTTTACCTTTTTTGTAAAGGCCGTTTGACTTTCTTTCCATGTTCGCTTTGTAAACACTGGGTCGGTACTTCCGCCTACATCACGTGTGAACTTTCCAACATGATTATGTTATCCGTGAAGTTGCAAGATGAGCATTTGTGGGGTTTTTTTCGAAAATGACCAATCATTTCACTAGATGAGACCCTTATTCCTCAGCTGGGAGCCCTTTGAAGTTGCATTGAAACTGCAGTTTGGACCTTCAACATGCTGATCCCCATTGAAGTTCACTATATGAAGAAAAATCCTGGAATGTTTTCCTCAAAAACCTTAATTTCTTTTCGACTAAAAAAAGAAAGACACGAACATCTTGGATGACATAGGGGTGAGTAAATTATAAGGAAATTTTAATTCAGGAGTGAACTAATCCTTTAAGGGTCAAGGTCATCATCCAAATGAAAATCTGGCCTTATAAAATGCTAATTAAAAAGGGACTTTTCATCATACAAAGTGTGCAGGAAATGGGTATGCGTACCTTCTTTTCCTAACAGGAAGTCCAGGAAGTGGTACGTATAGGCCACTCCTGAGTGTGTCTCCACTTGCGCTCTTCTGAGAGTGGAGAAAATCTTCCCTGGTGCTTCATCTGACCCTCGGGGCTTCGGCAACTTACAGCCCATGTCTGCGCACGTGGAGAAAAACAAAGAAAGAGAGAGAAAATGAGACAGATGAATATGGATAATTTGTCTGAAATATTCATGTATTCACAACTGCATTATTGATTTAACTGATTGCCTTGGCAGCAGTCCCTAATTGTCATGCTAATTAAGTCGGATTGACGTTTAAATAGGAACTGAGCATGTGCGAGACCGGGGAGAGGGCATTTCGGCATGTCTTTAAACACAACCGCAAACATTTAGATACACGCCTGCGTGCACACGCAAAGATTCGTCACACAGTAACATAACATGAAGGCTAATTGGAAAGCTAATCAACCTTCAAGCATCAACCTTTAACACAAACACACGTTCAACGTGTCAAACACAATGCCTCCTTCAAAACGCACACACTGTCTCCTTGGTTACCAGCAGCCGCAATCAGACAACACTTCATATTTGATCTGTGACTACACAACCAATCAAACAGCGGAATGTGTGGCCGATGAATTAGCGTGTGGCTAATGCTAATGAGCGTCACATCTATAGAGCGCTAACTTGATGTGACAGCAGAGGCACACCACGTGGGCCCCGGGCGCCAGCGCTAACACACACCATCAGGGACGGGTGGTTAGCTGCCAGCATTTCCGTGTCAGCGTCTGATGAGCCAGAACAGGTGAAACCGAGAGGAACCGGACAAGCCCAGTCTCTGTGACAACAAGCATTAAGTGCGCCACGATGACATGATGGGGTATGATGATGGGACAGGGGAGCGATGGATGGCTGCTTTTGTGGATCGGGGATGGGGTGATCATTTTATAGAGAGTTGTATATGAGTAGATCAGGATAGACACTAAAAACTAGTACTGTGCTTTATCATGGCACAGAATTTCATGGCACTTTAGTACTGTATGGTTACTGTTTTCAATACTAGATGTTTCAGAAAGTATGATGGCATCGCCATTGCAGTAGTTTCCAAAAGACAAGGGTTTTACTTACTATGGTACTATGTTCAAATACTATGGTAATGGCAGTGAGATGACTGAGTGCTTAAAATAATGCCAAAACAATGCTGTCTTTGCTGGCTGCAAGCAAAAAACATACAGCATGAATTACCTACTTGTATAATGAATTCTTGTAATGAATCGCAACACGCAACTTTGACTCAGTTTGAATCTGTTTGAGGAATTTTCACAGCATGACCTCACTGAATTTTTAAAGCTACTGAATCAACAACAATCTGACTGAATCAAAAGTCATTAGGCCGCATGTCCGCTCTGCTGAAAATGCCAAGCTTTGAGAGCTTGAGAGTATGGAAGCCCATTGCCACCACAGAATACAAAATGAAAAAAGGTAATTGCAACTTTTTATCTAACAATTCTGACTTGTTTCTCACAATTGTGAGTTTCATCTCGCAATTCTGATTTTGGAGTCAGAGTTGTGTGATATAAACTTGAAATTGCGAGCTCTAAAGTCAGAATTTCAAGATATAAACTGGCAAATCTGACTTTTTTCTCAGGATTGCGTGATAAAAACTCGCAATTGTGAGTTATGTCAGAAATGCAAGATATAAACTTGCAAACCTGACTTTTGCATGATATAAACTCGCAATTGCGAGTTATAAAGTCAGAATTGCAAGATATAAACTTACAAACCTGACTTTTTCTCAGAATTGCGTGATATAAACTCCGAATTGCAAGTTATAATGTAGAATTGCAAGATGTAAACTCACAAACCTGACTTTTTTCTCAGAATTGCATGATATAAACTCGCATTTGCGAGTTATAAAGTCAGAATTACAATATATAAACTTACAAATCTGACTTTTTCCCAGAATTGCATGATATAAACTCACAATTGCGAGTTATAAATGTAGAATTGCAAGACATAAACTTGCTAACTTGATTTTTTTTCTCAGAATTGCGTGATATAGACTCAAAATTCCAAGTTCTACATTTAGAATTGCAAGATATAAACTCGCAAACCTGACTTTTTTCTCAGAATTGCAAGATATAAACTCACAAATCAGATTCATTTATTTTTTAGAATTGTGAGTTATAAAGTCAGATTTGGAAGATATAAACTTGCAAATCTGACTTTTTTCTCAGAATTGCATGATTATAAAGTCAGAATCGCAAGATATAAACTCACAAATCTGGATTTTTTTTCCTTAGAATTGTGATATAAACTTGCAATTTCAAGTTATAAAGTCAGAATTGCAAGACAAACTTGGAATTTGTCAATTTGTATGTCAAAATTGTGACATAAACTCACAATTCTGAACTTTTCCCCACAATTGCGAGTTTATATCTTGCAATTTTGACTTTTTTCTGGGAATTGTGAGTTATTAAGTCAGAATTGTAAGATATAAACTCACTATTCTGAGAACATATCAGGATTTTTCCTCAAAATAAGACTTTATAGCTCACAATTTATACTAAACTCGAGTTTATGTCACAATTCTGAGAAAAAAGTCAGAACTGCGAGAAATACAGTCAAGATGTAAACCCACAAAATTGCGAGATACAAACTTGTATTTTTGTCTCAGATTCGGACTTCCTGAGTTTATATCATGCAATTCTGACTTTATAACTTGCAATTGCGTTATCAGTGTCTGATTTTGCAGATAATTTTTACATGAATATAAAATTGTTTACACAATATAAAGTACTTGCTCTGGTCCTTGTTTTAAATGATTTTGTTCCATTTTCCTGCTTCTTGTCGTCTGTTGCTGTTGTACATACAGGATGTGGCAGTTGGTCGATGTGGAATTTGTCCCACCCCTGCTCAACTGTGATTAGACAGCTGACTAAAAAGTGACAGTGATAAATACTGCGTTTTACCAAAAGTTAAACATTCTTAAAGTCTCGGCGCTGAGAAAAAAACAGAGTGCGCAGCGTGAAAAAAACACCCAGGGCCTTGTCACACTCCTGGCATTTTAAAAAGCAATTGAAAAAAATTACGCTACACTTTGGTGGACACATGGCCACTTTTGCCATAAGTAAAAATGAGCAACACTTGAACATTTTGGGTGCTTACAGGAAACTATTGAATGTAATGTATTGATATTATTGTGAGTATGTGTGTGTGTGTCCAAGGCTGCATTTATTTGATAAAAATACAGTAAAACTGACAAATATTATCACAATTTAAAAATAACTCTTTATATTTGAATACAATTTAAAGTGCAATTTCTTCCTGTGATGACTAAGCTGAATTTTCAGCATCGTTACTCTTGATCCTTCAGAAGTCTGATATCTGATATGCTGGTTTGCTGCTGAAGAAACATTTATTACCATCAATGTTGAAAACTGCTGCTTAATATTTGTGTAGAAAGTAGAATTGTGTAGAAAGTTATTTTTTCAGGATTCTTTAATGAATTTATTTGAAACAAAAATCTACTGTCAGAATATAAATGTCTTTATTGCATTCTTTAAAACAAATAAAGGAGTAGTTTAATGTGTCAAATAATATTAATTACACTATGTTACCAAAATAGTATAGAAGGTTTCAGGCTGTAAAAACAGCACTTACTCTCAGAAATCAATGGAAAACATTAGAAGGTGGAAAACATAACCTGGGACGCCGGCTCTGACGTAGAGCCTTATATCTACAGAGCATCTCTACATGGACACTTCATCATTTAAAGAGCTTTTTCTCCTTGAATTTTCTTTGAAACACTGGAAATAGTCCTGGTACCACACCATCACAAATACCAAAACAATTATCTCTCCATTGTTCTTTCAGAATGGATTTTTTGATCAAACTATCGCCTCAGGTGTGATAGTGGCTGGTTATCTGCTCAAGTCACATACTTCTGTAATCGGTTTAATCTCGGTGTTACCACAAAATGGTGGACTACAGACCTCCAATTGAAATATTTGGAAACAATAAGCTGCTTTAAAGATTAGTTAATTTAGAAGAAATGAAAGAGTAATTTATATTTAAACTGATAATATGCACAGGTTTAAATTCCAAGTCGGAGTAAATCACAAAGATTTACTGAGACAATTTGCTTTTATTATGAATCTGACAGCTGGAATATAAATGGCTAATTCACTGGAGATACACAGACCTTCACACCTGTGCTGAGTGAAGTTAATGCTGGCAGTCAAGCATCCGGTTCCACTCAGTTCCCTTCACTAGCCTGACAATCACATCATTACTGACGCTAATCGCTCGCCAGCAGACCGACAGATCATCAGTTTGCTCAAAGTTACTCAGACAACATTTGGAGAGCTATCAGAGCAGAAAAAAGAAACCACAGATTCTTAATCTCAGCTGAATTTGCAATGTCATCAAGGGAGCCGCAGACGCAAGCTTTGACAAACACAAATGCTGTTATGAGCACGTAAGCATCAGTGAGGGGATAGTTGCTCCCTCATTGAGCACAAAAATGACAGCACAGCAATGTGTGCATCATACTTAGCCTTTCTCATTAGGGATGTATCGGTACCATCAGCACCATAACTGTGATTTGACCATATTAGAATTTTTAGCCTTTATTTATCAGCCAATTTTGGATATTTTATTGGGCATGTTCATTACATTTGCTGTCATCTAATGAACTAATAAATGAAAACAGTAATAATTTAATAACAGTGTTAAATATCTTTAGTCTTAAATTGAATTTGCTTGCAGAAACGACGGATTCTAGTTTGTTCTTTCATATATATATATATATATACTCTGTGTGTGTGTATGTATATATGTATATATAAAACAAACAAGCACACACACATAGTGCTGTGTTAATCACATCCAAAAGTAAAAAAAAAAATCAAAACAGCGTCAATACAGTTCAGTCAAGAATAACTTAAAGAGGCTGCCAACGTTTACTAAACTGTGGACGAGCTTTTGACTCTTGCTGCTGGTTTGAATCTGGCCTTTCCTTTTTAACCAGAAATGTGCACGCTGCTCTTCTGATTTTCTGCGTCTTTTTCCCGTCTCACTTGAAATGTATCCGTTTTGATTCGTTGTTACTAAAGGTGAAACACGTGAGGAAAAAATTAATGATCAGTAGTGGGACTATTCTGTCATAAATCGCATACCATTCATTCCTGAACTTTACCGTCCGTTACCGGCAATGAAATTAGGCTACAGTTTGATATGTCCCGGTAAAGCCCTGCATTTCAGCCCGAGCCCGACGGGCCTCAACTTTTTTACACCCCTAGTTATAATTTAAAGCTTTCTATAGATATATGTATCATGTCTGTGAGGTAAGTATTCGCTGAGTTACGGTTCATTTTTGTAAAGCGCTCCTGTTGAGATGACAAAAAGCGTGTCATGTTTGTTTTCTTTCTTTTATAGAAGCACCATTTGCAACGTTTTGTTGATATTGAGAGTGCACACAAATAAAAGTAGACGGTCTACTGTAGACCCTTTACAGTTCCGAATGATGTATTATTCTTACTTTCATCAGTTAAAATGACAGAATATTTTACATTGTTTCCACTGAAAAAAAGCAAGTGATCGCGTTGTTGCCTCCATGTCCTGCAAAGTGGCTTTAGGTTCCACTTTCCGCACAAATGATTGGATATGCGCCTAATAGCACACATTTATCTAGGTTTAACGTTTAAACTAACATTGTTTTATACTTGAACTGTTTTATATCTATAGATTTTATTTTAGGCAAGTCGTGATGATTTGAGAAGGCAAAATTTTTCAAAAAGACTGTGATCAGTTTTCCGCTGACCGCTTTGTCGTTACTTTAAAAAACAAAAACTTATATTTAACGAACAACAACAAAACAAAATGCTTCAAAATGTTTTTTTTCTAAATTAACTTGATAAAAAACGAAATATAATCACTTTGCCACTGCATACAAAACTGAACTATTTTAATAGCTGAAACAGTAGTAGGGGGGAAAAAGACGGGCTCAGGTCGGACTCTGGCCGAGAATAGTTTGCCAGATCTTCAATTGCTTTTGCTTTCGTTTGAGGGTATTTAGCACTGTCTAGTACCTCCGTACAACAGGACCTGGGCATGGCAAATATCATTTTAATATCTATTCTATTAATATATTAATTAATATTAATATAATATAATATATTAATTAATAACTTTTTAATGTCATTGATTATCATTAATAAACATACAATTATAGTTAGTTTATCACTATCATCCAGAACTGGCAGTGATGAGATTCAATAAAGTCTGAAGTACTTCATGAAGACCCTGGAAATCTCACATGTGTTGAAAACCTGGAATCAAAAGTGTTTTTTAATGAACTCAAACATTTCTCATCAAATTCCTCCAAGACGAAATGATGTGAGCTGTGCTATCTGCATTTATTTTATTACTTTAAAGCCTTACTGTGTGTCAGTATTTGTTTCTAATCGTCAGGAATTATAGGAGAAACATAGACAAAATTAATACTAAGTCCATTAAGTCTTCTTAGCTATGAAAGAGCAGTATAAAATTATTCTGGGTTTTTATAGATACACTTAAGATTTTATAGATACATTAAGACTTAAGAATCACATTAAAATAGATTCTTTCGATTATTAAAAAGCATAAATGCAGAGTTTATCTTAAGCACAAAGACGCATAGACAGTTTCATACTCTACATCACAACTGCACTACACACTTCCCACACTACACACTTCCTGCATGTTTCTGAGCAGAACACACACGAAGATATTCACACACAATAATCTCTCACTGTGATAAGCGTGAGGAGGGGAGCGGAAGAAAAAAGGGAAAAAGAAAGATGGAGAGCTAAATTTAGGCAAGATGATAGGGAAGGATAATAAGTTGAGAGCACACATCGAATGCAAGGTGGTGGTGGTGGTGGTGGTGGTGGTAGGGGGGATCTGGTAACCAACGGAGACGAGAGATTGTCAATATGATGTGATAAAGAAAAGCCTGATTTACTATCCTAATGTGTTGCTCTGACAAAGGATCTTAATTTAATCATATAAATTTGAACTATGAAGTATAATAAAATTGTGTACAAATTAATTCTGTATTTACTACCTTCATTGCATCATCTCTAATGTAAAAAAAAGTATAAAAAGTACCAGAGTTTGCCATGGTACTTTGTGTGTTGTACATGTATCATGGTAGCACTATAGTATTCTTTAAAATACTATGTAAATAGCATATAGTATATAAATATGGTAATAATTCTGTACTGTAGTATATGCAGTGGGGCCCAAATTTCTGTATAAATGCTATAGATATTATATAACATTAAAAAAATTCTCTCTCTATATATATATATATATACACACACACACACACACCTTTTTTACATAATCTGATTTAAATAATATAATACATAAATGTATAAATAAATATATATATATTATAAAAATTTGATTTTATATATAAAATCTTATTTTCTGATTAATGGCAGAATTTGTACAATAAATAAATACATATATATATATATATACACACACACATTTAGATTCTTATTTTATGATTGATGGCAGCATGCGTAATAAAAAAAAATCTTCTACCATGAAAAAAAATCGATACAATCTATATACTATAAAAATATTTTATATAAAACGTTTTATTTTCTGTTTGATGCCAGAATTTATATATAATCAATAAATAATATTAATATATAACAATATTAATAATAATAATAATAAAAAGATTTATACAGTAAATGTGACCCTGGACCACAAAACCAGTCATAAGGGTCAATTTTTGACATTTGAATAAATAAGCTTTCCATTGATGTATGGTTTGTTAGTATAGGACAATATTTGGTCGAGATACAATTATTTGAAAATATGGAATCTAAGGGTGCAAAAAAATCTAAATACTGAGAAAATCACCTTCCGTTCTTAGCAATGCATATTACTAATCAAAAATTACGTTTTGATATATTTACGGTTGGAAATTGATCATTTTGATCCATAAAATGTATTGTTGGCAATTGCTACAAATATACCCGTGTGACTTATGATTGGTTTTGTGGTCCAGGGTCATATATATATAAATTTAGATTCTTATTTTCTGAATTTCATAATAAAAAAACCTAATAAACAAACAAACAAACAAATAAATAAATAAAAAATAAAAAGTATAATAAAATAAATACAAATAAATAATAAAAACAAATAAATAAATGCATTTGTAAATAAAGATAGATTTTATTTTTTGATTTATTGCAGAATTTGTAATATATTAAAAAAAAATTTAACAAATTCATAAAAATTAAAGTAAAGCATTTTCCCTAGCGGTCTCAGACTCACTGTTCAAGTAGGCCTACTATGGTGTTACCGTGGTGCAGTGATGATAATATGTGGTATTTTATTATCACTGTACCATGTTACCACCATAATACTTTTCATTGTAAGAAACTGCAACAAAATGTATTTTTTAAAACTGTTATCTGAAATTGTTTCTGCGAATGGGTGTGACAGTAAATTGTAGTCTTTGTAAACATGCAGCTGTCCGGTCCGAGCATGTTTGCGCATGTGAGAAAGTTTGTGTGCGAGATGTTTATAGGTCGCTATCGCAAGAGCAGGTTGGCATGGGTGAATATGAAAGTTGATGATAGCACATTCCCCTCACATTTCACAGGTTCGTAATCATCTCTTACTTCATTCCTCTCACTTCCAATCCCTCACCCCTGCTATATTCCTCTCTCTCTCAGAGTTTGACTGCTTAGCCTGTCACTCATATCAGCCTCGGAGCCCCACTGTGACTGTGAGTGAGTGTGTATGTGTGTGTGTGTGTGTGTGAAATACTAACCGAAGGTCATCTTCTTCTAGCAGTCGTCTCACTTGATACCATCATGTGTGAATGAACAATATGTGCCTATCCTGAACACTTTCTTGCTTATAGTCAAGACTGAAGCTGAATTCTAATATATTGATATTCTTAATGCATACAGTACAAACATATTTTAGTAGTATAAGCATCAATAAATGTGCGTGTTGCATTAAGAAATATTAACTCAATCTAATAAATTAGCCCTGCAGCTCTGCATCTGCAAAGGATCCTAACATTAGGAAAGAGTCTTAAGTTTAATTTTAGATCATTTCAGTCTGATTTTAACAGTTTGAGCGGCACAGTGCAGACTGTAAGCAGAGACAGCGGCAAACTACTGTATATTTTAGCACATTTTCTCATTTCACATGCAAAAGCAGCATCTAAATTAAAGTCTTAAAGGAAAAGGAATGAAAAAGTCCACAATAGTTAAAAAGAAAAACATTTTTTACATAATGTTAGCTTTGAAAAACTGTTCATTTAATTGTGAGGTCATGAAAAAATGTGACTGACATAAGTAGACATAACAAATAAAATATACAATAAGACCATTTAAAAGTTGTTTTTAATCATACCTTCAGGTTTTGTGTTAAAAAAAACCATACACCTTGTTTTTTTATAGCTTGACTTTTTTCTTTGATATTTATGCTGTTTCTCTTGCACTATTTGCACATAGTCTTTGAATTCGAAGTGAGCTTGAACTTTAAAGTGACTCATATCACATTCAATCGCAAATAAAAACGTTTATAACAAGTATACTGAGAACATGGGAAGAAAGACGAAGGTGAAAGGAAACAAGAGATGAATCAGAAGAGAATAAAGCAGTGACTTATGGGTATTACATAGTGTTAGATTAGGATACAGTGACAGAAAGAAACTAAACAGAGTGAACATACCTGCTGTTGTTCTTTGATTATGTCTCTCTCGATTTAGATCTCCTCTGTCGTTTCTTTCTCCTTTAATTATCTTTCGCTCCTTTGCGGTTTCTTTTAGTTTTCAGCCGTTTTCTCAACTCTCGTGTCCTCGCTGGTGTATGTGAACTGGAGGCAGGTGAGCGGATGATGATCAGTGCAGCTCCGCCGTGGCGATTCCTTCAGCGAACGTCTCCTCCTCCTCCTCCTCCTCCTCCTCCCTCTTTTTTCTCTCTCCTCTGAAATAATAATCTCTCCTTAAAATAATAATAATAAAATTAATTAAATTCACTAAAACCCAGAACTGTTTGACTAATGGTACCATAATAAACACCAAATCAAAAAATGCCATGTTGACTTAAAAGTTCGATATTATACAATGGACCTATGGATAAAAATCTATTTCATTTTGATTCTTCATTCAGTAAATCGGGTCGGCCACCTTTTGGAAATGAAGTGCCGTTTTCATTTTTTCTGCGGTAATTTAATTATAGTAAAACAGTTGACTAATATTAAATGATTTGCATTTTTGCAAATTTTCATCTTACCTCATCTCACCTTTCAGTGGTAAACTGACACATTCGCGCTCTGCTTCTGTAAACGGTAAACACCGCCTACTTTGATTTGATTGGCCATGGCAATTATTTTGACATTGACGAGCGCTGTTAGCCACGCCCATCTGTAAAGTAGCGCAGGTTCTCGCGCTATAACAGTGTTGCCAAGTCCGTGGTTTTCGTGCGGAATTGGGCTACTTTAACACTGTTGCCGCGGCTTGTTTTTTTTGTCCTCAATAACGTAATATTTAGCCTCTGGAATGATAATTTTACCAGGGGAACCCTTCCAAATTGTGTATTTTACCCATGTTGACTTAAAAGTTCAAAATTGTACAATGGACCTATGGATAAAAATCTATTTTATTTTGATTCTTCATTCAATAAATCAGGTAAGCAACCTTTTGGAAATGAAGTGCCATTTTTATTTTTTCTGGTTAAACATAGTCCCAATAAGTGGTAACTTAATTATAGTAAAACAGTTGACTAATATTAAATGATTTGCATTTTTGCAAATTTTCATCTTACCTCACTCTCTTTCAATAGTAAACTAGCTCAGGTTCTTGCACTACAACAGTGTTGCCAAGTCTGCGTTTTTCATGCGGAATTGGGCTACTTTAACACTGTTGCTGCAGCTTGTTTTTTTGTCCCCTGGAATGCTAATTTTACCAGGAGAACCCTTCCAAATTGTGTATTTTACCCTCCGGAACGCGATTGGGCTAGTTTAAAGAGGCAACTGGGCGGGTTTTGTTGTGAAAACCTGGCAACCCTGCACAATATTTTCCGAGCCTATACTATAACGTTAAACCTGTGCACATTTTTAAATTTTTGTGATGAGAAAGTAGCACATACTACACCTTTCACATCAACAAATTACAAACAATTTCTCCTTTAAGTTTCAATAAAATGAGCTCCAATAACAATCAAAAATGGAGCTCACAAAATAATATTTTTTTTTAGTATTTTTATTTTTTATTAAACCTGGTGCCTATTACAATAAAAAACAACCTTAATAAATAAAGCAAGAGTAAGTTGATTCAACTTTATCTTTTATTAATAACAAAACAGCAAAACCGTACAATGCCAACATCAAAATCCCAAACATATATACACACACAAGGCAAACCTGGAGTACAGTGATTAGAAGCTCTCAGACTATGGTACAATATAAACCTCAACTCCTATGAAGCCACAGGAAATGAGGAAATAGAATTGAGAAACTTCAATACAAGTCAGTCAGAGTTGGTTTTTAAAACTATCTGATGAATTTGCTACAGCTAATAAATCAAAGGCCCCCGACAAGAAACAAACCTCTAAGAACAGTGTTGCAACACTATGGATAAAATGAAAGTGCTTCGTGTTTAGTAAAACAACACAAAAAATAAAAAACATTCTCAATTAACAAAAAAAATGAACTGGTGCAAAAAAAGTGCTGGAAAATAGAAAAATGCAGCATGACTGTGTTCACAGTGATATCAATATTCCGTCATCGCTTTAATTTAAAACAAGTCAACCGTGCCGTGACCTGCTGTGACTTACAGGGCTCAGTAAAAAAAATTTATTGTAATTTTTGAATTAATGCAATGATCTTATTTATACCTCTTAACTGCACCAACAAAGAAAAACTGCGTTAATGAAGTAATGGAAGTACAGTGATAACGACCGATTAAAGCAGATTTAGAGTAAAAAAAAAAGGAGGAGGAAGCCACTGTACCCTGGTGCTCAATAACCAAAGAGAAAATTCAAACATGTGCCCTGAATGTGAACGCCCCAAATAAAACTAGTTAACAGTGAACACTCGCCAGCATAAGTAAACAAACAAAAGAACATTTTTCTTTTAAAACACACTGAACAGGTCAGAACAGTTACTTAAATGCATGCGGTGCATCACCAACAGTGAATCAAACTTTAAAATAAGCAAACATAAAATATAAATATGTATTTGTGAGCTTAAAAGTGTCTTTAAAGTTAGTTGGCCATGACAAAGAAAGAAAAACACAGACAATACAAATAAATGGGTGGAATAAGCAAAAGCGAACAAAGCTTGTCAAATGTTTCAGTGTGTGGATGTGTGAGGCTTTAGGTTACAGTATGATCATGTGATCATAATTGTCATTCCCTCAAAATACACCTTCGCATCACACCCAGGGTGACCCCAACTGCAACGGTGTTTCAAAGCACAATGAAGTACACTGCTAGATCTCCATCAAGTTGTTCTCCTCTGCTTCTATGGGATTTGACCCTAAGAAAAACAAATAGTTACTCTTAAAAGTGACTCTTGAATAACTGTACCTTCATTTTAGGTGCACAAAAACTTACCGAGAAAAGGAGTCTGTGCTAGAGACGAAGGCTACAGAAGGGTTAGCAAAGTTTGGACTCCACAATCCACATAGTTCTGAAACAAAAATCACACATTTACTTTCTTCTTTTATGGATGAGCCTTTCAATTTTAGCATACTTAATTTCCTTGAGGTGTTTGCAATTTTCATATTAAGCTAGCACTGCCATCTAAAGGCTTATCATAGCACAACAGTGTACAGAGCAATTCATTAACTATTGTTCAACGAGAAGTTCACTTCCAGAATGAAAACTTCCTGAAAATGTGATCACGTCACTGTCATTCAAGATGTTCATGTCTTTTAGTCAAAAAGAAATTAAGGTTTTTGAGGAAAACATTCCAGGATTTTTCTCCATATTGTGGACTTCAGTGGTGGTCGACGGGTTGAAGGTACAAATTGCAGTTTCAGTGCGGCTTCAAAGGGCTCTACACAATCCCAGCTGAGGAATAAGGGTCTTATCTCGCATAACAATTAGTCATTTTCTAAAAAAAATACAAATTTATATACTTTTTAACCACAAACGCTCGTCTTGCACTAGCTTGACCTCACACATTACATAATCATATATGTGTGACACAGGCGAAAGTACCAACCCATTGTTAACAAAGGGAACGTGCAAAGAATGTCAAACACCCTTTACAAAAAGTCAAACAACGACGAAGAACGATTTTAAAGTTGGAGAAAATGAGATTGAGTTTTTCACCTTTTCTTTTCTACCTTACCTTTTTGAACTGAAGTACACAGGCGAAGAACTAACCGCATTGTCCTTTTCAACGCAATTACGCAATGCATTAAGACGCATAGACACATCACGGAACTAGTGCAAGATGAGCATCTGTGGTTTTAAAAAAGAAAAAAAAAAAAAAAAAAAGTATATATTTTTTTTTTTAAGAAAATGACCAATCGTTTTGCTAGGTAAGACTCTTACTCCTCGGCTGAGATCGTGTAGAGTCCTTTGAAGCTGCACTGAAACTGCAATTTGGACCTTCAACCCATTGGCCATCATTGAAGTCCACTATATGGAGAAAAATCCTGGAATGTTTTCCTCAAAAACCTTAATTCCTTTGCGACTGAAGAAAGACATGAACATCTTAGATGACACAGGGGTGAGTAAATATCAGGAAATTTTCATTCTGGAAGTGAACAACTTTTAATAAACTAGTGGCACATTGTGACTGACATGCATAATGACATGCGTCATGTCCTGAGGGAGTTGCTCAGAGCCAAGTCATGAAAACAAACTATGATAGTGGATCTGGTTCATTGCCTAGAGCCCTGAGAATTCACAATCACTAATATCTCACGGTTTCATCTGAGATAAGCCATTGTCATATCACACACCAAGAAACTCAAAAGGTTTTTACTACAATTCACCAAAAAACATTGTTTAAATTTGAAATTAATAGAAATATTACTATTGTATAACTATTCAATATACTATTATACTATTGTATAAAATGTACTTCTAAAAGTTATAATAAAAAAATATATATTATTAATACAACTGAAACATTTAAGGAAAAACTATTTTTTTTTCTGCCACATAAACCATAAGCTTCAAAATCAAAAAAAAAAATTATCATCATACGGCCCTAATTGCAGAGTATTTTTAGCAAATCTCTGACCCTGGAATCTTTAGCGTAGACTAAAGTGGAGTTATTGCTACACTGCACCGGCATTATTAAAATGCTAGAGGCAGCTGTCTTGGACTAGCTTACACACTCTTCTCAAATTTAATTTAATGGCCAAGGCAAGAACACTGGGCTAACTTGTGCTTAAAATCTTTGTTCAGTGTATAATGTAAGCAATTACACTACAATATGAACAAATATTGGTGCACCTCCAAGAATAAAAGGACAGTAAGAATACTCAGTGTTTTAAAAGAAGTCTTATATTTTAACAGGGCTGCATTTTTTTTGTTAATAAATACATTTAAAACTGTTCTATTGTGTGATATTATTATAGTTTAACATTATTTTTATTTGAATATAAAATGCAATTTATTCCTATGATGGCAAAGCTGAATTTTCCTTCAGAAATCATTTTAATATGCTGATTTGCTGCTCAAAAAAAAAAAAAAAAAAAAAAAAAATTATATATATTTATATATATATATATATATATATATAGATAAATGGTTTAAAAGAGCAGCATATATTTGACACAAATCTATAAATTCACTTTTGATCAATTTAATTTGAATGCATTTTTTGGCTATGTATGGGCATTTTGAGATGCAACTACAACAATCTAGCTCAACCTCTTATGCTCAGTCCCTCATTTACCAACCGAGAAAAAGGGTAATGAAGCTGACCTGATTGACAAGCCTCGTCCTCTGCTCTCCACACCACTGTGGCAGGGGATACTAATACATACACACACACAAAAAACAAATAAATAAATAAATAAGTAAATAAATACCCCACCGGTCAGTTTTCTCTGAGAGTTTTTCCAGTAATACGTCCAGAAAGCACAAGATATCCAAAAGCAAATATGTGCGTATTTGAGAGATGAAAGCAATGTGGCCATGTGTGTTTGTGTGCCCAGGAGACTGCGTACCTGGTAGGCATACGTGGTCTGTGCATAGTTCATGGGCACCTGTGGGACAATAAATCCTGGAGGACTGGTGTACGAATAAGGCTATGAAGACAGATAGGAAAAACAGATGAAAACACTGATATTTTACAGTCTTTGGGATGTGCACAATTTCAGGAAGCAGAATGATGTTAATATGCAGGGTGTCATGGTTTGTATGAGCATTGTGTAGTTACCTGCATGTACTGATTCCCTCCATTGAAGACAGGAGAGGGCGGGGCCAGGCCTGGGGGACAGCAGCTGCAGTACATATACGGTGTGGGGCTTATCCACTGTGATGGACCAATCATTGGAGACGACACTGACCCTAAGAGTAAGATTCCAACAAATGAGAAATGAAATTACATAATTTGTCAGTTAAGATTACATTTATTATTGCATAAGTCAATTAAAAAGATATGACCATTTTCAATTATGTCCACTACCAATCCTTGAAACTGAAACAAGTACAAATGTCTCCAATAAAACAAAAACTTATTCAATATAGCAATTACATGACTTTTGTACAAGACAGACCAAAGAGACAGCGATGGGCAGGGACTCACGAGAATTTCTCTCTTTCATGATGGCAGGTCCCAGTTTGAGTTTTTTCCCTTTAAAACTGATCGGCTGCTGTAGAAGAATTGAAATGTACAAGATGTCAAGATACCCTCATAATATCAACACCCAGACAGAAAAGATAGAAAAAAAGTCATGCAGGCAAGTAAAAGTGACCTCCTTACATCGACGATAGTCTGGATATCAACGTCCTCGCTGAAATAAACGAAACCATACCTGTGTGGAAGATGATGGGCAACAATTTAGATGTGATGGGTAAAAACATTTGAAAGCAGTTTCCAAGAAATATTCTAAAAAAGGATAGTTTACACCACAAATAACAATTCAGTTGTCGTTTACTCAAAAATCAAAAATGACTTTATTTGAATGGCATGAAAGTAAATGACAAAAAAAAAAAAAGAAAAAAATTGTATGTATGCAAATTGTATATCCAAGGTACACATTTCTAGTAATTGTGCAGTTATCTTAGTTGATAATTCTTTATATTAATATACTTATATACTTAACTCTATTAACTCTCATACTAAAATAAAAAAAAAAAAAAAACATTTTGCATAACTGTACTAAAATTGTTTATTTCCCCCAAATAAAGGATTATGTGTTCCTTTTTGTCACTACCGAAACAATGATGACATGTTTCGGTTGTGCCTTTTATGGTAGTGACAATTTTATGGGATAAACACCCAAAAAAACCCAATATTGTCACTACCAAATCTTCACCAAATGTTTCGGTCGTGACAATTTTTAATACTTTTGAATCTAGCTCAAAGATGCTAATAGGCACATGGTTAGCTAGCACAGTTCTAAACAGTAGTACACATATAAAAACTGAATGTTATGGAATAACCCCCAAAAAAGTATGTTTAATGATAGAAAAATGGTGTTCGGTAGTGACACTCATTAAAGTCACCCTGATTTTTCATACTTTTGAACACATTTACCTCAAAAAGATGGGACCTATCTACTCACATGTAGCTATAAGAGCGAGCGACACAGGAATATTTCCTGATCATAAATGTAGGGGTGTAGTTAAAATCAGTCTCAGCCAATAGACTAAAACACATGACATGAAAAATGCGGGACTTTTTTTTTTTCATAATGTACAATGGACATTAAAAAAAAATTTTTTTTTGAACTTCACTTTTTTTTTTTAATTATTTTAAAAAACAACAATTGAATAAAATGCAAAAACAGTTTCAATATCATTTTCCTAAGCTGAAATTTAGACATCAGGGTTTAGGACAGCCCTAGGTTTTAGAAAGTTTTTGACCACTTTTTTTTTATCTGTTCACTCACCCTTTGCATATTCCTCCTCGATAAGTGATGATTTTCACTTCTTTCACAGACCCGTACTTGGCAAAGAACTCCCTGATCTCGTTCTCGTCCACCTGAAAGAAAAGGTACCAGTTTGGAGAGTACATAAAAACTGAGTTTACAATTCTACTACACCAGTTTGAACAGTAAATAAGCCCACAGAAACAGTCAAAGCCTCGGTTTATGGTGAACGTCATTACCTTCATGTCAATCCCGCCGACGAACAGTGTGTTGGGCGTCATCTTGCCCTCAGGTAAAATATAACCGTTAGACAACTTCAGAGAAGACGGAAAGCCCTGACGGTGCTTCTGGATATCCTGTATGTATTTCACAACATTTTCGGCATTATATCAACACACATTATTAACAAGACAATGAACACGTAGGAAGTACAACATGAAGCCCTCAAAAAACAACCAGTAGCCACAGGTCGTTGAGGTTCAAAATGCGATTACCTGTGAATACAAGCCACATATGAGGCACAGGGGTAACTGAACGCCCTGATACATTTTAGATTTGAAGTAACGTTAACGTTGAGGCCACACGTTTTGTTAACTATTCCCTAGAAAAATACACCCCAAAGATAAACGAAATGCTAAACGAAGACAAAATGCTCGACACACACGCGGCCGAAACCGGGCCGATCTCCAACAAGATCTTTTTATGTTTCTTCATTAAGCAATCTGGGCTAAAATTAGTTAATTGGACGAACATTTGTGCTCTCCTGACAGATGTATATAATCTAATGGCTGACGGTCTGATTTCATGTAACGTTAATGGCGAGTTTACCGCGCGAAATTTGTACAGCAACGAACTTGATATTAAAAACAGCGAACTTCATAGATGCCGCCTGAGAGATTAAATGATCAAATATTATAACTACTTATGTTACTTACCATATCTAAAACAATTAAAATGGCAAGTTAATGAAGTTCGTGGCTCGTTGGATCTGTGCTTCTTGCTGGAGTTGTATTAAAGCGCCACACCCATTCTCAGTCCTAATTGGAAAATAAATACCAAATAAGGCGAATTTTAAAGTTTTTTAACACTGTTAACAACATACATCTTTTATCGTGAATTGGTCAGAACTCAAACATTACACGCTCTAATTATTTCTAAAATGATAAAACTAATTTGGTAGAGTCTAAAAGTTACCACACGAAAGTTTGGTAATGTACTTGAGGACCTTGAAAACATAGTATGAACTTTATGGGCCTTCAAAATGTAGTTAAGCATTTTAAATGCAAAATAAATCAGATTTACATACATTACTACATGCAATATAGTCTGAATTTGACATCTAATTTGATGAAACGCTAGTTAATTTATTATTAATGAGAAGCCAATCTTGCCATAGCAATAACTGACCGCTAGATGTCGCGTTTGAAAATTATTAGTTGCCTATTTGAAATGAATTTTTGGTTATGTGCCTCAAAACCAGTTTAACTCACTTACTGTATGCTGTTTAGGTAGTGTAAGGACAATTATCATTTCTACAGAAAATGGAAAATAATTGAAATATAACAAGGAAAGTATGCCGTGCACAAAGCTTTGGATTAGACAAGAGTAATGCTTTTTATTCATCCAGAGTTAATAGGATATCAGTATTAGAAACATCCCTCGTGTCATGTGCAAAACAATACACAGTTACCACGGGAACCAAGACAAAATGAAACTACTGACACCAGAGAAATACTAGAACATAAAAGTTTCACAAATCATTGGCTTAAAAATGATGACAAATATGAAAGAAGAAAAAATCCATAATTTAACAAAAGACTATGTTGTGGTCTGTGGACTAAAATTGCAAATCTTAAAAAAAAAAAAAGAAAATACAGACAAAAATGGACAACGGTTCAGGCACTGGTTCATGGAAAATCAGTAAAGATGAGTGAGTGAATGAGAGCGACACTTGATAAAGCTCTCTACTACTACTACATTGAGCATCTGTCAATGTCCCACCTTCATCACAACACTTAGCACTCCAAAAAAAGGACAAAGACAGCGATAGAGGGAGAACTGTAGCAAATATAGCTTTTATCTGAGGCAGAGAGTGTGTTAAATGTATTTCACAGGATATTGATTTAGGAGAAAACAAATATAGGTTTTCCACATAAACGTCAGGGTGATGTCTGAAACTTTCAGTTGTAAGCGCTTTTTCAAAGAAAATTACAGAACGGAGAATCTCATTTGAGACTTTCTATGGCTTTGGATTCTACATTTAGGTAACGGAGCAAAGGATCCATGGTATACATGGTATAGGGCCTTATATTTGGGGCACAAAAAAAAAAAAAAAAAAAAAGAGAAACGTTTGAATTCGGATGTACTTAAATACACAGCCAGAGGTCCAGGAGGATTTAAGAAACAAGGTGTGTGGTTTAGTTATTCATTTACAGGGCATGGGGCACATGAGGCAATCAGAGTTCATATGTGCAAACGTCCAGCAGAGTTTCTTAAGTGTTGAAGATGGATCCAGTCATATTTAGGGGAGATCCAGGTTCAAAGGTCAGTAGGATTAAC
This sequence comes from Labeo catla, assembly GCA_012976165.1. Classification (NCBI taxonomy): domain Eukaryota; kingdom Metazoa; phylum Chordata; class Actinopteri; order Cypriniformes; family Cyprinidae; genus Labeo; species Labeo catla. Next base: position 1,366,826 of record VONZ01000060.1, on the reverse strand, counting down.
AATAGTGAAATCAGAGTCCTTGCTGTGAGTGCTGCCGTCATCTGGACTGGAGGACCCAGAGGTGGTCCCCATCAGAGGGTCTTGAAAATCCACCTTGTTTAGGCCTCGTACATGCTTAAAGGGTGGAGCCGTGGTAGTTATGCTTTGCTCCTCGCTCTCAGATGGCTCACCGTCCTGCGAAACCAAGATGTAGTCGTCCCAGTTTCTCCCTTCAGTGGCCTAAGATAAAAAGTAAATAAAGTGAAATTGGTTTAGATTTACAATTGTGTGTTTGGGTGAACTGCATTCTCATTAGGGGGCTTAATTTGGCAAATATCGATATATGCAATCAATTTATCAGCATACTGTGTAATTCAAACCAGTGCTAAAATTAAATGAAACTGTTAAAAAAAAAAAAAAAAACTATGAAAATAAAAAAATAAAATAAATTAAACGAAACAAATTAAATATTAGATGACGAAAATTAGACATGCTGCCTTGGCAAATTACTAAAATTAAAAAAAAGGTTAAGTTGAGGTACTAAAAGTACTAAAACTGAATTAAAAATAAAGCGAAATAGAAATATTAAAAAAATGATACAATTAAAATATAAAAATAAAAGCTAATTTAAAACATTAATAAATACTATAATAGTCTATTTATACTGAAACAAAATTATTAATTATTAATTGACAGGCCAAAATTACAAATCCCATTTTGCATAAAGCAAATTAAGACTATTAATATTATGCATTATTTTTCCATAACTACTAAGGAATTTCCCCCTAAATCTCATTCTGTAACACAAGTAAAATTAATCCCCGGTTTCACAGACAAGGCTTAAGCCTACTCCAAAACTAAAATCCAGCTGTTTGAACTAAAAGAAACTTGCACTGACTCATCTTAAAATATATCAGTGCCTTTGTTTTGTATCAAAATGCACACCAGTAATGTTTTTTTCTAAGATGTGTTTATGAAAATTACTTAAATGTCCCAATTGAACTATGGCCTAATCCTGGTTTAGTCTAAGCCCTGTCTGTGAAACCAGGCCAAAAAAGTATTTATGCATCATTTGTTGTACTATCTTTAATTTATTTAATTAAAAAAAAAAAAAAAAAAAAAAAAAAAAAAAAAAAAAAAAAAAGAAAGATTTAAACTTATTTTTAACAAAAATCAGAATACTTGTACGGTCATAAAAAAAATTTCATTTAACTCCTGGTGTACTGAAGTTAAAGGGATAGTTCACCCAAAAATGAAAATTCTGGCATTAATTACTCACCTTCATGACGTTCCAAACCAACAAAACCTTTGTTCATCTTCAGAACACAAATTAAGATATTTTTTTATGAAATCTGAGAGCTGTCTGACCCTGCATAGACAACAACTCAATTGACACGTTCAAGGCCCAGAAAGGTAGTAAGAACATTGTTAAAATAGTCCATGTGACATCAGTGGTTTAACCGCAACGTCATGAAGCTACGACAATACTTTTTGGGTGCAAAAAAACAAAAATAACAACTTTAACAATTTCTTCTCATCCCTATCAGTCTTTGATGGACGTTCAGGACACCATCAGGAGTACCATGATACAAATAATAATAAAAAAAAAATAATTATTTGTGTTCTGAAGATGAAAGAAGGTCTTACGGGTTGGGAACGATATGAGGGTGAGTAATTAATGAATAAATTCATGAAAAAAGTTGTGTGTAATCCTCTCTAACCTGTGGCTCTGGTATTGTGGTGATGTTCTCAGTAGGCAAGACCTTCTCCTCTTCCTCTTCCTCCTCCTCCTCCTCCTGCCCCTGCTCTTCTTTCTCAGCTACCATGTCTCCTTCCTGGTCATCGCTGGGCTGTGGAGCCTTTTGTTGTATGATAGTAGAGCCAGCTGTGTCTTCAGACAAATGCTCTGGATCACTCTGGTCCTTTAGTGCATTATACTGGCTAGAGCAGTAGTGATCATCTGCTATGGTGATTTCCTCATTCTCCTCTGACTCCAGCTGGCTCTGGTTGAATCGGAGAGCCCCCTTCAGGATGTCTTTAATCTGGGACAATATGGAGAAAATTAGATCTGTAATCTAACAGATGTCTAATAGGTTTTATATTACCCTGAATGGGCTTGTGTACTAATTATATGGGTAATTCATTTATTTTAGCAAAATAGAGACCGGATTCATACCTGTTTTAGTCCAGCAAGTGACACCAGAACCTCATCTTCCTTCTCCACATGCTCCTGCAGTATCACATCTTGAATTTTGCCTGTCCATCAATCAAAGCACAATCATTACGATTCCATCACCAGCATTTGTTTAGTGCAAAGACGACTGACTGGCTCACTGACGTACCTATGTGCATGTTCATCATCTTGGCACAATATTTACTCATGGCCTCTAGGTCATTAATCTGACCCTGTAAAAACGACACCTGAGCCTCCAGCTCCTCCTGTGTGTAAAAATACATATACATAAATTAGCATACATATACACCTATTAAATACAACAAAAACAGGAACATAATATCCTAGTAATTGCTATATGAAAATAAGTTTTGGAATGCAAATTAGAAAACAGCAGAGTAAAGATGCCGCTTACCGCATCTTTTTTATTTATAGTTTTACTGTGGGACCGTGAGCGACTGATATTAAAGAAAGAGTCTTTCTTTGTCGCAGATGGGGGAGGAGATGATGTGCTGGAGTCTCGGCCCCTGGACACCGGAAGAGGAGGGGATGACATCACGTGGTCCCGCCCACCAGACAAACTCTCAGTGCTGGGGGAGGAGCTAACCGTCCTGGAGGTGTGGCCTGTAAGGTAGACATTAAAAGAACAATCACAAAAAAATTAGTCTCAGACAGCAACAGAACAATTTCAACAAAACATGCACTACCAGTCAAAAGTTAAGATTTTTAATGTTTTTTAAAGAAGCTCACCAATCCTCCATTTATTTGATCCAAAATACAGCAAAATAGCATAAATACTATTTAAAATAACTGCTTTCTATTTGAATATATTTTAAAATGTAATTTATTCCTGTGAGCTAAATTTTCAGCATCATTACTTCAGCGTCACATGATCCTTCAGAAATCATTATAATATGCTGATTGGCTGTTTAAGAAACATTTTCTATTATTAGTATTATTATCATCAATATTTAAAACAGTTGAGTACATTTTTTTTCTTTGATTATTAAGAAAGATCCAAAGATCAGCATTTATCTGAAATAATTTAATATTATGAAATAATTTAAATTATAACTTATTTGGGATAGAAATTATAGAAATAGAAAATTATATAAAGACATTTATAGTGTTACAAAAGATTTCTATTTCAGGTGCTATTCTTCTGAACGTTCTATTCATCAAAGAAACCTGAAATAATAATAATAATAATAATAATAATAATACATGTTTTTGAGCAGCAAATCAGAATATTAGAATGATTTCTGAGGCATCATGTGACTGGAGTAATGATGCTAAAAATTCAGCTTTGAAATCACAGGAATAAATTACATTTTATAATATATTCAAATAGAGAAAGGTTATTTTAAATAGTAAAAACATTTCAAATTTTTACTGTTTTTACTGCACTTCGGATCAAATAAATAAGGCTTGGTGAGCAGAAAAGACTTCTTTAAAAAAATAAAAAAAAACATTAAAAATCTTACTGTTCAAAAAATTTTTGACTGGTTGTGTACAGTAAGCTACATAAACAGCACAAAGATTTTGAGACAATCTCAAAGCATGCAGTAAATCACAGATACAGATAAACCAGAAGTTAAACAAAACATGACATTAAAAACAGCAGGATCTCATTTGAACTATGAAGATGAATAAGACAAAGTCACAGAAAGGTCAGAGTATAGATCTTACCAGCCGTAAACTTTTAGACATTTATTACATAATTAATATTTTATAATTTTTTTTTAAATGTAATAATTTAATGTGAAAATCTGTGAAAAAGCCTGGTGACAAAAAGCAGCATGACTCATTACAAAATGTATAATTACATTCAGTTTACTTGAACACAGACAAACATGCATGGATTACACAGCGGCCATATCACAGTGAAAGCATACAAAAAACATACAAAAAGCAGGATCAAATCAAATGTATTTATACAGCACACATGCACACTCCAGTGCTGATGTTGTTGTCATGGCAGCAGTTACCTGGGGTATCAGAGTGAATCTGGGCAGGGAGAGATATCTGAGAAGCTCCACATGAACCTACGTCTAACAAACAGCAGAGTAAGGCTACAGCACAAACCTATTCTGTCACATGTACCTGCCTGTGCTTAAGCACATGCATGTAAACATTCAAATCATAATCCATGCACACTGAAGTATTAAGAACTTCTAGAGTTTTAGGGGTAAAATGAACACAAGGCGTATGTATATGAGTGCTCACCTTTGCTGAGGTGCACCGGCATACTTTCAGACTTGAGCAACCGGTGCTGATACTGCGTTTGTGGGTATGGCTGTGATTTCATCGTGTTTGAGGGGGCGGTGCATGATGGAGGCTCGGCCAGTGGGTGTGGCACCTGGGCTTGAGGGGGAGGAGCTGATATGACCTCACTGTTAATTGGCGAGATGCCGCTGGAGCCGCCTCCCATTGGTGCAATGAGCTTCCGGCCAAAACTAAGAAGAGAACTGGATACTTTATTAATGTTGAGAGGTGCTGCTTTAGTGCTGGCCCTGGAGAAAAAGAAAAACAAATTAATTGTAAATGAATATAAATTCACAGTGCATATATTTTTTAGACATTATGAATAATTATAATATTCATCCTTAGATATGCTTAAAGTGTAAGTTCACCCAAAAATTCGGTTATTAATTACTCACCCTCATGTTGTTCCAAAGCCATAAGACCTTCTGTAAGACTACTGATGTCACATGGACTACTTTAACAATGTCCTTACTACCTTTGTGGGCCACTTTTCAGTTGCACTGCTGTCTATGCAGGGTCAGAAAGCTCTCCGATTTAATAAAAAATATCTTAATTTGTATTTCGAAGATAAATGAAGGTCTTACAGGTTTGGAATGAAATGAGGGTGAGAAATTAAAGACAGAATTTAAATTTTTGGGTTAACTATCCCTTTAATTTCTGCCTTACACAAGCGCTGTATTAAACATAAAAAAGGTAATGCACAAAAATACAAGATACCGAGTCTTGTTGACCAAGTCGGCCCCGCGGGTTTTGTAGTAATCAAGGTTTTGCTGGAACTGGTAGTTTACCGGTCGTGGGTTATTCTAAAGTTGTATAAAATACATATGACAAAAATAGCAAGTTATAAGCACACAATGTACTAGCAGTATATATTGTATAGTATATAGTCCTTTTGAGTGTCATGCTAGATTATGTCTATGTTTATGACACTGGGATACATTCGCTAAACATACATGTATATATGTATATAAATAAATAAATATATATATATATAAATATACATATATATACACACACACACACACACACACATATACATATACATATACATATATATATATATATATATATATATATATATATATATATATATATATATATATATATATATATATATATATATATATATATAGAGAGAGAGAGAGAGAGAGAGAGAGAGAGAGAGAAAACACATTTCACAATAAATAAAAATAATAATATGATTATCACTCCATTTACATTACTAAATATTACATTAATTTAACAAATATTATATTCCAAATAAATAAATGTGGTAACACTTACATTAAGGTTTATTAGTCAACATTAGTTAACGACATACACACATTATATACATTATTATTATTATATAACATTTCAAACGTTTTTCTGTTTTAATTTTGATGATTAGAGCTTACAGCTCATGACAGTCAAAAATCCAGCATCTCAAAATATTATAATATTTCCTAACAACAATATATATTAAATATTTATGCACTCGATACTTGGTCATGGCTTCTTTAGCACAAATTACAGCATTAGTGAGGTGTGGCATGGAAGCAATCAGCCTGTGGCACTGCTAAGGCACTATTGAGCCTTCAGCTCATCTGTATTGTTGGTTTATTCGATTTCTCATCTTCCTCTTGAAAATATCCCATCAATTCCATATGGGATTCAGGTCAGGCATGTTGGCTGGCCATTCAAGCACAGTAATATCATGGTAATCAAACCATATGGAAGTGGTTTTGGCACTGTGGGCAGGTGCTAAAGCCCAGCTGAAAAAGGAAATCAGCATCTCCATAAGGCTTGTCAGCAGATGGAAGCATAAAGTGCTTTAAAATCTCCTGGTAGACCGCTGCATTGACTTTGCACTTGATAAAACACAATAAACCAACACCAGCAGACATCACAGCACCACAAATCATTACCAACTTCAGAAACTTCACACCAGATTTCATGCAGCTTGGATTCTGTGCCTCTCCAGTCTTCCTCCAGACTCTGGGACAATATTTCAATATGAAATGCAAAATTTACTTTTATCTGAAAAGAGTACTTTGGACCAATAAGCAACAGTCCAGTTCTTTTTCTCCTTAGCCCAGTTAAGATGCTTCTAATGTTGTTTCTGTTTCAGAAGTGGCTTGGTAGCCCTTTTCCTGAAGACGTCTGAGCGTGGTGACTCTTGATGCGCTGACTCCAGCTTCATGTCGCTCCTTGTGAAGCTCACTCAAGTATTTGAATTGGCTTTGCTTGACAGTTTTCTCAAGCTTGCGGTCATCCCTATTGCTTGTGCAACTTTTCCTACCTAATTTCTTCCTTCTAGTCAACTATACATTTAATATGCTTTGATACAGCACTCTGTAAACAACCACCCCTTTCAGTACTGACCTTCTGTGACTTACCCTCTTTGTGGAGGGTGTCAATGATTGTCTTCTGTACAATTCCCAAGTCAGCATTAGAGTATTTTAGAGTATTTATTTATGTTTTATGATATTAAAAGTGAAAATGTGCATGACAGTACCTTAGGGTCTCTAAGGAAGAGTGCTTTCAGCAGCAGAGAGTGGATGTCTCCAATAGGAGGATAGTGCATCAGGAGCCCGAGACACGTCTGGAAGTTACTAGCGATCACTGTGACATGAAAAACAGGAACGATAGTTACTGCATATTCAAATAAACTGATAACTCTTTATGAAGATACATGTTCAGCACCTGTAGGCATAGGCCGACTCATCTGCAGGCCATTACTTTCTGTGTCTGGACTGGAGGAGCAGGTGACTTGTAAGGGTTGGTTATATAGTGATGTGATATTACTAGACACACTGATGACCTTGTTTGTGGGTTTATATTGCTTGATATCTACAAAGCTCCAGGGTGAACACTCATGTATTTAGGCCTTAAGAAATCTATATCTTGTGTTCCATTGGTTTGTGTTATGAACGAAGCACAGATGAGAGAGAATTGAACTCACATGCATCTCTGATGTACAGAAGCATAGCAACAAACACGTAGTCCACCAGGTCCAAAGTGATGCTGTCTGCAAAAAGAGCATCCCAGACCACCAACAGATCCTGCAGGGGAAACTCCCGACCAAACAGCAGTCGAACCCAGCGACTGCCCACAAACACATAAAAGATGGGGAGAAAAAAAAAGTGAAAAATTTAGAAAACAAAAAAAACAGTTATGGTTTAACCTATCTTTAATTCTACACTGTTTATATTCATATATAAACAACACATACAAATGGCAAGAAATAATGATTAAATTAGTAAATATATAATACATTTTTAAATTATTGTTTTTAAATATACAATAATATTGCATTTAATTAAAAACATTTTTAAATATGATTCATTCATACTCACATGCCATAAATCTGGGGAGCTATTTCTAGTCTGTTGAGGTGCATGTACAGTTCAATGTCGTGTTTCTTTACTAGCTGGTCCTGAATACGGTTGACTTTGGTCACTATGGCCACAGAAGGGCCCGAGTCCTGTGGTCTTGCAAAGGGGATGCTGGTTAACATCTCTTCTTTGCCCTGAAATATTTAAACACGTGTAACGATAACAAGATTGAACTTTGAATTTGACACTAACAAAATATCAATGCAAAGTTTTAGATAAAATCATTCCTGGTACCTTTCTGACTTCCCGTTCAAAACTACTGAACCAGGGTTCTGCCGTCTCCATGAGCAGAGAAAACATGGCGCTATGGGAAAAGTAAAGAACAAAAAGATGGATGCAAAATGACAGACTGAGCATATTGTGTTTAGACACAATGTGGTTTAAGATGTGTTATGATAATGTGACATTTACTCACTAAGCGTCATGCTCATGAAATTTAGGATCCAGTAGGACTTTCATCTCATCACTGCAAATGAGGAAAGACAGAGTTTAAATAAATATACTAAAAATAACTGAATTCCATTAATAATGATTCAAAGCACTACGCAGAACAAATTTAAACTTTAATTTGAGCAAGTCTTCAGACAGTCTCGCCTGTGTGGTAAATAGGTCAGACCTGGGATTGGCTGTCTCACTGGCATGTTGAAACGCCTGGTGATCACAATGGAGAACAAACACTATAGGAGCCAGTAACTCATGCATGCCCTGTAGTGAAACAGAGAGGGGGGTGATGAGGGGAAAAGCAAGGATAATGTAGAGAAATAAATGATTATTTGATGAAAATTATTATTAGACATGTCTGTGCAAGTTTGACAGATTGTGTTATGGTGTGGCAGTATTTGTCACAATCATTAAATGTTTATAAACCTGCTTATAGAGTAGCTGCTCGTTCTCTCGTGCATAGCAGAAGAGAATATCTGTCAGCTTCATCCTGACATCCTCTTCCTGGAAATACAGCATCTCTGGAAACCTGCAGCCAATCAAGTTTTGCGGATTAATATAATATACAGTTGAGGTCAAAAGTTTACACCCCCCTTTCAGAATCTGCAAAATGTTAATTATTTTACCAAAATAAGAGGGATCATACAAAATGCATGTTACTTTTTTATTTAGTACTGATCTGAATAAGATATTTCACATAAAAAAATGTTTATAAATAGTCCACAAAAGAAAATAATAGTTAAACTTATAAAAATTACCCTGTTCAAAAGTTTCCATATGCTTGATTCTTAATACTGTGTTCTTACCTGAATGATAGTTCTTCATGTTAGTTATTGATGTGTATTTTAACCCTTTCCAACAATGACTGTATGATTTTGTGATCCATCTTTTTACAGTGAGGACAACTGATACCCCTTTTCCACCCAGGCAGTTTGACTGCTGGTTCGGAGCCATAACCTAGTTTCAGATAGTTTTTCTGTCTTTTTCCTGTCACCCAAAGCACCAACTCTGTACCAGGAAAAGTGGTTTATAAGTAGCACCAAAATATTTCTGGTCTAGAGGTATGAACCACTTGAGACAGGGGCTGGGGGTGAGGTTACCGTGACCAACAAGAGGAATAGAAACTTGAATTTCCTGTTTTTGTTTTTTTTTTGAAAGAGCAGCTAAACACGAACACGTTGGATTCGGCGTGTTTGGATGCTAATATAAGTTTGCAAAGTGATTGTTAATATTAGGCTTGACCTGGATCTGTGGTGGTTCTCTAGCCCATGGAAAAGCAAACCAGTTCTTCGAAGTCTCGCCAGTCGAACCAACTCCGTACTGGCAATAGCACTAGCTGTGAATTAGCACCTGGTGCCTGCTGGTGGAAAAGGGGCATGAAGGACTCCTATGCAACTATTACAGAAGGTTCAAATGCTCGCTGTATTAAGAATCAAGGGGATGTAAACTTCTGAACAGGGTCATTTTTATATATTTAACTATTATTTTCTCTTGTGTATGTATGTGTAAACATCTTTTTATGTGGAATATCTTATTCAGGTCAGTACTAAATAAACAATAACATGTATTTTGTATGATCCCTCTTATTTTGGTAAAATAATTAACATTTTACAGATTCTGAAAGGGGGGATGTAAACTTTTGACCTCAACTTTAATATATTGCAATATAATACAATACAATATAATATAATATAATAAATGCAGCAGTATCAAAATTAAATTCTATTTCATACTAAAAAACCCTACAAACTAAAATCAGTGATAATTTAATGATAATTAAGCATGCTGATTTAATGAGTTGGTAAATAATAATTACAAATTAAAAGGTCCACTATCATTCAAATTTTGGGGTTAGTAAGATCTTTTATTATTTTTTAAATAAATTAACACTTTTGTTAAGCAAAGACCCTAAATTGATCAAAATGGCACATTTACACTGTTGCAAAAATAAATAAATAAATAAATAAATAAATGCTGTTCTTTTAAACTTTCTATTCAAAGAAGCCTGAAAAGATGTTTCACAATTTCTGCTAAATATTAAGGAGCACAACAGTTTTCAACATTGATAAGTGTTTCTTGAGCACCGAATAACACTGAAGACTAAAAGGATGGTAGTGCATATGTACGGGTAGTTCACACACTTACGTTCGTAAAACATCTTGTGTGATCATGCCTCTAAGCTCCTTATCCTGAAAGAACTTATTCCATAGACTCTAATAAGAGACACAGAGAAAAATTTTATCAATCAAACAGTAATGGACAGATCCAGGCATTCTCACAGCTTTACCGCATTGGTTATTCCCTCACCCCCTCATCCTGTGACAGCGGGTTGTTCACCACCAGGTCCTGTTGGCCGGCAGCTTTGCGAGGGTTTGTAATATGCTGTAGTTCAAGACAAACAATCATGATTTAGGATCAAAACCTACTGAAGACTCATAAATCACTGCCACATACATTTGTACGCACACATACCGTCTCTTTGATTTTCTCATACTGTGCTCTTAGCTGCTTGGTTCGACTGATCCATTGAGTCTTATCTTCTGGCAGGACGTCCAGATAAAGCTGGAAACCACAAAACCGAAGCTCATATTTTTTTCTACCCCGCTTGGCTCAGAAATTGCACACTTAACCTTTCAACCCCCAATAAAAACAAGATGACAATTTTCATGCAGTAAACCTGTCATCTGCCACTGTCAGGTAGCCATTACCTTCCAGCATACGCTGCGGAATCGGCTGCTCCGTAATCGCCCGTTAATACCAGCCTGCCTGATCCGCGGCAGGTAGTTACTGTTCTGGAACAAATCATCCCACTCTTTTCTGTAAAGAGCATGTCAAACAGAAAGTTAGAGGATAGAGATACACCTTCATGACACAGCAGTGAGTTTCACATGTGAACCAGAGAGGATCTCTGACGCTTTGTGACATTAGGCAAAGATGAATGACCTGTATGACTGAAACGTGGACTCAACAGCACTATCCAATGATCCTCCTGAAAGTAAAGAAACAAAATTACAGAGAAAACAGTTAAGAAGTCATAGTTGCTGACCTAAACACTCAACTGGAAACCACAGAATTCAGAAGAATTCACTTTTAGACAACAATTTTATTTTTATTGTAGTGCAATAATATATATATATATATATATATATATATATATATATATGCCTATAGCACTAGGCAATATTATGCATATTAATAACACAATCATAGTGATTTTTCTATCAAAATGAAATTACAGATTAAATACAAAATCCCTCCTTGGGCTGTGACTTTTAATAATGTTTCTGATTTCTGAAGTGTAACATAAACAGCATTAGATTTCAGACGTTTCAGATTCATTTCTCTAAATCAGTTCAAACGGTCCATGCAAGTAGGGCTGACAAAATGATTAATTGTGATTAATCGCGTGCTAAATAAAAGTTTGTGTTTACATAATATGTGTGTATGTACTGTGTATATTTAGTATGTACATATAAACACATATACATGGATGTATATAGAGAAATGTTATAGTTACATAGAAAATATTTATATATAATCTCAATATATATATATATACACAAATATTTTAAAAATACATACATGTATGTGTGTGTATTTATATACACATAACAAATATACACAGTACACAATCAATTCAAAACCCAAGTATTTTCTGGCACTTTTCATACTTTAAAATATTTTAGTAAAAATGTAAATATACACTACTGTTAAAAAGATTGGGTTCAGTAAGAGATTTTTTTAAAAAAAAATGTTTTTATTCAGCAAGGGTGCATTAAATTGATCAAAAGTGACAGTAAAGACATTTATAATGTTATAAAAGATTTTATTAAATTCTTTCTATTTTAAAAAGATTTTTTTGTTTTAAATAAATGTTGTTCTTTTCAACTTTCTATTCAAAGAATCCAAAAGAGCACCAAAGCAGAAAATTAGAATATTTGAAGGACCATGTGACACAGAATCTGAAAATATATTAAAATGAAAACAGCTCTTTTAAATTGTAATAATATTTTACTGTTTTTAACTGTATTTTAGATCAAAACGTGAGCATAAGAGACTTTTTCAAAAACGTAAAAAAACAAACAAAAAAATATATACATACCGTACACATTTAAACAGTAGTGTAAGTAAATAAAATATGGTAATTACTAGCCCCTTTCACACATACTGGTTAATTTGTTCTGGCAATTTACCAATATGAGAAGAGAAAACGTGCCTTGATCATTTTCAACTAGATTGCCATGTTTAGTACTCACTTTAAATTAGAATGCCAAATGAAAGTGAAGAAGTTACAACAGAATATAATAAAAGATTCAAGTTCAGTTAAAATGTGCAATGAAAACTTCCTTTTTTCACTCTGTTTACATTTGGGCCTGACTTTGCTTCTGTGTGGACAACATTACAGAGTTTCTACTGGCAGAAGAGCTTTTAGGAAAATATAACTAATTTACTTGCAAGTCTAAACTTTTTACACATCATTTTGAACATGAGAGCTATATTTTTGTTTTTATATGTGACCCTGGACCACAAAACCTTAAGTCTTAAGTCGCTGGGATTTATTTGTAGCAATAGCCAAAAATACATTGTATGGGTCAAAATTATTGATTTTTATTTTATGGCAAAAATCATTAGGAAATTAAGTAAAGATCATGTTCCATTAAGATATTTTGTAAAATTCCTACTGTAAATGTATGAAAACTTAATTTTTGATTAGCAATATACATTGTTAAGAACATTATCTGAAGAAATTTAAAGGTGATTTTCTCAATATTTTGATTTGTTTGCACCCTCAGATTCCTGATTTTTAAATAGACGTATATATCGGCCAGATATTGTCCTATCCTAACAAACTATACATCAATGAAAAGCTTATTTATTCAGCTTTCATATGATGTATAAATCTCAATTTTAAAAAAAATGACCCTTACGACTGGTTTTGTGATCCTGGGTCACATATATCAGTTAATAGCAATAGTCAAAATACAATCACAATATTTATCAAAATAAACACAGTACAAAATATGCAGTCCTGTTCTTCACATTGTTAGGTCTCAAATCTGAATGTAGATATATAAGGCATCTTACGGTCTCTGTTCTTGTTGTAGTTCTGTAGAGGGTCGTAACCCGTCTCCTGCTCGTCCTGCTGCAGCGGGTGTCGTGTTTCGAAGTTTGGGTGCTGCATGTCCTGCAAAACCACAGAGGAAGAGCTAAAGACTGCGATATCAACATACACCACCGAACAAGAACTACATCTACAAAGGTATTTTGTGGATACTCACTGTTAGACTCGCCTGGTTCTCCTCATAGGCCTGATCACAGTGGAGACCACAGTCCATTAACCATTAATCTGCCAAACAACAGAGCAAAACAAATGAATAAACCGACAGAGCCTAAACTGACAATACTAATGGCTTACTTATCATTGACTTGGCATATTAAACTATTGGATAGCATGAAGCATGTCAAATTTTTGATTTTCTTAGCATTTTTTTTTGGAGAAAGACAAACATATATAGTGATGAAAGCCAAAATATTAAATGTCACAGATGTATATTTGCTGAATAATCCACTATTTTGTAGAGGAGGGTCAAAATGATGTTTCACCTGAGATTTGGAGCCAAATTAGAGGGGTGTAAAAATGACTTTAAAAAAGCTGGTGCATCTTTAATTTATTTTTACAGAGATTGGTAGGTTTGTAAGTAAAATCTGTTGACATTAGCAATTTGTGTTTCATTATATGCTAACGGTGCCGGTTCAAAAATGGCAAAAAACACTTCTCATGTTTTTTACCTCAAGTTTGCATACCTGTAACTCAAGAAGTATTAAAGATATCTTAATAGCCTTTTAGATTCTGGTTCTTAAACTTTTCTTTTGGTATCTTCATTTTAAAGGCCCATAAATGATTCAGTCCCACAGATATGTAGATCTTAAAGGAGAAGTTCAATTTACAGACAATTTACTCACCCCCTTGTCATCCAAAATGTTCATGACTTTCGTTCTTTAGTCGTAAAGAAATTATGTTTCTTGAGGAAAACATTTCAGGAATGTTCTTCATATAGTGGACTTTTATGGAGCCCGTGAGTATGAACTTCTAAAATGCAGCTTCAAAGGGCTCTAAACGATTCCAGCCGAGGAAGAAGGATCTTATCTAACAAACGATGGGTTATTTTCCAAAAAACTGTGATGTGCATGCACACTCTGTGTATTCTCAATACAGTTAGGGTAGGTCGAAAAACTCACATCTCATTTTCGCCTCCGACTTCAAAATCATCCTACATCACTGCAGAAGTACGTCGGAAGATGTCGGACATCTTCAGACATTTTCCGACGTACTAATACGCATACATGTCGCAGAGCTAGACAAGATGAGCATTTGAGGATTAAAAGTATACAAATTGTAAATGTTTGTAGAAAATACATTTCTATGATCGTTTCGCTAGGTAAGACCCTTCTTCCTCGGCTGGGATCATTTAGAGCCCTTTGAAGCTGCATTTAAACTGCATTTTGGAAGTTCAAACTCACATAGAAGTGCACTATATGGAGAACATTCCTGAAATGTTTACCTCAAAAAACATAATTTCTTTACTGCTGAAGAAAGAAAGACATGAACATCTTGGATGACAAGGGGGTGAGTACATTATCTGTAAATTTTTTTTCTGGAAGTGAACTTCTCCTTTAATGCGGCATCATGAGTAAACTGTTTGCATTTTCACATCTCTACATACTACATACAATGGAAATCAATGGAACCAGAAACTGTTTGCTTACCAACATTACTCAAAATATTTTATTTTACATTCCACAGAAATAGGACATGCATAGAAGTTTGTAATGACATGAGGATGAGCAAATGATAACACAATTTTTATTATTGGATAAACTATCCCTTTAACACTGAAAACAAACAAATGTAGAACAGTACGATGAAAACAATCCAAAAAAAAGGCAGAAATGACAAAATGTCTTCATCATCAACTTTTCAGGTTAGGACAGAACTCAAAATCAATATGTCAGATACACAGCAGCTTTTATCATGTCTGCTTGGTATACAGGCAGCAAACAGATTCTGTTTGTTTGGATTAATTACATTGTTTCATTTTAGTCGAAAGCAATTTGTAATTAAATCCAAGTTTAGCTGCTAATTCTGGCACAGAATGTGAATGTATTTCACAGCCAGAATGTTTCTAAATTCATGACAGCAACATGAAAGAAGAGTGCCAGCAACTCAGTTCTTTAAATAATGTTTAATTGGATTGTGTGTACGACTGCACCATCACCTTAGGATCATTACACCAGCAACACTTGTATTCATTTACCAGAATAACCAGCCATGCTAACATTTGACAGATGTGTAGTGAATTAAAACACAGTCTTGACTCAAACAAGAAAACAAAGAGGCAAACAAACAGTGCTCATTTGATCTGTTGTATATGTGGTATAATTGTTCTGCAGCGCTGAAGGCGCGTGAGCAAACACACTGGCGGTGCCAAGCGCCAGTTGGAAGTGATTCCCAGGCATTTATAAACCAAAAATATCCAAGCTCCGACAATCCAGAGCCAGACAGCTCTGATGTGACAGCATTAGCCTCTAAAAAGTGGAAAAACAGGCTTGTCTGGATCTTTTCCTTCTATTTTTAAACCTAAATCCATTCTGTTTTTAATAAGGCTGCATTTGGTTCTGAACACACACACAACCTCCAGCAAACGACCTTTATCAATTATGCAGATGAACTAATAAACACTGATCTAACATCTCAGTACACCAAAAGACAGCCTGTGCAACTCATGCATTATATATAATTGTGGTATATTAGCTTATATATGAGGAAAAGCTGCCTTGGATATTGCCACTGTGGGGGTGGGATGACAAAATAAAATAATCAAAAAGTTATCATCATATAAATAATAATAAGAACAACTGTATTATTATTTTTTATTATTAAAAAAAAATATATATATATATATATATATATATATATATAAAATCAAAAAGTAATAATTAAATAATATTAATAATATAAAAATGTTATTAATTTTATTAAACAAGCAAATAAAAATCTAATTAAAAAAATTATATAATAATATAAAATTATATTATTATTAATAATAATAGCATCCCTCTTGACTGACAGTCATGCAAAAGTTTGTTTTCTGCCAAAATAAAAATGTTAATAAATCATAAGTGGCAGATTTCAAATTGCATAAGCTAACAGATAGCTTTCTGTATTATAGACCCCCTTGGCCCAGCTCAATTAGATTTATGCATTAGCTCTGGTACAGTGGGAAATCCCAGGATCCTCTGCAGTGAAGTACAGTGCAAGAAATTAGCATAAAGCCTCAGGGACAACTAGAGGAATGATTAAGCCAAGGCAGACACATGAATAATAATTAAAATATGCTAAACACAACAATAATAATGAACTGGACCTGCAAGACACCTCACATAAAGGAATTCTACTAAGACATTCACCAGAAAGATTATTAGGTAACCATGAAACAAGTAAAAACAGAAATAAAAATAGCTCTATGTAATTAGATGTTTGGTTGGTGTAGCGTGAAACTATCGCCTTAATGTTCAGTTTGTTTCTAACATTGCAACTACTGCATTTACTGGCACAGCTGCAGGCTGAAGGCAGCACTGATGCAATCAATCCACAAATGAATCCTTGCATATTTCATTAGCTATTCACATATGCGCACGCGCACACACACATAACATGCATAAATATTTATCACTGCTTCAAATAACTGGTGGGAGAAATTACTTGATTCAGATGCAGGGCAAAAGTTCCTTTGCATGTATATGTGGGTTTGTATGTGCTTGAATCAAGGAGAAAAGCTTGATTAGATTTAAAATTAGAAATAAGAATTGTATATTTTTAATTTAGTTAAGATTAACATGGCATTGTCTGCATTTTAATACATCAGGATTGATAAAGACTATGCAATCCTTATTTACTGTATGTGTTTTTGAGATAAAGAAATAAGGAACCGAAAAAAAAAAACCTACTGTGAGAAACCTGTGCTAAACCAAAATGAAGGAACGAAACAAACCTAACTCACTAAAATAACTGTAACTAGGAAATAAAGTAATTTGCATAAATGAAAACGCTAAAGGGAAGTTACTTTAGCCTGGTAAATTAAAATTAAACTTGAACGGTATTTTGTACATTAAAATAATCTACCAAAAATTTAAGGAGTTTCATGAGACAAACCCCAGCTCGTTACATCAAAACGCCTTTGGGTGCAGCACACACCAATAATGAGGGTTACAGAAGCAGACCAGGCCTAAACCTGTTTAAACTCACTCACATGCCTTCACTTCATCAGCCAATTACAGAACAGAGTTCCTGCACCAATCACATGACTGTAGCTTGTAGGAATTCTACAAGCTACTGGGTGAACTCAAAAACACTACGTTGTCATTAGTGCAGAAATATGCTTGGTCATAATGTTAGAGCAGTACTAAATAAAGAAAAGAATGTGCACATGTTCTGTAATGTATTCACAAGGTGTTCTACAAGATTACAGGACTAAGAGTACATGTTTCTTCAAACATGAATTAACCAAAGGCTGTGAGATAATTGTCATCTGACATGATTTGCATGCATTAAATAGTGCAGCATGACAGGCGTTTAACTGAAACGTCACCAAGTGTATGTGTGTGTGTGCGCATGCAAGTGTGAAAACGGGCAGCAAGCTGGTCTTGTGATGCCATGGTAAGTCTTTTCTGTTGTTCAGACTATGTGCCCTCAGGTCCAAAGAGAATCATATAGTCCTCCATAGATCATGCTGTCCTACTTCAGTAATATGTTATAATGTTACACAGAAAACTTTGAAAATATTACAGAAAGAGGAATCATGAAATATCAAATCCTCAATTGATTCTCAGAAAGGGCGTCACAAAAATCCAGGTGGTCAGTTTGCCATTTTAGTTAAATAACTTTAAACTGTTAAATAGCTTTTATTTCAATGTTATATTAAAAAAAACACACACTGCCAGTCAAAAGTTTTTGAACAGTAAGATTTTTAATGTTTCTTCTGCTTACCAAGCCTGCATTTATTTGATTCAAAGCACAGCAAAAACAGTAAAATTCTGAAATATTTTTACTATTTAAAATAAATGCTTTCTACTTGAAAATATTTTAAAATGTAATTTATTCCTGTGATCAAAGCTAAATTTTCAGCTTCATTACTCCAGTCTTCAGTGTCACATGATCCTTCAGAAATCATTCTGATATGCTGATTTGATGTTCAAGAAACATTTATTATTATTATTATTATCAATATTTAAAACAGTTGAGTACATTTTTTTCATTATTCTTTGATGAATATTTCATTTATCTGAAATAAAATGCTTTTTGTAACACACTATACCATTTAAAAGCTTTAGTTATGATTTTTTTTTTAAAGAAATGATAGAAATGAATACTTTCATTTAGCAAGGATGCTTTAAATTGATCAAAAGTGATGATAAAGACATTTATAATGTACTAAAGTTGAATTTTCTATTCATCAAAGAAACCTGACAAATTCTACTCAGCTGTTTTCAACATAATAATAATAAATGTTTTTGAGCAGTAAATCAGAATATTGAAGGATCATGTGACTGGAGTAATGATGTTAAAAAATCAGCTTCAAAAATCACAAGAATAAATTACATTTTAAAATATATTCAGATGGAAAACATTATTTTTTAAAACTTTTTTATTTAGTTTTTTGATGTACTTGAAATAAATGCAGCCTTGGTGAGCAGAAGAGACCTTTAAAAAACTTACTGTTCAAAAACTTTTGACTGGTAGTGTATACATTTATAAAATTTCAGTTTAAATGATCAGCATCTGAATGGTCAAATATTGAAAACAGACAATATAAATGCTTAATATCAGGACTTTGAAAACATTTTTTATCTATGTTCTCTATTGTAAGTTACAAAATTTTGATGCTTCAAATTTGTTTGACCAGACATTACAGTATAAAATTATAATATCAACCATCATTTTGGTTATAAGTTATAATTATTCAGAAATCAGCAAAGCTGTAACCATTTATTTAAAACCAAACATAAAAACTTAAGAATCAACCACTGAAACCAATATCAGTCATACATTATTCTGAATTTTAGGAAGAATGTGTTTCACTCTGTGCATACCATACAGCTTTCAGATATGAGAATGAAGATTTAAGAATCTCTAACTAAAAGTGAAAATAAAAATAGGACTTTGATCTCATAATGTGAACAGACATCAACTGTACAATGAAATACAGTTTGAAAATTACAGGCATTTCTCCAGCCTAAATATCTAATAGCAAATTTCAAAATGTCAGTTATAATTTCTCATATGCATGCCCCCGACGCCTACTGTTTCGGGTTGCACAAGAAAACGGATTAAAAGCGGTTACTAAAGTTCGATTTATTGATGGAGGTGTTTAGTCTAAAGGCCTTACGGGGCTGAAGCTCCACACTTCCGATATGAATCATTGCACATTTCACTCTCTTAATGTCGCTGGATTCCGTTTTGACAAGCACTCCGACTATCGCAAATGACGGTTTCAATGCGGTAAAAGGAATTCAGTTGATTTTTTTACCTGCAATGCTTCACGCGGGTCTGCCCATTCTGCCCCGTGCAGTCTGCATGTAAACACTCTAGCGCGAATCAGGCGGATGTGCCGCAGAACAGCTGATCAGACACGTGACTTCGCACGGGAAGCCGGAGCGACTTCCAATATCACAGGTTTGAAACGCCCGCGATGTTTTATCCTTATTGTATGGAAAGTTAGAAAAAAATCATCTAATACAAGAGCTCTAGGTGGATTAAGGAGAAATATTTCTTAATATGACACCATATACCTCATATAAACTGTGAATTTCGAAATTGGCAAAGTACTGTACATGTCACACTTTACCTGCCATTAGTTTTAGAAATAGTAGATAGAAATTAATCTGATGAATCAGTTTGCTAAATATCTTTGTAACACAAATGTACCATTTCGTTTAATTATCTCGTAATCACAAATTCATAGTCAGACCTCAAGCACCTGTTCTCAGACTATTAACTCATACATAATAAAATATCTATTAACTCAAGAAAGCTACACCTTAATGACAGAAGAAGGGTTTTTAAGATTTTCTTTGTAAAATATTCTTCTAAATTTTAACATTATCATTTCACTGTCAGACCTTTATGAAAACATTTATGTCAGTGGGATTTTTAGATATTTTACCTCATTTTAAGTAGATTGTGTTAGTATCTATTAAAACAAATTGGCTCTTGCATGTAATGCAAGATTTTCTGACTGACATAATCAGGTGAATTTCAGTTTGAAACCATCCTGTAGTCTCAATTCATTAATTCTCGGTGAATGCTTGATTTGTTAATATTAATGTTAAATATTTGACACATTTTTTTTTGTATCTGACACTGTTGAACCCATATACAGTGATATACACTGCTGTGCAAAAGTTTAGAATCAGTAACATTTTTAATATTTTTTTAAAAAAACTCTCCTATGCTCATCAAAGTTCCATTTATTCAAAATGGATCAAAAATACAGAAAAGTCGGCGCCAATAGCCTTGTGGGCAGTGCGCCGACATATGGTCCAGTTGCACCTTGGGTGTCCCGGGTTTAAGTCCCTCCTCTTGGACCTTTCCCGATCCCACCCCCGTCTCTCTCCCACTCACTTCCTGTAATCTCCACCCTCCTGTCAAAGAAACATGGAAAAAGCCCCTCCCAAAAAAAACAAAAACAGGAAAAAGTAATATTATGAAATATTGTTTCTATTTTAATACATTTCTGCGATGCAAAGCTGAATTTTCATTAGCCATTACTTCAGTCTTCTATGTCACTCAATCCTTCAGAAATCATTCTGATGTGCTCATTTATTATTAATGTTGGAAACAGTTGTGCTGCTTAATCTTTTTTTTTTTTTTTTTTTTTTTGAACCAGATACTTTCTTCAGGATTTTTTGATGAATAAAAAGGTAAAAAGAACAGCATTTATTTCAAATAGATTTTTTTTAAACAATATAAGTCTTTACTATCACGTTTTATCAATTTAACACATTCTTGCTGAACAAAAGTATTAATTTCTTTCAAAGAAAGAAAGAAATGTACTGACCCCAAACTTTGAACAGCAGTGTATATTGTTACTGAAGATTTCTATTTTTCAAAAAAATAAAAAATAAATAAAAATAAAATTATGCCGCACAACTGTTTCCAACACTGATAATAAACTGGCATATTAGAATGATTTCTGAAGAATCATGTGACACTAAAGACTGGAGTATTGATGCCGAAAATCCAGCTTTGCATCACAGGACTAAATTCTATTTTTAAGAATATTAAACTAAAAAAAACACTGTTTTAAATTGCAATAATATTTCACAATATTACTGTTTTTTTCTGTATTTTTAATCAAATAAAGACAGTCTTAATGAAGAGAAAAGACTTAAAACATTAAAAATCATACTGATCCCAAGCTTTTAAACAGTAGTTAATATGTAGAGAAAATGAAACCAATAATATCAGTTAACAAGCTTCTAGTTTTTGAATAAATAGCTTTAAATATAATGAACAATAACAAATAGTACATATTTATTGTAATTCATTAGAGAGAGAGAACTGTAATTCACTGTAATTCAAAGTGCTGTTTCTATCGTGTTTTGCTCTATTGACAATAATACAGTAATGTGCTGTTTGCTTCTAACATATAATACATCACGGTTTCAGGGTCTCTGGCAACAGTTCTTGTAAAAGACAACACTTTCTGGCTGAATATGCCACCGTTAACACTGACTGACGTTGCCTGCCACCTGCAAAGATTCAGTTGAGGATTTGCGCAGAAAACGAGAGGTAAACAATAAATAACACTACTATAAAAATGTAAATCATATTAATTTAGGGGCGTAAATATTTGCTCTAACAACAATTTAAATTAGCGATTCTTCCTTAAATGATGACGTAATTATAATCACTCCATTTAATTTTCATTGTCAAACATGAGCAGTTTTACACCCCTAACATTAATAAAACATTGTTTTAGAAATCAGAACATTGATTTTTAATGAATGCTTTCCGTGGCATTTCCTTTGCGAAATCTTCAAGTCCATCCAAAGTATGAGGTTTTAGTAAAACACCTTGTGCATGAAGGCACAACTGTAAATATGCTACATGAAACTGTCAAATCAACCAGTATTCATTGCTGTTTGTTTAAATAGGATTTAATACACTACCATTCAAAAGTTTACGGTTGGTATGATTTTTTTTTTTTTATATATATTTTTGAAGTCTCCTATGCTCACTCAGGCTGTATTTATTTGATCAAAAATACAGTAAAAACAGTAAAATTGTCAAATATTATTACAATTTAAAATAACGTTTCTAATTTCTATAACTTTTCTAATACTCCAGTGTCACATGATCCTTCGGAAATCATTCTAATATGATTCTAAAAAAAAGTACATAAATAAAAAAAATAAATAACAGTTGTGCTGCTTAATACTTTTGTGGAATCCATGGCACATTATTTTTCAGTACACTAAAATGAATAAATTCTTTTGTCATATAATAAATGTCTTTACTGTCACTTTTGATCAGTTTAATGCATCCTTCCTGATTTTAAATATTAATTTTCATTCAAACAAAATGACCCCAAACTTTTGAACGGTAGTGTATGTATTTTTTTTAGGAGTTTATGAATTGGCAGTAGGCGGGGCTATCACGCTCCTCCTTACATGGAAGCCCCTCCTCTTTTTTAATAGTAATGATAAAGCGAGTTTGTGTAGCTGCATTCTGCTCCACCACACTATCTTGATTCCCTGTTATCATGTTTGCATTCGTCTCCTCGTCATTTTCCATTGTATCCCTGCATTCCTCCTCTGCCTCCATGTAATCGTCTTCCCCTTCCTCAATCTCTCTTTCTCCTCCGCTGTCCTGTTCTTCCTGTCGAAGCCAGTTGTGACCATTGAAAAAGCTGAGAACAGCTTCTTTAGCTACTCCCAGTTGAGCAGATAGTGTATGAATGGCCTCTTGGTCTGGATGTAGTCCCACTTCCTGAATGAAGCTCTGGAGGATTGCATGGGCTTCTGGTGGTAAAGACCTGCCGCCAATATTTGGGCCCATGTGAGTGTCTTTGGGACATCCGGCGATGAGGTGATGCGGGAGAAAGGGTTGATGATGCTGAGGTGGAATTTTATGCAGTTGTTGGTGCTGCTTTAGAGGCAGTACATGCTGAGGCATCACCTTTAGAAAAATAAATATATATGAGGTAAATAAAACACATTTTAATGGTTACATTTATATATTAGGGCCTGTATTAGCTCACTTGTAGTTGTTCAGTCAGTGGTCTTGTGTGTTTTTCTGAGTAGAACGTCTGCCCTGTATTGCTCTCTTGGTCATATATAACGTCTCGCTCTGATTGGCTGAGATTTAGGAACTGGCGAATCAGAGACAGATTTTCCCACAGTGTACGATTCTGAGGCGATGGCTCCTCCTTCCAGCGCAGGAGCTCACACAGCCAGCCCTAAAACACAGACACAAATACAGCAGGGTTCAAACATCTGAGGTAATGTTAAAAATTTGTTTTCGAAATCTAATTTAAACCTAGCCATTAATGTAATGTTTTAGGATTTTTGACTATTTGGAAATGTTATGAGATAAAATGAATAAGAAATGTTTAATTTATGCTTTCCATAACATAAATATTTAAATATATAATAAATATTTATATGTAGGAGATAAATATTTAATCTTCAAGAAATATTTAAAATTCTGCAGTATTTCTAGGTCACTAGACAAATAAGCAAAGTTGTGACATTAACCATGTGGATAGCTTTGTTCAAAATGTAAGATTTTAAAATTGTTATGATTATTTAATTTGTCATGAAAAAACTTAAGTTCCATTGGATAAAAGCATCTCACAAATATACCGGAGAACACTTATTAAAAACAGTTAATAGTTATTTTAAATTGCAATAATATTTCACAAAATAAATGTTTTTACTGTATTTCTTTTAATGTAAGAAAAACTCTAATTGTCATGCTGATAATCTAATTTTTAATTGAAAAAAAAATTGCAAAAAAAAAAAAAAATAATAATAATAATAATAATAATAACAATTCCACTAGTGTTTTAGATTTCTGGACCCTAAATATTGTCTCAAAAAAACTGGGAGTGGATTAATACTAATCATTTTAATCATAATAACTATATTGTATGCATTCAAGGTATATACATTTCAATTAGTCCTTGCATTCCCTGCATTTATATAAATATTTATTGCATTTAAATATGCATGAAATGTATATTGCAATGGAAGTGTCTAACAAATATATTACAATAGAAAAGTTATTTTAATAATAATAAAATGTAATAATATTTCACAAAATAACTTTTTTTTTTTTTTACTGTGTGTTTTTGTTTTAAAAAAATGTAAGGAAACAACTCAAACTGTTATGCTGATAATCAAATTTTTAGTTGATAAAATGCCAAAAAAAACAAAAAACAAATCCACTAGTGTTTTAGATTTCTGGACCCTACACACTGTCTCATAAAACTGGAAATGGATCATTACTAATAATTTTCATTAGAACTATATTATATGCATTCAAGCTATATACATTTCTATTACTCCTTGCATTCCCTGCATTTCTATAAATATTTATTGCATTTAAATATGCATAAACAGTTTTGTTTTACTGTATGTTTGTTTAAAAAAAAAAAAAGAAAGAAACCCCCGCCCCTCAAATTGTTATGCTGATAATAGAATTTTTAATGTGTAAACTGCAAAATAAAAAATAAAATAAAGACTTTTGGACCCTGCATTGTCTCATAAAACTGGGAGTGGATTAATACTATAATTTTTCAACTATATTATATGCATTCAATTAAATATGCAATTAAATATGCAAAAACTGTATATTCTTTCAATGCAATGTAAGTTTCTTTGGAAAGTGTAATAATATTTCACAATATTACTGTTTTTACAGTATTTATGATCAAAGAAATACAGCTTTGGTGCAGCATAAGAGATTTTTTGCAAAAACATTAGATTTCTATTAAAAAAAAAATCTCTAAAATTGATATGCTGATCATCAAATTTGTAATGAAATGCTAAAGGAAAGTATTTCCACTAGTGTTTTAGACTTTTGGACCCTACTGTACATACAGTATTTTCTCATAAAACTGGCAGTGCATTAATACAAATTATTCATATTCATAATTACTATATTATATGCATTCTAGGTACAGTATATACTGCACATCTCTATTAGTCCTTGCATTTGCTGCATTCATATAATATTTATTATATATTTAATTATGTATGGAATGTATGTACCTCAAATGCATTTGGATAAAATGCACAAATGTACTGTTTTGTAAGGTCTAACTCTTTTTTTTTTTTCCATTTTATTAGAGATTTCTTGTGCAATCTGTACAAATGTATTCCTTTACTACACATACACACACGTACCTGACTCTTTGCTGCAGAGACTTTTGCAAACAAGGCCTGTGACACTTTTGCCCGTCTCATTTCCTGCTGTATTTCATCATAGATGCCGTAGTTTATTCCAGAATCGTCACATTCCACTTTCACTACAATGTCCTTGGAAACCGGTGAAAGTTTTGCCTGTAGTGAGAGAGATTTTTCATTTTTACACTTTTGTAGACCTTAACAAATGACTACTTAATATCATTATTATTAATGTATTTATCATAATGAGTTTACTAAAACAGATGGTAATTTGCATCTCAGGTTCATAATTAATTTTGAGTGATGGTAAACCTGAATGGGCAGAGGTGAGCTTGTATTGGTGTTGTAGGTAGAATTAAGGTTCCGCTCTCTTTCCTCCAGATATATCGAGTCTCTCTGGCTTTGTGGCAGTTGCAGGAAGCTCTGCATGGCCCTAAGGTTAACTAAAAGAGACTGAGATGCACACCGTGGGTCCTCTTCCTTGCGCAAGATCTCTGACAACAGGCCCTGTTAAATAATAATCACAGATAGACACTTTAATATGCTACATTTCAGTGATGTACATGTGACTAAAAAGTCTGTTACATAAAATTCAACCATGTTACCTGAGTCCTGTTGATTGCCACTCGTGCAAACACCGCTTGGGAAACCCCTGCCCTCTTTAGTTCCTCACGCACCCAGTGGTAAATTTCAGGTGACACATCTGTGACAGGTGAGGGACATTGAGCTACTGTGGGTGGGGAAACATTGCATTTCGGAGGAGTCCTTAGTGGCGCAGGATGAGGGCCGTGTGAGTGCGTGTGAGCATGTGTGAGAAGCTGAGACATGGCATGCTGCTGTGAAAGGAGCTGAGCCATCACCAGACCAGGCATTCCAGCCTGCATCTGGACAATACCACGCGACTCCGCCCCACTGCCTTCCACTGGTTGCTGGAACATGGTGGGCTGGCTGGAGGATGAGGGTTGGCTGCAGTGCCTGTTCATGTCGCCTGAGGGGAGATAAAAATCTTTAGTAGCGCAATATTCATATTAAATCACTGGAGTCCTTTAAGAATTTACAGCCAAAATCATCTTATTTTTAGTATACGCTGTTTTAATGTAGCTTATATACAGTATCTGTACAGTATGGAAGCCCGTTTCTGACACTGAATAAACAAATGAAGATTCAGAATTGTCAGTGACTTCTTTTCTCGCAATTCTGACTTTTTTCTCATAAATCTTTTTCTTTTTTTTTTTCAGAATTGGCTGATATACACACACAATTGCGAGAAATAAAGTCAGAATTGCAAGTGACTTTTTTTTTTTTTATATAGTTTATATCTCTTTTTTTCCGCAATTCTGACTTCTTTCTTGCAGTTTCCAAAAATATTGAGCAGCACTAGTTTCCAACTATAATAATAAGAAATGTTTCTTGAGCATTTGATTTTAAGCATATTATTATGATTTCTGAAGAATGATGCGACATTGAAGATTGGAGTAATGGTTTTGCCACCACAGAAATAAACTACATTTTTAAAACTATTAAAATATTTTAAATATTAATTTAAATTGTACTAATATTTTACAGTATTACTGATTTTACAGTATTTTTTATCAAATAAATACAGCCTTGGTAAGCATAAGGGACTACTGTCAAAAAGACTGCAAACTTTTGAACAGTAGTGTAGTTTATTTAGTTTTTATTAAAATAGGATATTACATTACATATCATGAACTAACAATGAACAACCATTTTTTTTTACAGCATTTATTATTTACAAGGTTGCTTATAAGTATGCTATTATATTAATTCATGTTGGTCATAATACATTTAATCTTAAGAAAACAGCTTGAAATGTTAAAAGTGTGTTAGTATATCTAAAATGCACTTAAACTGGTAAATGCTGTAAATGGGGCAGCCGTGGCCTAATGGTTAGGGAGTCGGGCTTGTAACCGAAAGGTTGCGGGTTCGAGTCCCAGGTCCGGCAGGGATTGAAGGTGGTGAGAGTGAATAACCAGCGCTCTCTCCACCCTCAATACCACGGCTGAGGTGAGTCCCTTGAGCAAGTCCCTTGAGCACCGATCCCCCAACTGCTACCCGGGTGCTGCAGCGATAGCAATATGGCTGCCCACTGCTCCGGGTGTGTGTTCATGGTGTGTGTGCGTTTGATCACTTCTCACTAGTGTGTGTGTGCACTTGGATGGGTTAAATGCAGAGCACAAATTCCGAGTATGGGTCACCATACTTGGCCACATGTCACGTCCTTTCCTTTCCTTTTTCATTAAATTTATTGTTTTTTTGTTTGTTTATGATACCTACCGTATTACTAAATGTTAATGAATTTACTGTAAAGTGTTACCAAAATACAAAAACAAAATGACTACTTGTGTTAATATATGAGCTATTCTTGAATGACACATAGTAGGTTGCTACTCACCCATGATAGATTTTGCCCTCTTGTAGTGTTTGTACCACTGGCCGAACTCCTGACATCTCGCAGCAGAGATGCTGGCGTAGTAAGTGCCATTCACCACTGATGAAATCATGCTCTTTAAAAAAACAAAAAAAAACAATACATGTGTTTATGAGCAGGCAAAAATGTGATTTTGCCTCTCATTTCCTTTTCATGTGACTGTATCAGGAATTCAGTAATTAATAGACGGAGCATACTAAATTAAGTCTTGAGGCGCGCCTAGGAACCGACTAAATGTCCAGAAAGGATGTGCTAAAGATTTTTGTCTCCTTGCTAAATAGATTTAATAGCTGGTTCTCAAACTAGGGATGGATCTTAATAGTAGGGTGTATTCTTCAATGGAGAGCACTTCTTCGATCATAGTTCTGCTGAGATATGAGACAATTAACCCTATTTTATTCTATAGCTACTTGCAATTAAGCTATGGGTGATAAAAATTGTGTTCAATGTTATATGGATGGCACCTTGCAAAAATAGTGTGAAGACAGTGTGAAGTTGCGTTTTAAAGTTTTTTGGTGAGTGTGTACCTGAGATAATGGACACTCTTTAGCCAGTGTGCTCTGATTCATCTCTTTCAGCAGCTCCTTCAGGGCATTTCTGACGGTAGAATGAGTCCACTGCTCAGCAGGCAAGTCCTCTAATTTAGAAACACTAAGAGAGTGAGAGAACAAATCTGAGTCAGTGAGAAAAACAGTGTACTGCAATAATTAATTACACTGTAGGACATTAATCACAAATAATTATTACTTCACAAATAGCTATATTATTAAGTGTTTATCCTCAAAACTTTATTAACTATAATAACTTTTAATAATTTTGAAATTAGTTTTAATACTAAATTACCTGAAAAATTATCCTTAATCATAAATCAGAACAGCTTTAATTCTCAGACTGCAGTTCATCATTCTGATAAAGCCTGTTTGCTAAAACCCAGAGACAGACGTGATGCTCAAAGTACATGTGTTTGTGTAGGTTGTACCTGTGTAGCTTTATTCTTAAGGTGATGACATGGTAAAGATCTTGAAGCATGTCTCCTACTGTTGCGTCAGAGGTGTCTGTCACAGTGGACAGGGATACAGGGTTCCAATGACCAACTTGAACCTGACCTAAAGCAGAAATTAATATTTATTACAATATGACCATTATATATGATCCTTATATAGTTCCTGACACTCTTTTTTTCTCTGCATCCTGGAGTTGTTTTTTTTTTCTTCTAACAACCCTATGAGCTTTCTGATCTTGACCAAGTTCACATTCCCTTGTGTCCCCAGGTGAAAAACTAGTGCACTTCCATTATGTGGGACATAATTTTAACATACTATCTCTGTATTAAAAAAACATATTTAGTTACCACTTATAGTACACTTGAACCCATCTTTCATACACTAGTGGTACTACAAGTGGTAACTAAATACATTTTTAATACAGAGAGAGAATGTTAAAAGCAAATTTTAGTTCATATTCATGGTGTCCCAAAAATTTAAGTACACTTAGATGTTCTTATGATTATCTTAAGAAGTACTAAAGAATAATATTTAGTATATTAAATACAAAATTGGTGTGTGAAAATAGAGCATTTTAAGTACATTATGGAAGTGCACGTTTTTAGCCTGGGATCAGATTTCTGCACTTCCTTTTATAGTTTTCTTTCAATGTCTTGAACCTTTGTCTTGTAATGTTTTTTTTCATTAATTAATTATTGTACTGAATAAACAAATTATGTATCGTATTTATAACATTAACATTAAAAATGAACATTTTTCCATATGAGAGATATGTGCTATGTTAAAAAAACATAAGATTCAACCACCTAAACATTTTCGCAATGCATTTTTAATTATTGTGTCATTTAATTGTGCAGGTTTTTCAATGTTTAAATAGCTATTTAAACAAATCAAACAGTTAAAATTGATATTAATTAGATATAATTACTGGAAATAGATTGTATTAGATGTACTCTGCAGCTTAAAAGTTTTTTTTTTACACTTTAATTCAGAAAATATGTGCTAAAGTAATTAAAAATTTAATTTATAATGTTTTTTTTTAACTATTCATCACAGAATCCTGGGAAAATTATTCACAGTTTCCACAAAAATATTAAGCAGTTTTCAGCACTGATGATAATGAGAAATCAGCAAATAAAAATGCAGTTTTGCAATCACAGGAGTAAATTACATTTAAAATATATTAAAATAGAAAACCATTATTTAAAATTATTTTAATATTTCACAGTATTACTGTTTGAACTATGTTTTAATCAATGTAGCCTTGGTCAGTATATAGGACTTACATTAAAAAAAAATCCCAAGATTTTTGAACGTGGTTTACAGTATGTGATGCATATATTTGAAAATATAAACGCAGGCTGTGATGGTGTGGACTGGAGCTAAAAATAATAAATAAATAACAGCCCCATTCCTATCCCTGTCTTTCAGGCTTACATATTTTATTTGAATTGCATGTGAATTATTCATTTGTGTGTGTGTACCTGTAGCCAGAGCCGCTGCGGTGTGTGTGTATCCCAGCTCTTGCAGTGCAGCCTCTGTAATCTGGCTGAACAGCAGGTCTTTCTTCAACAGCACAAATTCTGCATGCTCCGACCTCTTCCTCTCTGAGGGTGGGACGTCACTCTGCTCCACCATACAGAACACGGGAAGCAGACTGCCTGTAAAAAAGGGGAATATGATCACTCAGACATCTTATGAACAGATACGGTCCAATACCTGTGTTTATGCCCATCATAACATACCTTTCCTCCTGTTAGTGTGTAATGATGTTTGTTTGGAGGTCAGGCTCACAGGAGTGACTCCAGGTACAGGTAGATCTCTTGAATTCTCCATACGGGCCATTTTACATGGAGGATAAGAGGATTCACACATGACGGGCCCCTGGGTGCCACTAGTAGTTGCCAAATGGTCCATCATTGTTTTGAGCTCTCACAAACTACAGAAAATGATAAAGTGAGGAAAGGAGAATATACATATTTATATATAAATATATATAAATTGTATTATTGCTCAGTTGTTTTATATATTTCTTTTTTGATGATGGTTTAAGATGGTTAGGCTGGTCTTTTTTACTGGTTCTACACTTTTTAGCTGGTTAGACTAGGTTGGGAGACCATTTTTAACCACCAGCAAACCGTTTTAGCGTGGCTTAAGATGTTTTTTGTTCAGCTGTGAAGCGCTGCTACAGGTGCTGCATATATGCTCAACCTATGACATATCATAATCTCGTCTTTTTATGCCTTAATATTTCAGTCACTTACTTTATTGACTGCGGTGCTGTTTTCCGGCGGTTATAATCCTGCAGACGGGTATCCGAACATGCCGACAGACCGAGCGCGCGTCCCAGGATCGCTCACTAACAAAAACACTGGCTTTAGAATCAACGAGCGGGTCCGATGTCAAGCGACTGGAGAGCGGGTTTTATTTCACAGAGAAAGGTTTTTTGTTCTTAGCAAACGGAAAAAACCAGACACATTTAAATCAATAAAATAAGGGTAACAGTGAGGAAGAACGGCTCGTATAATATAATGCGCGAACACAGATCCGTAATTAAATCTCTAGGCGGCCCCACAAAGCATCATCAATGTGATGTCACCGTGAGAGGACCAATCAGCTTGCAGCGGAAGTGCCTCCTGTCAGAATACATGACTGTTATAGTATGGCAAGCCATTTTAACATTTAATAATTGATGTTCCAAGCATTTTTGAAATTTAAAATAGTAAAAACTGTTCTTTTTAAATATCTAATATACAACTTTGACTAGTCATATATTTTGATTGACTTACATCGGAAAGTAGAGTGCTGTGAAAAAGTAATTACACCTATAATGTTTTGACGTTGGCCATACAGATGCTAAGTGAATTTGGTCAGTACTGATAGGTGAATGCTACATAATTTAACAAATAACAATGACCAAATCAGTTAATTGAGGTTTACCGACCTTTTTCTTCCCGTAAGAGTGGGCATGACCATTTGCACATTTTATGGGTCTAGCTTCTGGTTTAATCCACGTCCAGCTATTTTTAGCTGTACAAAACAGCTTTTTTTGGTGCTTGATATTGCAAATTGATGTGTCTTACTATGTTATTTTAATGTAGTATCTTAATTATAAGCATGTTGGTTTGTAGTGCTGCACTGCATGTTGTTAATCTTCTCCTTATTTCCTTATAGTGGCTAATGAACTGGAAGTCTCACCCATAGGCTTACTTCCACGTTAAAGAAAAAGGTCCATATAAGGTGAGACCTTCCTCTTTAATGATGCTCTACTAATTTGCATTTTACTGAAATATTAATCATTTTAGTTTTTAGTGATGAATGTGTGGTATAGATGTACTAACTTTTTCCTCACAGGTGAATTTAAAATGCATGTTTTGAATTTAACGTTCATTTAAGGTTATTTGTCAAATTATTTTGCCTCCGTAATATTGTTTTTAAAAGGAATTAATACTTTTATTTAAAAAGAGTGCATAAAATTGATTAAAAGTTATAGTAGACATCTACAATTTTAAAAAGTTTTCTCTTCTTAAAAATAAATGTATCATGGTTTCTATAAAAATATTAACCGGCACAACTGTCAACACTGATATTAATAAGAAATGTTTCGTGCGCACAAAGTCAGACATATTAAAATGATTTCTGAATGATGATGTGACACTGAAGATAGTAATGGCTTTGACATCACAGGAATAAATTACGTTTTTAAATGTATTAAGATAGAAAACAGTTATTTTAAGTTGTAATAATATTTTGCAGTAAACAAGAAAAAATTTAATTACATTTTAAAATATAATTAAATAGAAAAATTATTTTAAATTGTAGTAATATATTTCACATTTGTTCAGTTTTTTTTAAATTAAATTAATGCAATCTTGGTCAGGATAAGTGACTTTTCATGGGGTGTATTTAACATTTCACTATAATCTATTATAGTCTAAAAAACAGGTAATAGAGGCTTGCCAACATTTGTATAAAAGCTGTGAGTACTGGGTGGGAGGCAATACATTGATTGTTTCAGTTGACAAAAAAACGTTAATCAGCCTCATCAAGTGATCTCTGTGATTAACGCTTGTTTGCACCTGTACACATGACAGTCACTGTATGTGGCAATCATTCTTTTCCGTAAGGTTAATCATAATGAACGGAGCCTCATTTGTGTCTTTATTTGCATGAGCTTGCATATTTATTTACAACCAACTGAAACACGTTCAATAATAATATAACACGATAAAAACATTATTTTCATCATATTTACAAAAGCATTTCAGTTTTCAATACTAAGCATACATCAGAACACAAGAAACAGAGACGGATATCTGATTGGATTACATTATTTATGTCGGTTTGTCAAGTCAGCTCTCCAGTGGCTAATCATATCTCAACGATTACCCCACAGCAGCAACAGCAGTAATGATGAGGATATTACCATAACAAAATAAGAATTCTTAATTAATCCTCTGTTATGTAACATTACTGTACAGCAAATTGCTACTTATTCGAATAATGTTTTCAAGACTGCCACAGCACTTTGTATTGTAGTGGTAGAAGGTGAAAATATGGTATTGTGACAGTATAAACAGTAGAGGGCGACATAGCCTGTTATGTGTTTCACAAAAAATCGCTGTCTTTAGTACTTTTGATTCATGCATAGTATGCAGACTTCATGGCATTTCTCTTTCAAATATGTTATGTTCTGTGGTTTTGATTTTTGCGCTATTTACAGTAATTCATCGTTTAATACAGTATTATCCAAGTGCAAGCAGCACCAAAGGAAACTCAAAGAAAAAAAATAATTTCTCAAATAGGCCCTGCATTGATAATGTCTTTTCTTTTTAACAAACAAGCTAATAATGTTGTTCTCAAAATACACTAGTAGGCCTACAGTGTTTCTTAAATCTATTCCTGGAGGTCTCCCATCCTACACATTTTAGATGTTTCTCTAATCAAACACACCTGATTAAACTCATGCAGGTGAACGTTCTCAGACATGTTACTTCGGCTTATTTGATGTGCTGGTTTTTTCATAGTAAACAGTACAGTAAGTATGCATATTTGGATGAAGGAGGTGTGTAAGATATCCACTTTAGGGGGCTTTCGGGATCTGCTTAGAGCCTAAATGCTTTCTCTGTACGCAACCAGCTGAGACCAGCTGTGTTACTGTAATAGCGTGAGGTGAAACGGACACACTACATGGTGCTCAACACTGACTGAACTAGGCCATACTCTGAGAATGATTAATTACCTTTATGATAACAATGCACAAAAGTGGGTAAGTTACATAAATCCTACTGTGTAATATTTGATATGAATATTTCTAAGGCCTAGTTAGGAATATTATAAACGCATACTGGACTGAACAACTTAGGTTTGCTTAATTTTTCTATATGGACAAACCCAGCAACTGGGTTGTTCTGACTCAGTGGTTGGGTTCAATTTTTCACCAACCTGCTGGGTAGATTTAACTCAACTATTGTTTAAAAATTACTAAATGGCTGGCTTAAAATGAACCCAAAAAATCAGAAGTAATTACTAGAGGTTTCAGTAATAATCAAAAGGTGAACATTTATTCATTTATTAAGAAATGTTTATTATTTAATTATTATTTATTAAACTAAATATTCACTTATTTAACATATTAATAAACATTCATTTCCAACCTGTTTTGGATTTAGCAAGAAATTTAGTCATTTTTAAACGAAAGTTGAGTTAAATAAAACTACTCAGCAGGTTGGTCAAACCGCTGTGTCAAAACAACCCAAACTGCTGGGTTTGTCCATATTTAACCCAACATTTTTTAGAGTGTGAGTATCAAATATGATACATTAGGCTTTTGAGGAACATTTATTGTTTATATGTTAATTCATCTCTCAGTCATCACTGTACTGCATTGTATTACTTAGAACATAACTCTAAGCAGTTAAATAACATCTGACTAAGACATTATTGGGAGATAAAGAGTGACAACTGATCGTTTTTTATGTAAGTAGTCTGTTATACTGTTATAAATTTTTCCTTTATTTACATTACAAGCCATCAGAATTGAATACTTGAATAATAAATAAGAGTTGTTTTTTTTCTTACTGATTTTACTTACACTACCCATAAAAAGTTTTTGAAGAGTAAGATTTTTAATGTTTTTTAACAAAGTCTCTTCTGCTCACAAGCCTGCATTTATTTGATTCAAAATACAGCAAAAGCAGTAATATTGTGAAATATTTTACTATTTAAAATAACTGCTTTAAATGCTTATTTTTTTATCCAAAAAACATTTACCCAACCAGCTGGGTCAAAATAACCCAGTATGTGTTCCGTCCAATATTTACCCAGTGCTGGGTTGCCAAATAACCGAAGTTGGGTTGTTTTTAACTAAGCATTTTTTTGTATGTATGTATTTGAATATATTTTAAAATGTAATTTATTCTTGTGATCAAAGCTAAATCTTCAGCTAAATTTTTACTCCAGACTTCAGTGTCACATGATCCTTCAGAAACCATTCTAATGTGCTGATTTGCTGTTCATTTTTCTCAGGATTCTTTGATGAATAGAAAGATCACAATTTATTTTAAATAAAACACTTTTGTAACATTATACACTATACAGTTCAAAAGCTTGGAGTCAGTAAGATTTGGGGTTTTTTTTGTAAAAGAAATTATAGAAATTAATTGTTTTTAACAATGTATGCTGATGGTGTTTTCAACATCATCATCATAATAATAATAATAATAATAATAATAAATGTTTTTGAGCAGTAAATCAGAATATTAGAATTATTTCTGAAGAATCATGTGATTAGAGTAATGATGCTAAAAATTCAGCTTTGAAATCACAGGAATAAATCACATTTTAAAACTAATTCAAATAGAAAACAGTTATTTAAAATAGTAAAACATTTGAAAATGTTACTGTTTTTGCTATACTTTGAATCTAATAAATGCAGGCTTGGTGAGCAGAAGAGACTTCTTTGAAAACATTATAAATCTTACTGTTCAAAAACTTTTGACTAGTATTTGACTTTTGACTGGTCACTTTTTTCAGAGCTTTAAACTTTTTTTGTCATTTCTTTATCCCCATACAAAATAGTAGCCTTATATATCATATTCCTGAAGCGCATAAATATTGTTTAATCTTAGGTTTATTGAAAGTTATTGCGTCCCACAACTGCTTGAATCTCCAAACTTGCGCGCCATTTACCTGACGCGCACCTGCGAGCGTCACTCCCAGTGACACGGGCGCGCGCATGTCGCGCGCTTGTGAGAGAACGGGATCCTCCGTGTCTCAGTCCGCCGAAAGCTCAGTTTAACCGGAGTGCTTCAAACTGTCTCTGCCTTTGTCTCTGACAACGCCGCGTCACTTTGATGGGGAATTCGATATCAGAGCGGGAAAATGCCTGTTATGAAGGGATTGCTCGCGCCACAGAACACATTTTTGGATACTATAGCGACGCGTTTTGACGGCACACGTGAGTTACCCCGATGGCATTTTACCCTATTTTGTCTGCAAAAACTATTTTTGTGTTTCTAATGAGACAGAAAGTAAATTGTTTCGTCGTATAAGTAGACAAATATTTGTCAGAGCGAGTGAAATTGACATCACATTTGCTATCACAACAGATTAAAATCACTATACATTAAACAATATTAGGGTTAGAAATGAGCAAGTAATAGTGTAATTAGCTTCCTAAATGTGAATAAGACAAAATGAGTAAACGCAAATAAATCATGGAAGAACTTGAGGAAAATAGGAATACAAAAACGATGCTTATATCCAGTGCTAAATAACACTTTAAAAGCTTCTCTGTTTGTTTTATATGTTTACATGGTTTTAAATTTACTGTAAGTCTTGCATGCTTTTTCAGCTTTCTATGAGAAATGTACTTCTAATGGTGTGCAAAGTACTTGTTGTCCTATTGTCAACATCATGTGACTACTTCAGAGACACTCCTATAATTTTAAGTAGAGGACCAGACTCATCCTGGCCTAAAGATTTTTTCTGAATTTTGAAATTTTTTGTCATTTAATTTGAGTGTTCCACACATTATATATCCATTCCTCTAAACAAGTGGGTTTTTTTGTTGAGTTTTGCATTGAAAGCACAAAATTGCTCTCACATCTGCTCGCTCAGCACCATGGACAGCGTACAAGGGCAACCCCTTTGGTTAGATCTGTCAAAGCACTTAGGCTGTTTGATGCTTAGAGCAGTGATTCTCAGTCCTCTCATTCTTGCAGAACTGCACATTTTCGATGTCTCCCTTGTTTGGCACACCCATTTTAGATCTTGGAGGTGCCCTGCTAACAATCTGATGAGTTGAATCAGGTTTGTTAGATTAGGGAGACCTCCAAAATGTGCAGATCCACTGGCTTAGATGGCAGTTTATAATTTGGCTGTCCTAGTGTTTATTTTTCATATAGGGTTGGTAGAGATAACAGTAACAATCAGAGGGCTGTTTAATTAAAGTTCAGACCAATTGCCCAGATCATGCACGAAAAAAGGGGTTGGGGGGGCGATAATAGAGAACATCCCATTAGGCGTCATCCACAGTGGCTCTCCAAAAATGATACATGTGGAGAGCATTAACAAAGAGGTTGTACTTTTTTTTAATGGTAGATGGATGTTGTGTTCATTACAACACTGACACAAATGAAAGAGCATGCACCCAAGACAAAGCAAAAGTGCTGTTGCCAGTTTTGAATTTGTATGTGCTCTATGAAGCCAAATTATTTGTGCGAAAAATGTGATGCTCGTCCATACAAAATTCTCCACCACAATGCAAAAGTTTTCAAGGTTTGCAAGGTATTCAGGGTGATTTCTAAGTGATGTTCCAGGTGGTTGCTAGGTGGTCTGGTTTCTAGAAATGGTCATCTTGGCTTTTTTTAAAGGTTTGTTTGCCAATTTAATCAGAATTGTAAGTTAGACCATTTTTAAACAATCTGAAGCCTTTTGCAGCCAATGTTTCAGTAGTTTTTGCCAATCTAATCACAGTGGTCCAGAGCAACATAGGACCACAATAAAGGAATAGTTCACCCAAAAATGAAAATTTGCTGTTAATTTACTCACCCTCAGGGCATTCAGGATGTTGATGAGTTTTTAAGAAATTTAGCATTACATCATTTGCTCGGCAATTGATCCTCTGAAGTGAATGGGTGCCGTAGGAATGAGAGTGCAAACAGCTAATAAAAACATCAAAATATGGATTATTGTGATGTTTTTATTAGCTGTTTGGAGTCTCATTCTGGCAGGTAATCGACAACGCTCCCATCCATTAGGTCTTGTGAAGTGAAAAGCTGCATGTTTATCATAAAACATCATGTTGTCTGAATCAGGAGAAAAATATACATACAGCTGAAGTCGTACGTTTACATACACATTGCAGAATCTACAAAATGTTAATTATTCTACCAAAATATTAGAGGGAACATACAAAATGTATGTTCTTTTTTACTTAGTACTTACCTGAATGGGATATTTTACATAAAAGACATTTACATACAGATCACAACTTATAAAAAATGACCCTGTTCAAAAGTTTACATACGCTTGATTCTTACTTTGTTGTTACCTGAATGATCCACAGCTGTGTTTTTTTGTTTTGTTTTGTTTTGTTTTTTTTGTTTAGTGACAAGTGCTTTGTTTGTCCTTCAAAAGAAACATCTTTCAGGTCCCACAAATTCTTTGTTTTTTCAACATCATTGTGTGTTTGAACCATTTCCAACAATGACTGTATGATTTTGAGATCCATCTTTTAACACTGAGGACAACTCAGGGACTCATGTGCAACTATTACAGAAGGTTCAAAGGCTCACTGATGCTCCAAAAGGAAACACGATGCATTAAGAGCCAGGGGTGTAAACTTTTGAACAGAATGAAGATGTGTACATTTTTCTTATTTTGCCTAATTATCATATTTTTTTTTCATTTAGTACTGCCTTTCAGAAGATACTTACATGTTTCCCAGAAGACAAAATAAGTTAAATTTACCCTAACCTTCAAATTCAAAAATGTTTCACCCCACGGCTCTGAATGCATCGTTTTTTCTTTCTGGAGCATCAGTGAGTTGCCCTCAGTTGTCTTCAGTGTGAAAAGGTGGATCATTGTTGGAAAGGATTCAAATACACAAAAATGCTGAGAAACCAAAGAATTTGTGGGACCTGAAGGATTTTCTGAAGAACAGCAGGCAGTTTAACTGACAAACAAGGTACTCATGAATAACTATCACTAAACAAAACAAAAAAAAAACACAGTTGAGGATCATTCAGGTAACAGCACAGTATTAAGAAGTATTAAGAATCAAGCTTATGTAAACTTTTGAACAGGGTAATTTTTATAAATTCCTCTATTATTTTCTCTCATGGACGATATTTAGATGTCTTTTATGTGAAATATCTTATTCAGGTCAGTACTAAGTAAAAAATAACATGCATTTGTATGATCCCTCTTATTTTGGTAAAACATCATTTTGCAGATTCTGCAAGGTGTGTGTAAACTTTTGACCTCAACTTTAGATCAAGCACGATTTATTTAAAAAAACAGCTCTAACAAATATGTTGGTGGATTTTGATGTGAAACAACAACAGGGGATGGACTTTTTCACTGGACGCAGGGTAATTATGGATTATGACTGGTATTTTGACCAGAAGCAACAGATTAAAGTTAAAATGTCATGATGGATTTGTTTCTTATAAACACACAGCTTTTCACTTTAGATGACTGACTGGAGTCCTGTGGATGTGATGTTATCAGCTGTTTGGACTCTCATTCTGACAGCACCCATTCACTGCAGAGGATCAGTTGGTTAAGCAAGTGATGTAAGGCTAAATTTCTCCAAATCTGTTTGGATGAAGACACAAACTCATCTATATCTTGGATGGCCTGAGGGTGATCTATTCCTTTACCTTTCATTGTATGAACAAACAGCTTCATTTGTTGCTCTGAACAAAGAAAGTCATGCATGTTTGGAATGACATGAGGGTGAGTTAACGATAAGAGAATTTTCTTTATTTTTGGGTAAACTGTCCTTTTAATAATCAGTTTGAGAGTTTTGAAAAAATTGTTAACCGTAAGTATGATAAATAGAAAAGTGATGCTTTCCTTAGTGAGCACCACTAATTACACCCTTGACTTCTTAATCTTGTGCAACATCCAAGTTACATAAGAAAGCCTGCTGACTTGTTATTGTCAAGAGAAGCTATACATGTATTAAACTCCCCTCTGCAGCATCCTAATGTGTGTGCTCACTGTTATGCGTTAATATTCCATCAAGACGAAAGACTTCAAAATACTCTTTTCACGCAGGTACCTGTCAAGACAGCATATGGTGGGTAATTACAGTAAAGCAGTGTGTGTGTGAGTGTGCGCCAGTTGCGTGTGTTTGCAGTTGTGTGTTACCCAAAGAAAAAGAGAGAGCGTGGTTAACTGTGAAAGAGTAATTTAGAGTAATTTTGGATGAGTCCTTTTAAAAGAACACTTCAAGTAGATGCTTCCGTTGGTAAAATTACGAAGCGCAGGGTTAGACACCCAAGTCAGGTAATGGAGATATTTCAGGCGGTTCACTCTTGCATGTAATGCATAATCACACTGCTGCTGGATTCAACACGTATCAGACACAAAATGGGGAAATTGGCATGTCTGCTGCACCTCAACCAGTTGGGAAGAGAAGTGTAGGTCTGAAAGATGGAGAGATTGAGGCTCTAGACTGAGAACAATGCGTGTCTGTTGTTTGAACTTGAGATAGAGATGTCAGTGTGCTGTTCTTCTGTTGTTCACTGAACTTCACACAGAGCTGAAACTGAGCTCATCAGTCATCATTTGGGAAGAGAGAGAGGGGCTTGAAGCATTAGAGGGAAAACAAAAAAGATGGAAGGGCTAAAGAAAGCATGCAGGGAAATGAAGTAACACAACATGGTCTTTTGCCTTTGCGTAATACAGGTTGACATTATTGGATGGTGGAAACCGGACACCGTGAGGATGCACTGTACAGTTTCGGCAGGGTCATCCACATGTATCAGACCGGAATACAGATAGAACTCGCGCTTACTGTTCCAGAGTCTCCGAAAATGGAATTCCGGAATCGTGCCAGTCTAGACTTTCAGACCTTGCCATCTTCCATTGTCTTATTAACATTCAGAGAATACTTTTGTGTGCTCTGGCACAAAGCCTGAATTGAAACTAAATTTGAAGGACCCTGCTGAGACAGTGACAAAAGGTTATGTAACCACAACAGATTAGTGAAATAAAAAGGTTGAAATGATTAGATGCAATGGAGCCTTTTCAGACTCTTCCTATTGCTGCTTCGTTTATTGCTGAAAGGATTTTAGCACCATATGCAGACGCTTAGTGCGCTTAAGTTTCTTGTCAGCGTCATTGTGCCAGTAGAACTCATTAGCCTT
Source organism: Labeo catla (assembly GCA_012976165.1). NCBI lineage: Eukaryota > Metazoa > Chordata > Actinopteri > Cypriniformes > Cyprinidae > Labeo > Labeo catla. The sequence goes on along the minus strand of VONZ01000060.1, from coordinate 1,325,280 downwards.
GAGTATTTCAAACGGTCGTTTTTGCTGAGATTCATGAGTCTATTGTACATAAAAACATACTTGGCTCATATCAGTAAGGAAGTTAAATATTTTCTCCTCTATCTGAGCTCAAACCTGTTCTCAGATATCAGTGCAAGACAGTATACTTGATACATAATACAATGCACTCTTTCAAGGAAATAGGATTCAGAACAAACAGACAGTCAAGATTTCAAGCCAGCAAAATCAAGGCCGAGCCGAAAACATACTTAATCATCAGCTCTGTATACTTAGAGTTTGAAGGATGTGCTATACTAAGAATAACAGTGGATGTTAGTGTATACTGTGCACTGTATACTGTACACTGTGTTGTTTTTTACAAATAGTATGTGAATGCAAAATAGTATGCAATGAAAACAATGCATATTTGTCATCACATATCCAGTCATGACTTTTTTTTAAATTAAAGGTGCCGTGTCATTTTTTGACTGTACTTAAGCATAGAATTACCATGTGTTTGCAGATATTTAGAAAAAACTCTGAAAAACAATGCTACAGCCAGTTAATTGTCTAATTTGATTTGACTTTAATTGTACATACAAAACCAATTCATCTTCTTCAGAGTATCTTTGTGTCCTTTGTTTGAAGGCAGGCAGTCATACAGGTTTGGAATGACATGAGGTTGACTAAATAATGACATAATCTTCATTTTTAGGGTGGAATGTCCCTTTAAGTCATTGTTTTTGCTATTCTGTTTTGTGCCAATAGTGATGCAGAAGTTACAAAGAGGGAAATCAGATGCCTATTTTCCACTAGTTGGTATGATTATTTAGGGTCTTCATGAAATGTCTGCAACATACTTGGGTTAAAATTTCTTAATGGCCATGTAAAACAATACCCTTTTTACCTTGTCAAAAACAGCTCAGTTTACAGTGACCCATTCTGTTGCATGGCTCTTTAAATGATAACGAGCTGCTACTCACTCCACCCCTCTCTTCTGTTAATATAAAAATGAATCTACTGCTTCCTCAGTGGCTTTGATGTTGGTAGAAAATGACTGTTATACGGAGAAAATGGCAGATAGCGTACAACTGGCAGAGGGCGGGAATATGCTAATACAGGACAGTCTGTCAGCAGTAGTGGGTAGTAACATCACCCTGCTTAAAAAATCAAAACAGCATGATAATTGAGACTGTTTATGTTTTTCTGGAATTAAAAAAAAAAAAAGAAGTAAATGGATTTTTATCATTGTAGGGCAGTTGTGTCCACACACTGCTAAGACACATTTATATAGAAACACCACATAAAAGTGAAATTTGCATCCAATGTCCCCTTGAACTGTTGATGTTAAAGATGTTTTGATTGTTTCTAAAAAAAATATCATGTCCAACAAAGGTCAAGTTTAGCACATTGCATTGTAAGAAACAGTATTTCATGAAGTGTGATCTGGCTGTGTACTGCACATTGAGACAGATATAGTAGAACTGCATGCTGGAAAAAAAATACTACAGTTGAGGTCAAAAGTTTACATACACCTTGCAGAATCTGCAAAATCTTAATTATTTTACCAAAATAAAAGGGATCATACAAAATGCAGGTTATTTTTTATTAAGTACTGACATGAATAAGATGTTTCACATGAAAGATGTTTTCATATAGTCTACAAGAAAAAATAATAAAGTTGAATTTATAAAAATGACCCTGTTCAAAAGTTTACATACGCTTGATTCATAATAGTGTGTTGTTGTTTGTCCTGAACAGTTAAACTGTCCGCTGTTCTTCACCAAAATCTTTCAGGTCCCACAAATTCTTTGGTTTTTCAGCATTGTGTATTTGAACCCTTTCCAACAATGATTGTATGATTTTTTTTTTTTTTCTTTTATGAATTTGAGATCCGTCTTTTCACACTGAGGACAACTGAGGGACTCATATGCAACTATTACAGAGGGTTCCAATGCTCACTGATGTTCCAGAAAGAAAACTGATGCATTAAGAGCCAGGGGGTGAAAACTTTTGAACAAATGAAGATGTGTACATTTTTCTTATTTTGTCTAAATATTATATTTTTTTCATTTAGTACTGCCTTTCAGAAGCTACAGAAGATACTAACATGTTTCCCAGAAGACAAAATAAGTTCTAACTTCTGAAGCATCAGTGTATTTTTAAACCTTCTGTAACAGTTGCATCCTCAGTTGTCCTCAGTGTGAAAAGATGTATCTCAAAATCGTACAGTCGTTATTGGAAAGGGTTCAAATACACAAAAAAGCTGAAAAACCAAAGAATTTGTGGGACCTGAAGGATTTTTCTGAACAACAGCAGGCAGTTTGACTGTTCAGGACACACAAAGGACTCATGAACAGCTAGCACTTAACAAAAACACAGCTGTGGATCATTCAGGCAACAGCACAGTATTAAAAATCAAGTGTTTGTAAACTTTTGAACGGGCTCATTTTTATAAATTCAACTATTATTTTCTTTTGTGGACTATATGTAAACATCTTTTATGTGAAATAAGTTATTCATGTCGGTACTAATTAAAAAATAACATGCATTTGGTATGATCCCTCTTATTTTAGTAAAATAACATTTTGCAGATTCTTCAAGGTGTGTGTAAACTTTTGACCTCAACTGTACAGTATATACTGAAAGAAAATAAAAGTATTATAGTCAACCAAACATCCAATGTCCGTTCGAGCCATTGCTAGCCCTCCTTGAGTTTCTATTTAATGCAAAAAATGCTTCAAGACTGCATTGCACTAGAAGGCTCCAGCATCTGTCCTGCCATTCCCTCCCCCAAACATCTCTCTCTCTATCTCAACCAGTTGTTCTCTCCATTCCTCTTTTTCCTTGCGTTCTTCCTCCCCTCACTAATCATACTGCCTCTTTAAATAGCTCTCAGGTGTTCCTGTTTGGGACATAGACTCACAAGAGGGGGACAGAGGGAGGAAGTGTGTGTGTGTTTTATACAACAATCTGGGGCAGACGAGAAATGTGGACATTCCCCCCTCTCTCCTGCCTCACCCCGTTTTTCCCCCTCCATCTTTCCGCATGTTTTTCAGAGTTGAAATGCAGTTCCTCGGATAAACACACACATCCACACGCACACCCTGTTTTTACAGCCTGGATTCAATCTGTCCAATTAAACATAAACTGACAGAGTAAACCACATGAGGTCTGGTATGGAAATGAGAGAGGATGATACATTTTTTTTGCTTGTACATGCTGTCTGTGATCGTGCACACATGAAAACGTGTCTGAGGGATAGGGTAAGGACATATTTTGTATGCATACATTTAGATAAAACACAAATATGCTTAGATATGCTTAGATATACACAAACACTCAGCTCCAGCTTAGAATGAACAAGCAGGGTTTTTCGGCTGTTGTCGTACTGCTGGCCCAGAGGTTATGACCTGGGAGTGAGTGGATGGACACTAAGATCGAGAGATTTCTCTTATGGAATGTGCTGTCATTTGTAGACTGCAGAACCAGTATGGCTAGTAACGCCACTTTGGTATGCATCAATGTCAGTCATTGTGAAAATATTCATAGCAACTGTTTTCAGTCATTATTTTTGTATGTTGTCTCTGCTGATTCTGTCACAGTGCTTTATCAAAGCCACATCAGATGGGCATACACATAATAGGCTATGCAGAAGGAAATTTCTGTTTTGTGGCAGGCTTATTATATTTAACTAACACTAAAATTGAAAATATCTTCTTTTGTTCTGCGCAGAAGAAAGAAAGTCATACATTACGTATGACATATGTGGGTGAGTTACTGATGACCGAATTGTCATTTTTGTGAGGAGTAAATACAGTTTAAGTCAAAAGTTTACAGATTCTGCAAAATGATTTTACCAAAATAAGAGGGATACATACAAAATGCATGTTATTTTTTATTTAGTACTGACCTGAATAAGATATTTCACATAAAATACATTTACATATAGTCCACAAGAGAAAATAATAGTTGAATATGACCCTGTTCAAAATTTACAAATGCTTGATTCTCAATACCGTGGTGTTACCTGAATGATCCACAGCTGTTTTTTGTTTGTTTGTTTAGGGATAGTTTTTCAATGAGTCCCCTGTTTGTCCTGAACAGTTAAACTGCCTGCTGTTCTTCAGAAAAATAATTCAGGTCCCACAAATTCTGTGTTTTTTCAGCATTTTTGTGTCTTTGAACCCTTCCCAACAATGACTGTATGATTTTGAGATTCATCTTTTCACACTGAGAAGAACTGATGCAACATATGCAACTATTACGGAAGGTTCTCACCGATGCTCCAGAAGGAAACAGATTTTTCTCCATATAATGGACTGGTATGGTGCAAACGATCCCAAATGCGGTTGTAAACTATCCCAGCCGAGGAAGAAGGGTCTTATCTAGAAACGATTGGTTATTTTTTTTGTTTTTTTTCAACACTGTCTTTATTGATTTTATGAACTTTAACATGAAAAAAGAAAATAATAAAAGAATCAGAGAAAAGAGAAAAAAAAAAAAAGGGGGCATTTAAATGAAAAATAAATAAATAAAATAAATATATGTACATATACATAAACACTTAGATATCAAAACAATGGTACATTGATATCCTAAGGTGATAAATGTTAAGCCAAGTTACCCAGAAAATAGATTTGGATCAGCTTCCTTCAAACATCCTATAAAGGGTTTCCACACTTTCAAAAACTTTTCAGGTTTTCTTTTAACAATATATGTCAGTTTTTCTAAAGCCAAACAATGAGACAATTCTTGTAGCCATTGTTTAAAATGAGGGCTTTCTGTGCTTTTCCAGTAACGAGCTACTATAAGTTTTGCTTGTAATAAACAGAATATCAACATTTTCTTATCAGAGCTAGTAAAAGTGCATGTTACAGGGAAAATATTTAGTATACAGAGTTTAGGACATTTAGGAACATTTTGTTTTAGCACCAGAGATAAGAAGTCTAAAACTTTTCCCCAAAAATATTCAACTTGGGGATACTTCCATATACAATGATATAAAGTTCCTATCTCTTGATTGCATTTTATACATTGATCGGGAATGTTGGGATTAAACTTGTGTAGTATTTCTGGAGTTATGTATACTCTCATAATCCACTTATATTGCAGAAGTTTGAACCTCGTATTAATTGTCTGAGTTTGGGTCTTTAGGCAGATACTCTGCCACTCATCTTCCGTTATATTCTCATTTATATCTCGACACCATGCCAAACTTTTATTTTCTGCATTTTCCTTGCATTTGGTAGAAATTAGTCTAGATACTCTAAATAAAGAAATTTGCCTAGCCCCATTGAAGTGGTTTAAAGTAACTTCCTCTAAAGAGGACAGGTCTGGCAAGAAAAGAGAATGCTGCATCTTGTTAATAAAATTCCTAATTTGGAGATATTTAAAAAAATGTGTTTTAGGTAAATCAAACTTTTGTCTTAATTCCTGAAAACTGAGCATAGTTTTATTACTAAATAAATCTCCCACCTTACGCAAACCTTTTTTTGCCCAAATTTTGAATCCAGCATCATGTGTCCCTGGTGTAAAATTAGTATTACCCCAGATAGGGGTAAATTGTGATATTTGAGGAACCTCTCCAAGATGTTTCAAAACTTCAAACCATACCACAATAGTATTTTTAACAAAGGGATTACGAGTGGATTTTTTCAGTTTGGGCAGGGGTGCCGAGTACAAATACAGATTTAGGGGCAGTTGTCCGGATGTACTGGCCTCTATCTGTAACCAAGGGATAGAATTTCCATTTGTGAACCAGAACATTGCTGCTCTTAGCTGGGCTGCCCAGTAGTACCACTTAAGATTAGGCACCTGCAACCCTCCACATTCATATGGTAAATACAAAAGAGAGAGCCTCAGTCTGGGGCGCCGATAAGCCCAAATAAAATTGGAAAAAAGCTTCCTCATATTACTAAAAAAATTTGGTGGTGGGAGTACGGGAATTGATTGAAATAGATACAAGAATTTGGGGAGTACATTCATTTTTAATATACTGATACGTCCAATCTGAGATATTGGTAGAAGTGACCACTTATTAATTGACTCAGTGATTAATTTAGTTGTGTAATTTATAATTACTGGAGGCCAAATTATATATGTCGGGCGTGATATTAATGCCAAGATACTTAAAACCTTCATGAGCATTTTTAAATGGGGTTTGGTAGGGGGGTGTAAGACGTTCCGATTCTTTAAGAAATAAAATCATAGATTTGGACTCATTTATTTTATAGCCTGAGAAAGATCCAAATATATTAAATAGACTCAATAAACATGGTATGGATGTACTTAAATTGGATAGGAATAATATAATGTCATCAGCATATAAGGCTAATTTGTTTTCAATACCCTCAATTGTAATGCCTGATATATCCTTATTTCTTCGTACTGCACTGGCCAAAGGTTCTATAGCCAATGTAAACATCAGCAGTGACAGGGGGCATCCCTGTCGTGTGCCCCGAGAAAGCTGAAATGATTTAGAAATTATATTATTAGTCAATATCTCTGCCGTAGGATTTGAATATAAAATTTGTATCCATTTTCTAAAATAAGGACCGAAACCAAAATGTAAAAGGATATCAAAAAGATAGCCCCACTCCACCCTATCAAAAGCCTTTTCGGCATCTAGGGAGAGTAGAGCAGTATCCGGGGCTTCTTTTTTTACAGTGTATGATATGTACCACACGTCGTATATTATGAAAAGCTTGCCTACCTTTTACAAAGCCGTTTTGATCAGGATTAATCAATGATGGTAAATATTTATCAAGTCTACTAGCTAAGACTTTAGCAATTATCTTAGTGTCTGAAATTAAAAGACTAATTGGTCTGTAAGAACCACATTTCATAGGGTCTTTCCCTGGTTTAAGAATTAAGGTTATGTGGGCAGAACGCATAGAAAAAGGCAGTTCTTCATTATTGAATGATTCATTTAACATGTCAATCATTGGGGTTATCAATTTGTCGCGAAAGATCTTATAGATGTCTATAGGCAGACCATCGGGGCCTGGCGCTTTCCCACTACTCATACAACTAATAGCTGCTGTCAAGTCTGCTTCTTCAATTGGTTGATCCAATGCTTTGGAGTCTTCCTCAGATAAAGAGATTAATTGAGTCTCTTCCAAAAATGTTTTATAGAGATGAGTATTCCCTGGGGGTGATGATTTATAAAGATCTTCATAATAGTTTTTAAACGCCTTATTAATTTCACTTGGGATTACAGTGTTTTGTCCATCTACAACTTCTATTTCATTAATCACATTTACATTTTGTTGAGCCTTTATACGCCATGCCAATAGCCATCCAGGCTTTTCTCCTTGGTCATAATATGTTTGTTTAAGTCTAGTTATATTAGCCGCAGCTTTATTAGTGGAGATGTCATTCAATTCTGCTTTAAGTAACAAAAGTTCCTTTCTAAGTTCAGGAGTATCTTTTCTAAGAATTTCTTCTTCTAAGGCTTTAATATTTTGTTCTAATTCTATCATTTTAAGGGTAGATCTGTTGGTTTTAGAACTAGTGAAGCTGATCATTTGCCCTCTAATATAGGCCTTAAATGCCTCCCATTTTATTGAAGCGGAGGTCTGATTTGTATTACACTCAAAAAATAAATCAATTTGGTTTCCTACAAAATCAAGAAATTCAGGGTTATATAACCATTTTATGTTTAGACACCATCTAAATGGAGTTTTAATTGTATTTCTGAGAGTATATTTTAGCGATAATGATGCATGATCAGATAAAACGATACTACTATATTTACAATTAGATATACAATCAATCATGTCTTTTGAAATAAGAAAATAGTCTATTCTGGAGTAAGTATGGAAAGATGAAGAGTAGCACGAAAATTCTTTCTTTGTTGGATTTTGAAACCTCCAAATATCAGTTAAATTAAGGTCCTTTATGTATTGATTAATTATATTCCTACTCTGTGGATGTGAAACGTCCATACCAGTGGAACGGTCCAAATTAGGATCCAAGTTACAATTAAAATCACCACCAACTACTAATTTACCTTGAAGAGAGGACAAAATTAAGAAGATATTATGAAAGAATGTTGGTTCATCTCTGTTTGGAGCGTAAACATTCACAAGATTACAATATTCATTAAGCATCCTACCAGTGACAATAACATATCTACCCGATGGATCACGGATAGTTTTTAATACCTGAAATGGTACAGATTTATGAATCAGCACAGCTACCCCTCTTGAATGTGAACCAAAGGATGCAGCTATAACCTGGCCTGGCCATCTTCTACATAGTTTAATGACTTCGTCTGGCAATAAATGTGTTTCTTGCAGGAACAGTATTTTAGAATGGAGATAGTTAACTCTATTCATCACTTGCTTCAATTTAATTAGATTACAGAGCCCCCGAACATTCCACGATGTCAGTATAAAACTAGAATCTGCTGACATTTGCAAGACAATAGAATAGTCTAGTCAACAATCCAAATAATACAGCGACCTGATCCACTGAGCACCATGTACAAATTTTGGGTTGAACAAAAATGTACCACCAAACGTAAGTATATATACATACATAGTAATAGTAGTAAAAGAGGGGGAAGAGGAGGGGAAAACAAAAAAAAAACAAAAAAAAAACTACAGCATCCGAACCAAATAACTCCCCAGCACACGCACTACCACAGAAAAAGTGCATGGCGAACATCCCTTTTATGACTAGAACCCAAGTTACGTACTTTAACGGTCAACGATTGGTTATTTTTATTAAAAAAATACAATTTAAATACTTTTTAATCTCAAACACTTGTCTTGCCTTTCTCTCCCTGAACTTTGTGTATTCTGACTCAAGACAGTTAGGGTATGTCGAAAAACTCTGACCGTATTTTGTCCCTCAACTTCAAAAATCATTTCAAAATCATCCTACATCGCTGCAGAAGTTCCGACCCAGTCTTTACAAAGTGAATATGCAAAGAAGATCAAACACCCTTAACAAAAAAGGTAAAACAGTGATATAGGACGATTTCGAAGTTGAGGGAGAACATGAGATGCGTGTTTTTCCGTAACTGTCATGAACTGTATAAAAAACAGTCCAGGCAGAGTAAGACAAGATGAGCGTTTGGTATTAAAGTGTATATAAATCATATTATTTTTATTAAAATAACCAATCGTTACGCTAGATAAGACCCTTGGCTGGGATCATTTACAACCGCATTTGGGATCGTTTGAAGCCGCATTTAAACTGCATTTTGGAAGCTCAAAATCGGGGCACCGTATCAGTCCATTATATGGAGAAAAATGCTGAAATGTTGTCCCCAAAAACATAATTTCTTTGTGAATGAAGAAAGAAAGACATGAACATTGTGGATGACAAGGGGGTGAGTAAATTATTTGAAAATTGTTGTTCTGGAAGTGGACTTCTCCTTTAAGAGCCAGGGGGTGTAAACTTTTGAACAGAATGAAGATGTGTACATTTTTCTTATTTTGCCTAAATATCATATTTTATTTTTGTTTAGTACTGCCTTTCAGAAGTTACAGAAGATACTTACATGTTTCCCAGAAGACAAAATAAGTTAAATTTACCTTGAACTTCAAATTTAGAAAGTTTTCACCCCCCAGCTCTTAATGCATTGTGTGTCCTTCTGGAGCATCAGTGAGTGTTTGAACCTTCTGTAATAGTTGCAAATGAGTCCCTCAGTTGTCCTCAGTGTCAAAAGATGGATCTCAAAATCATACAGTCATTGTAGGAAAGGGTTCAAATACACAAAAATGCTGAAAAACCACAGAAATTGTTGGGACTTGAATGATTTTTCTGAAGAACAGCGGGCAGTTTACTCCTTAACAACTATCACTAAACAACAAAAAAACACACAAAACTGAGGATCATTAAGGTAACAACACAGTATTAAGAATCAAGTTTATGTTATCTTTTAAACGGGGTAATTTTTATAAATTCAACTATAATTTTCTCTTGTGGACTGTATGTAAACATCTTTCATGTGAAATATCTTATTTAGGTCAGTACTAAATAAAAAAATAACATGCATTTTGTATGATCTCTCTTATTTTGGTAAAATAATTAATATTTTTTAGATTCTGCAAGGTGCATGCAAACTTTTGACTTGAACTGTATCTTTAAAGGGAATGTGCCCTTTAAGAAGTTAGTTGCTTGATTATTGCTCAGTGACTTATATGGTGCTGATATGCATCCATAAATTAAATTCGCAGCTTATTCTACTGTCTAACTTGTACCTGTCAGCCAAACAGCACTTACGAATTGTTACTATCTTTTCCTAACTCTCCTCCTCTGTATTCTTTCGCCTTTTGCTTTTCTTTCTCACTCTCTTTCTCTCTCTCAGCATTATTCTTTCCCTGCCATTTAAATGTTCTTTTTTTTTTGCTGTTATTTTGCTCTCATCGTCCCTCTTCTCGTATCTCTCTGGGTCTGACCCCCCAACACGTACAATGTTATAAATGAGTGCCTAACTTTACTTTTGCTTATGTGAGCAGAACAACTCTCAGTAAAGTTGTTCAGCACCAAACGTCTGTCTCCTTGCCACGTGAACACTTCTCATAAATGCCAGTGTTTAATAATGCTCGTGCGTGTTAGTCTGGAGATTCAGGGATGAGGCTCACGAGCTGTCCTTCGAGAAACGTTTACAAGGCAGTGTTGTTGTATTCATTTATGGTGCATAGATGCTATTAATCTGTTTTGACACAATGACAGGGTAAAACAATAAAACAAGTCAGAATGCAAAAAAAATTATCCAGGCAGGAAATTGGTTATGTAAGCAAAGCAAAACAAAGCCTTTCACATGAAGAGCAGCTGAAGCTTTCTGTCTAAAATATGTCGTGCAAGGTCATGTGACTTACAGTGCTTCAAACAAAAGCCATATGATCCAGTGAAGCCTTTAATAGCTTGTAAAACATAAAATAGAATTGACCAATTAAATGAGGTAAAAGAAAACCGTTTAGACAAGTCTTGTTTCAAGAGATTTAAAGGTAAAAGAGATAACAAGGAACTGAACAGATAACAGACAACTGTGGTTTAGGGAACATAGCAGGGCTTCCTTGCACCTGTTTTGTCCCCTTGCTATAACAAGAAATTTATGCCGACATGGCCTGTAGTAAAAGAGCAAACTAAAATCCTATGGGGGTGCCTTGTTAAAATTTAATAAGGAATGACCAGTAACAATAAACATTAGTAGGCTAAAATTTTTGCTTGTGTTTTGTGTTTCTAACAGACAGCAACTTCATCCTGGCTAATGCACAAGTGTCCAAAGGCTTCCCGATCGTGTACTGCTCAGATGGATTCTGTGAGCTTACTGGATTTGCCCGAACCGAGGTCATGCAGCAGAGCTGCGCATGTAAGTTTCTGTATGGGCCAGAGACTAGTGAGCACATCATTCTTCACGTGGACTCTGCACTCGAGGAACGTAGCGAGCTCAAGGAGGAGATAATGTTCTACAAAAAGAATGGTAAGAAAAAAAGTGTTAGATAAAGCTCCTTGCTTGGTGGTGTTGCTGCAGTGCTGGCTGTCAATGTAAAGACACTCAACTAGTGTTGGGCAATATGATCAAAATCTTATGTGAGTAATTTTATTTCATGGTAACAATATATATCGCGATATAATTATTTTTGCTTTAAAAAGGTATTTATGATAGCAACATTTTTGATATCATAGAAACTAAATTTCATAATTCTTGTCACAAACAAATAATACTAGCCTAAATAAAAAAAAAAAAAACTCAGGCTCACTGAAGTCAACAGTTAGTGATTAAATAAAAATAAACTAATTACAAGCAGTATTACAAAAAAACTACAGTAGAACGAATAAATACAAAATGCTACATGCATTGTATAAAGTAATCAAATGTATAAAAACACTGCATATTCTTTTTTCTGTGTTTACATTAAATAATTTTTTTTTCTTATTAAAGAAGAAGTCCACTTCCAGAACAAAAATTGACAGATAATGTACTTACCCCTTGTCATCCAAGATGTTCATGTCTTTCTTTCTTCAGCCGTAAAGAAATTGTTTTTTGAGGGGAAACATTTCAGGATTTTTCTCCATATAATGGACTGCTATGGTGCCCCGATTTTGAACTTCCAAAATGCAGTTTAAATGCGGCTTCAAACGAACCCAAATGCAGTTGAAAAAAATACAATTTAAATACTTTTTAATCTCAAACGGTCATCTTGTCTTACTTGAGACAAGACGAGTGTTTGACATTAAAAAGTATATAAATTGCAGTATTTTTATGAAAATAACCAATTGTTTCGCTACATAAGCCCCTTCTTCCTCGGCTGGGATCATTTACAACCGCATCTGGGATCGTTTGAAGCCACATTTAAACTGCATTTTGGAACTTCAAAATCGGGGCACCATATCAGTCCATTATATGAAGAAAAGTCCTGAAATGCTTTCCCTCAAAAAACATAATTTCTTTACGGCTGAGGAAAAAAAGACATGAACATCTTGGATGACAAGGGGTGAGCACATTATCTGTCAATTTTTGTTCTGAAGTGGACCTCTCCTTTAAAGGGCACCTATTATGCAAAATTCACTTTTACATGTTGTTTGAACATAAATGTGTGTTGGCAGTGTGTGTACACAACCACCCTATAATGATAAAAAGCTGCTCTTTTTTAAAAAACACTCTTTTTTTTAAATCTCTATAAATTATAAACCATGTTTCAAAGCTTACTGATTACAGAATCCGTAATGTGTGATATCACGCTTTATCACGATAGTTGACTGACACGGCCATATTAGCAGAGTCCCGCCCCGAGAGAGCCGCAAACACACCAGCATTCAAGTAAGAAATATCGTGTTATTACAGCTATAGACAGTATAGCAGTCCAGTGCAGTGAGTGATTTTCTGCGTTTATTGTATTGTTTGGGTTGTATTAACAGTGTAGACTAGGGTGACCAGACGTCCCCGTTTTTGGTGTCCTGTCCCTGACTGGAGGTGTTTCCAGAAATGTCCCCGTTTTACAGCATGTTCAAAACAACCCGCAAATGCAATGTAAAAGCCCAACCAATTTAGCCAGCTGGCAATCATATGATTGTGATTATTTTAAACAGCAGAGGGCGCTGTGAGCTGTATTGATTACCTCATCGCGAGTTGCTACTGTAGCCATAAAGAGGTTGGACAAGTGCAGAGCGCTGTTATCATCAGTTATCAAAAGAGATGGCGTTATTGGTTTCAAGGTAGTCACATACTAATATACATGTTAAAGTAAAGTAATACTGTTAGTTTGCACTGTATAACAAGGCATGATAAGGTTTCGGGGTTTTTTTATCACACAGTAGGCCTATTAAACATTCATGAAACTTCAACTCGGATATGAGTAATATAAAAAATAATAAAACAAATCAATTGCACAATTACATTTCCAGAAATCACATATTTTGTGGTCAAAATGAGCCTAAAAGCAAAAATAATAAGCCTGATTAGAGATAGAAAAGATCCAATTCTGAAAGCATAAACATAAAACTTGAAAAGTTGTAATTATTGTACTCACAGTTGTGATAATGTTAAATACAGTTTGAAAATAACCTATTTGTTAAATAGTTTTATTTATCATATGTTCTCATATTTGTTTTACTTTTATTCTGTTTTTCTAAAGCCTAAAAGTTTCTAAATTTTCTAAAGCCTCTAATTTTGTTATAATACTACTGCTTTGATATGTTTGCCATTTGCAGTAGTTACTATTGTATTAAAAAACTACGGTAAGTTTTATCTTCAAACATCACTGTAATTATTAATTATGATATTAATATATGGAACCCACAACAATTAAAAAAACAAAAACATATTGTCCCCGTTTTTTAATTCATAGATAATCACAAGTGAGATTTCAGTGATATTTTGACGACTGAACTAGGACATGTCCCCGGTTTTCATTTCAGAAAGCTGGTCACCTTAGTGTAGACCCAAACAGCAGTATAGGTATATTACGTTGCCATCACTTAATACACCGTTCTAATATAAACATGCGATTTCTTTCCCAACTGTTTAACTTCATAGACATAACAGACTGTGTTTTTGCAACTTATACATGTTTTAACATAAACTTGTGTGTGAAAGAGAGCTTAGTTTAGTACTCACATGCATGTTCTGATGTGTACATCCAGAAACACCATGTATCAGAAATTTCAACTGATATGGCTTTAAAACGCATGATTTCTGTGCGATATGAATAATCATCAAAACCAAAAGGATGTTTTTTAGCAGAGGTTCAACATACAACCTAAAATAGCACAGCCCTGATCTGGAAAAGAGGGCCGAGAGCAGCAGCTCATTTGCATTTAAAGAGACATGCAACTAAAACAGCCTGTTTCTGCTTCCACTCAAAATAGGCGTTTTCAAAATGATATAATAAATGATCTGTGGGGTATTTTGAGCTGAAACTTAACAGACACATTCTGGGGACACCTGAGATTTTGTAAAAAGGGGTATAATAGGTGCCCTTTAAAGTTACAAAAGTGATTTAGTCAAGAGCACTGAGAGATTTTCTCTCTTTTGTTGTTTGATTAACATCAGGAATATTAGACTGCTGTCACTTTAAGAGCTCTGCGTACTCTGCTGTGAATGATAAGGCCATGATCCCCTCTGTCCCACACACTCATGCATATAACATGCTGTAGTGTAGTTTGCATAATAAAAGTAATCTTAACATTAAAATATGCATATAAACCATAGTTTTAATCATTTAAATGAGCTTTTGAAATTTGTGCAAAAACTCCTGGTAATTATGTGTTTTTGTGCATTTATCAAAACTATTTTCTTTACAGTGCTGAATGTCATGGTGGTTGTGAAACACAGAACAGCTTACTTTCCTTATCTTACTTAATTTTATTATGAAATTTGTTATTTTTCATGTTTACTCATGTCTGTTTTGAACAGTGCACTGTGGCTTTAATTTATCGTGAGCGGCACCGGAAAAATTGCGGCACTGCTGCTTCTGCTCCTGCTACGTGCTACCGCGCTGCCTCTGTGTGCAGTGTAAATACTCTAACCTGTTAACATGGATGATGTTAAAAAGATGTGCTGCTTACGTCCTGCTTACCTGTGCAGTGTGAAACCGGTGTTACATGTTGTCTTTCTCAGCTGTTTGCTTTCACTTAAGATCTAAATTACTGTTTACGAGGACAATACAGGCATTTTGACACATATACCTGTGTGTATTTAACAGTTCAAGGCCTGTAAAGTGGCAAAAATAACTCTGTTTAATACACCTGCACCATCTTCATGTGCATGCAGCCAGGGCTGTGGGACCCTGGGATTTGTGGAGCCCTGGTGGGCCCTGTTTGAAATGTTTTGATTTGTGTATTTGTTGTATTTATTTATTTGTGCTATTTACACAATGTTTCAGTTTTTTAAAGTTTTTTCAAAGCAGAAGAGTGATTTTCTCTTTTTCATTTTCTCGGATTAACAGTAAGGACACCGACAGCAGCTAGTAAATTAGGCGTGGTCACTTTAACAGACAAGGCATCCAATATAATGATGCACATTCGATTTCTTCTCAACTGTTTACGTTCACTTAAAACATAACCGACAGTGTTTTTGAGGATGCTTGCCAAGACGGGTATTTCGACAGGTATTTTATTTTGTATGTATTTGTCAGTTCAAGAGCAAGAAGAGGTAAATCTAAATTTTGTGCTTAAGGGCTATGAGACACGCCTCTCTGCGCGGGTGCTGAATTTGGTTCTTTCACGTCTTTTGTGTTTGTATGTTTAAACTGGCCAGATGTATTTGTTCATTCAGGGCTCTACAGTACGACCATTTTAGTCGCATTTGCGACTGAAAACTACTGCGTGGGACTGATCAGCATATTTGTGTTTGCAAGGGGAGCTTCAAAGGTTTCTACGTGTTTTTGCGACATTGAGTAATATATCACAAACAGATCTCACAAATCCTTTCATAAAGTGTGGAGAGAGTGTAAATAAGAGATTCATTGTGCAGTGTACATTAGAGAGTTTCGTTAATTATAATGGAACTTCGTGAGATCGTGATAACCTAAGATGAGTGACAGCTTTCAATGATTTTTAAGGAAGTTTGTAAATGAGAAATTGATTTAATACAACAGTTAAACAAGAAGTTAATATTAAGTGACTTACATTGTCTGACTATAACACTATTGCCTGATTCTGCTCTATTTCGACATCAAAAATAATTTGAAACAAGTCACAACCGAGCCGCTGCACATCTCCATTCAAACACAGCGGTGTTTCGTTTATGAATGAACGTGCGTTTTTAAACGAATCTACTGAGTCAATGATTCAATTTCCCATTTATAAAGAGAGTCACTTGCTTTATTCCTGAAAGAATCAGCCGTTCAAACGAATCAAATGAATGATTCAGTAATTAAATCAGTGAATTGCTGCCACCTACTGGCAGTTTTATTTTAATCTTTAAAGTATCTTTTCAGTTATTTAAATCATTTACTATTTCTGTGTTCAACATGAGTTTATGAATTGGATTGCACTAGGGATGTCGCAATTCTCAATATAATATTGAACCGTTCGGTACGACCTCCACGGTTCAATACGCGCTTGTGAATTGCGGTTTTTCGGTTTTGCATTTAAATAACTTCCTTGTTTTATTTCTCTCGGAAGTTGCTGTATGTGTGCCCGCGATTTCACGTGCTATAATGAGGAAACGCTTCCCCGCTTATATTTAAAAAAGCAACACACGCAGAGCATCTTCCATTATAATGACATGCAATGACAAGCCTTTCTATACCTGTTGTCCAACAAGATTTATATAAACAAAAGTTATAAAAAACATTATAACTTGTTTTTAATTCTCAACATCAGTCGAGTTTTTGAAATAACTTCCTTATGTGATCTGATGTGGATTCTTATCACAGAATGAGGCAGACAATAAAATATATACTCATATTCTATGTATGTCGATTAGCAATGGCTTATGAAAATACACGAGATTGCAGACGAGTGTTTATTGTCCTTACATTTCATCATTCAAAACGTTTAACGCTATATTTTTTTATCCAGTCACAGACTCACATCAATAGCAATGCCTTTATCCACATTACAGAAGCTGGAACAGAACGTCATTAGTGCTACTTCTTTGACGCATATGTGGATTTACTGCACGAGGGCGCCCTCTAGCGTCCAATATGAATGAAACCCATTCTATTTTGCGTAAAAATCTAAAAAATAAAACCTCTCTCAAAAGAAAAAATAAGCAGACATATAATAAACCACGCTTTTTTTCAGTGCACAGAGGTTTAAGGGAGTATTGTTGCAAAAAAAAAAACATTGAAGTGGTAAAATATCAGAACCGAACCGAACCGAAAACCGTGGCTAAAAACCGAGGTACGTATTGAACCGTGGACTAACTGTATTGTTGCACCCCTAGATTGCACTCATGCCACCTAGAAGCCTCATTAAACATGAAAATGCAGCTACAAGCCACTTTTGTGTTCTTTTGTGCCACCTCTGTAGTACAATTTTGTTAATAATGATTTCATTCGATTAATAACTTATTTGTGTTCTACTTGTTCTTATTCTGTTGTTTTAATTAGAATAACTTTTTAAAAAGTTGACATAAAAGATGACATACTTTCAATAAAGTTAGAAAAAAGGTAAAAGCAAAATTCCCCTGTAAATCACTTTAAGGAGTCAAATATCACCTCGTAATGGGAAGGCAAATTTTTGATCAGATTTTTGATTATTGATTAGAAAGTGCACCTGAAATTTTGACTGTGCTCCTTAATTTTTGTAAGTTAGGAGCACTAAGCGTAAGCGTAGAGCACTGACTGCAGGAGGGCTGTGAGACGCGGCTTTCTGTGTGCACAACGAACATGGCGTGCAAGTACTCAGTTGAGTTTTTCTGCGTCCTATGTTTAAATGCTTTAAACTCTTTTGAATGTTTAAATTGGCAAGGCTTAAAAACACATGCAATTGATAAGCTTTCGTGACTGCGGGCAGCAGTGGCCTGTCACTTGTCATGAGCGTCTTTTTAGGCTGGCTTCGGGGAGTTGTTTGAAATCAAAGAGGGCTCCCCCACAGCCGTTGGCCCCTATAATCGTCACCTCCTTTCACCCCAGTAGCGATGGCCCTGTGTGCATCTCACAGACAGTGCGTGTATATAGCAAAATGAGTTCGCTTTTGCTGCTGGTTGCATTTAAGCGACTTAAAATCACTTGTTCTTAAACAATGTTTTTGTGCCAACATAACAGACACATCACGTGAGACTGTAACCACGATAGAGATGATAGTCAAAAATCTCTACCATTTGACAGATTTCTACAGGTTAATCATGTCTGACAGTATATCGCCCACCCCTACAATCAACGTATTGCATTTTGACAAATGTTAGATGTTTGTCATCTGACTTAGGCAGGTTGAGTTTTATTTGCAGTGATCTTGGATATTTTGCCATCACTGTAAAACTGTAAGCAGCAGTTCCACTGTTAAAAGGAGAACAATAATAATACATGGGAAGCTGTGTGATCCATCACTAGTAATAGCACATGGAGGTATTACAGCACACCTTAACAAAGTGAAATCTCCAGCCATTGTTAGAAGCAGATGGTTTTATTAGAGTTGGTTGGCCAAAGCACCAGAGAGACTAAAGTCGGATTACAAACTGAACTCCAGCAGGTGTGCAAGTTTATTTGTGGAATTTACAATGACGTTGAGAAGGATGTCATACTAAACCATACTGTCAATCCTTCAAATGCAAATTTTTGGATTAATTTTCTTTAGTATGGTGTATCTCACTCAATTCTGCACTTTATTCTTCCATTTAAGTGACTCTGAAATGGTAAATCTTGAGACTGGAGATGAGTCAAAACAAATGTCCTTCTCCTTTTACTAGATTAATAACTAAAAAGTAGCATAGTGCTGTTTTTTTGAGCGGGTACCATAGTGATACCATGGGGCTCACTTAAGTACATTTAAGTATGTACACAACATGTTTTTTGAATATGTATATTACATTTATATATATATATATATATTATATTATAAAAATATTTTTATTCAGTTTGCCAGGGTCTTAAATCTTCAGACGATGCTGTGGAGTTTTAACAGCTCCCTGTGCCTTTTCCTCGAGCTCATTCTCCTCTCCCCCTTTGTTCTATATTGAATGGAACATCTCCAGCACACTTGTTCTAGAGAGCCTTATTATTTCATTCCCTTTTTCTTCTCCATAATGGTGAGGCTTTTTCGTGAGGAAATGAGAGATTTGACAAAGACTTCTCCAGCTGTGAGCAATCAGACGGAATTCCCCGAGAGGCTTCCAGTAACAGCTACTGGTGGAGAGAGAAACACACACACACACACACACACACACACACACAGCTAAACACATATAAATGCCCTGTCGCACACATACACCCACACCGCTCAATACTCACAGACAAACAAGCATTCACGCACACACCTACATGAGAATTGGATACCATAATGGTGCTGCTCTTTTTGGATGTACTGGTCTTTTTTTGTTTCAGGTCTTTTTAACACATTCTAAATAGACTGGAAGTAATGTTTTGCTAAGTAAGCTAAAATGTGCTTCCTGTGGTAGCAACTAAATGAACTAGTTTTTTTCAGTGTAGAAATTCTATTTGAAGTCAGTGTGAATTGCAACCCATTTTGCTTCTGTTACGTAACATATTTAAAGGGATAGCTAAAGGAGAAGTCCACTTCCAGAACAACAATTCACAAATAATTTACTCACCCCCTTGTCATCCAAGATGTTCATGTCTTTCTGTCTTCAGTCGTAAAGAAATTATGGTTTTTGAGGAAAACATTTCAGGATTTTACATATGATGGATTTGATTGGTGCCCCGATTTTGAACTTCCAAAATGTAATTTAAATGCAGCTTCAAAGGGCTCTAAATGATCCCAGCCGAGGAAGAAGGGTCCTATCTAGCGAAACGATCTGTCATTTTTCTTCGAAAAATAATTTTTTTTATACTTTTTAAGCACAAAAGCTTGTGTAGCACAGGCTCTGGGATGCGCGTCCACGATGCTACGAATTAGTGATGGGTCGTTCTTGAACGCTTCGTTTATTGTGAACGAATCTTTCATTTTTAATTAAAATTTTGCCTTGTTTGCAGTGTGATCAATGTTTGTGTAAGCAGTAGATGTGTTAGGGAAGTGACACGTAACATTTTAATTATATTTTGCTAAAATGAACGAAGTGAACGAAATGACTCAAAATGAGATTCGTTCATTTTGTTGAACGAGATTCAAAGGTCCGAGTCGGTAAAATGATCCGAACTTCTTATCACTACTACGAATCATGTCTAAGTTCATCGTCCGTGTACCCTAAAAAAGGTAGAGTTTGGCGAAAAACTCCATCTTATTTTCTCCTACAACTTCAGAATCGTCCGACATTGTTGTACCTTTTTGTTTGTAAACAGCGTTTGACTTACTTGCACTTTCTTAATCTTTGCGCGTTCGCTTTGTAAACACTGGGTCTGTGGTTCCGCCTACGTTCAACGTGACCTTTCGACATGATTCAATAGTACGTGAACGCGCATCCGAGAGCCTGTACTACATGAGCTTTTGTGATTAAAAAGTATACAAATTTTTATTTTCTGAAAAAAATTGACGATCGTTTCGCTAGATAAGACCTTGCCTCCTCCGCTGGGATCGTTTAGAGCCCTTTGAAGCTGCATTTAAACTACATTTTGGAAGCTCAAAATCAGGGCACCAATCAAGTCCATTATATGAAGAAAAATCCTGAACATCTTGGATGACAAGGGGGTGAGTAAATTATTTGTGAATTGTTGTTCTGGAAGTGGACTTCTCCTAACCCAAAAATAAATTCTCTGTCATTAATTGCTCACCCTCATGTAGTTCCAAACCCTAAGACCTTTGTTCAGCTTCAGAACACAAATTAAGATTATTTTTGATGAAATCAATGAGCTTTCTGACCCTGCATAGACAGCAACGCAACTGACAATTTCAAGCCCCAGAAAGGTAGTAAGGACATCGTTAAAATAGTCCATGTGATGTCCAGTTAGTGGTTCGACCTTAATGTTATGAAGCTACGAGAATACTTTTAACATTTTTTTATTCAGCTATGTCAGTTGTGTTGCTGTCTATTCAGGGTCAGAAAGCTCTCAGAATTCATCAGAAATATCTTAATTTGTGTTCTGAAGATGAACAAAGGTCCAACAGGTTTGGAAAAACATGAGGGTGAGTAATTAATGACAGAATTTTTGGGTGAACTATCCCTTTAAGGACCCAGTATATCCAATTAAAAAGAGCAGGGAAGTGGATCAGAGCTAGATGAAAATTGCTAAAACAATACTTAAGTAGATGTTGGTTGACATTATTCGACAGTCAGAGCAGCCTAAGTCACATCAGGTTCAAAGGGTCAAATTGGGTAGCAGAAGCTTTTCAGTGTGATGTTGTTCATTGTCATGTTTTACAGTGTGAATGCCCCCTGTAAACGTCTCTTACATCATTAAGATGTATAAGTATTTGTGTCTGTTTATGTATTTTGCTTTTCTCAATTCCACTGTAGGTAGTGTGTTCTGGTGTCTGCTGGATATTGTGCCTATCAAGAATGAGAAAGGAGATGTGGTCCTTTTCCTTGCCTCTTTTAAAGACATCACTGACACCAAAGCCAAATCTATACTTGAGGAGAAGAAAGAAGGTTAGTACGTGATGGATGGATTTATGTGTGTGCATGAATTTCTGGATGCCTTTTTTTCTCTGAAATAATATACATGGATGTTTCTTCTACTACATCTAACTTAAAGTATTAGTTCACTTCCAGAATAAAAAGAATAAAAAAATTCTGATAATTTACTCACCCCGTATCATACGTATTAAAAAAGAGTCGGCTCACAGTCACCTGAACGAGTCGTCAGGAATTCGAACCTTATTCTGTTACGGCTATACGTCACGAAGTAACACATTTGCATAATGTCTGCCCACGTTCTACATTGCAAACAACTTGCCCGCCCACAAACAGTAAAATTTCCATGTCGAGAAGACGCTGTATCCTACGCTGTGAGTAAATTTTTATTATATTCACTTCCAAAAGATGAATCTACAAAGAATGTATTTTCTAGCGATCGTTCAAAATACGTAGTTGTGTATGTAATGTTGTGTAACAACTCTGCACATGTCTTGCTAATCGGCTAACTCATGCTTCTGTAGTTCTGTTGTTCATCTGTGGGCCCTCTGTAGTCTAAAGATTTGTGATTGATGCAGCGGCCAGCGCATTGCTTTCCGGGTTCGGTGTGAATGCCGCTTCATGCATTACCAAATGTTGATGTTTACAACATAGAGATGTGCCCGGTTCGCTTACATAAGCAAATAGCGAGCACTTTCCACAGTAGTCCGTGCGAACTTGTCGATCAGTCACGTCAACCGTTTCATCGTCAGACTCCGGCTCGAATTGGTAAGGTAAAATCGATGCCATCTTTTCTGTGTATTGACAAGTTTCCAGGGCTGTCATTCAGTTATGGCAATGGGCGTTTCATTCTCCGACACGCTGTACGCGGTAGACCAATCATAAAGGACTGCGCCATCTGACCAATCACAGCAGTGTGGGCTCACGGAAAGGAGGGGTTTAGAGAGACTGATTCTTCGAACTGCTTCGCACGAGTCGTTTATGAATAATTTAGAAATTAGGTAAAATTAAATCTATTTTTGGAGAAAACTAAAGTGTTTTTTAACCTTGCATACATGTAAACCTGTTTTAGGAGAAAAAACAATATTAGCAACCTTTAAAATGGCATAATAGGAGCACCTTAAAGGGCTCTACACTATCCCAGGTGAGGAAAAAGAGTCCTATCTAGTGAAATTTTCATTTTCTAAAGAAGAAAAATAAAATGTATATACTTTTTAACTCGTCGGCACTAGCTCGACCTCGACATTACGTAATAACGCATGTGTGACGTTTGAAGAAGTACCGACCCAGTGTTTGCAAAGCGAATGTGCAAACAAAGTCAAACGCCCATTATATAAAAAGGTAAAACATCAATGCTGCATGATTTTAAAGTTGGAGGAGAAAATGAGATGGAGTTTTTCACCCTACTTTACCCTTTTGAACGGAGTACATAGACGAAGAACTAACCAATGTGACTTTTTCAATGTAATTACGTAATGTGTGAAGACGTGCATGTGCAGTGCAGAGCTAGTACAAGACAAGCGTCTGTGGTTAAAAAATATATAAATGTAAATTTTTTTCTTAGAAAATGACTGATTGTTTCGCTAGACAAGACACTGTGGAGCCCTTTAAAGCTGCATTGAAATTGCAATGTGAACCTTCAATCCATTGGCTCTCCACTATATAGAGAAAAATCTTGTAATGTTTTCCTCAAAAACCTTAATTTATTTTCGACTTAAAAAAAAAAAGAAAGACATGACATGACATGGGGTTGAGTAAATTATCAGGAAATTTTTTAATGTTTTAGGGTTTATTTTTATTAAATCATTTTAACTTTAATTAATTAATTATTTTTTTTAATTGTTTTATTTTTTTTTGTTTTATTATTTTAAATATGTCTTACACTCAAGACTTAAAAACTAAATCTTAAAATATAAAAATGTGTCGTAGAAAATAATTTTAATTATTAAATATCAATTATTATTCATAAAAAAGTAGAAAATCCTGAACAAAGGTAGAAATACACATAAATTAAATAAACAGAAACAAAGGGAGAAAACAAACAAAAAAGAGAAAAAGTAAGCTAAATGTGAATATGTTGTGCTTCAGTTTCAGTTAAGCTGTATTTTTATGCAAATTATGCAAACAAATTGAACATTACTACTACAGAATGCTACTGTCACATAACTGCTACTACAACAGAAATACAAACCACAATTTAAGTCCTGGATAAAAATGACAGAATTATCCAGCAGTGCATGTATATACATGGTTAAAGATTGTTACTTGACAAATTAGACTAGTGAGAGTAAAAAACGTGTTTTAAGGGATTTTATTTTGTAAGTCCACAGGGCCAAATATGCTTGTCTCGTTAAGGTGAGGCGGTATGAAAAACTACCTGTTTATTGTGTGACTGAGAACCCAGATCTGATACTGGCCTCAAGCACAGAAGGAAACTGTGCAGAGCAGGGAAATCCCAGTGCAACTGAGTCTATCTGCCTCTTTTTTTTTTCTTTTCACACTTTCGCCTTTGTTCCTTTCTCTCTCTCCGTCCTCCTCTGTGTTTCTCGTGACCTGTGCTGCTATTAAATTGGGAGTACATTTATTAGGATCTATAATAAGTGTTATGCCGCTGGTCTCCCTGCTGACTGCAGCCTTTTATGGATGAGTTTCTGTCGCCCCTCTCCTCCGGCCCTGCAGGCTGAAGTGATCTCTATCCTTCTCTAATAACCAGCTTCCCAGCTTTCTCTCTCTCTCTCACTTCCTAGCCCTCATTCTCTCTCCCTCTTTCTCAACCCGTGTTTCTCTCCCTGTCTGTCTATCGCTCCATCCCTTCAGTCCTTTTCCTACTCCTGCTTTGGTTTCCCTTGGTACCTTGTTCGGCAGGGTTGCAATGAGTGACATTTTTCCCCAGTTGCCCTCGGCAATTGAGACTGGCAGCTTGGCTGTCTGCTTGTTTCCTCAGCTGGCTGATTTAAAAATGCTACATGCTACACATTCGTACACACACATACATTACTGGTCAATATCCATAGAGACTCCACACATTTCATATGCTTTTGTCACTGTCTCTAACAGTGTAACCATTGCACTACAATATTTCTGTTGCCATTTTTTTGCCATTTCGTTTCTATTTTTGCTACCAACAAGATCTTACACAGCCAATGCACATTCTGTATGTTGATTAGTAAAGAAAAATTGGAGATTGAAGTGTTGTTCCTTGAGTCCGCCATACTTTTAGCTACTTTGAATTGGAGCTGATTTCAGCAAATTGTATGTTATTTTCAGCAATTTAGCAGCAAATGTTCAGGTTTTCAGATTGAGGGTTGGGTTGCTCAGGTTATTGTAATTCATAGTGGTTTTTGTTTTGTTATTAGCAAAATGCTTCAGTAGGAGATGCATCAACACAGGAAAGGAACCTGCATTTGTCAGCCCATTTCATGTGGACTTTCATTTCCAGTCTAGGATCAGTTGAAAGAGATGTGCTTAACATGGGAATGAGAACATTTTGGCAGCAGAGCCCCAACTAGCGGAAACCACTGGTGTAAAGCAGGTCACCAGCAGAAAGCAAGTTATTCTTGTTTCACATCAGCTTTTGTGTAACAGCGGTATGGAGGGCAATAGAAGGAAAACAGGCCACTTTGAATAAAACCGCTCTCAATGAAAGTATTGATGAGAAATCTTTTTCGCTGCAAAGCAACAAAAACCACTGAATTATACACTTTCATTCACCAATGCAATTATTTTTTTTGAGTACATAACATTTTGGAGCAGGAATTTAAGATGTTAGGTGTTGATGGTTTAGGTGTTTTCTTAGTTACTTAACATGTATTCGAGGAATACTGTCCCATTTTCAGAATCTAGCTTGTTTTTTCAAGTATATTGTACCAATACCAGCTCTGGTCAATGTAATGTTGCAACGGTTGAGTTTTTCAATTGGTACTTTATTTTATTTTATGTTATTATTTTGAACCTTGCTTGTTTTATTTTTAATTAAGTAAAAAGAAATGCAAAAACATGATATATCCACCTTATTCTTTGATGCGGGAGTAAGCCTGTGGGCGAGACTTCCGGTTCATTAATTGCTGTAGGGAAATGACGAAAAAAACTAAAGCTGCAAGCAGCGTTAAAACGGCCCTCGCACCCGGGCTTACCGCCACCCGGTGGCATTATGAAAACAGCAAACAGTGTGCAATATGCATTTAAAGTGGTAAATATAGGAGGAATATGTCAAAGTCATTTATATGTGCCAAACTTCCTGCTGCCAGCTTGTGGTGCTATGACTATAACTAGTGTTAGTGTAAAACATGAAACATCCTGCAAACAGGTGGCACTATGATTACAACAGAATATTGGCCTTTAGATGTGTTCAGGCCAGGATGCTTATTGAACATGTGAAGTTTGGTTCAGATTACGGCTGCACGATTAATCGAATGCGTTTATGAGGCGCGCTTAGTCAGTAAAGCCGGTACTTTGATTAGTAGTAAAGCTCCATCACGTGCGTTCAGCTGGAGCGGCAATTAATACACAGAGCCGTAAATCACTGACAAGCTACGCCAAATCGCGCTCATAATTGAATGCGATTCATCTGCGATTATGAGTGCGATTTGGCGTAGCTTGTCAGTGATTTACGGCTCTGTGTATTAATTGCCGCTCCAGCTGAACGCACCTGATGGAGCTTTACTACTAATCAAAGTACCGGCTTTACTGATTAAGCGCGCCTCATAAACGCATTCGATTAATCGTGCAGCCCTAGTTCAGATCGGACATTGTATGGCTGAGTTCTAACTTTCTTTTACATGGTGAAACAGCGAACTTTGTCAGGCTTTCACAGACACACCCTTTAACAAAATCTCAAGATCTTCACAATTTAACATCACAAAGGACTTTAGATTAGACTGACCAAATATAATGTTGATGTCATTAATTATTTTGGAGGGCCTAAACATGTTTGGAAACTCATGAAACCTTGCACAGATACCGAAAGGGGTTAAAATTTACATATGATGTGGGTTTCAGAAGTGAGTGTGGCAAAAAGGCTCGATAGTGCCCCCTATAAAATTTCAATGAAGTGCCGTTTGAGCTTTGTTTCACATACATGTACGAAATTCGGTAGACACATGTAACACACCAATACCTCCAAAAAATGTCCGAAACCCAAAAGGAAGTGTGTTACTTTGAATTTTCACTGCAAGTTTTGTGCTATTTTTGCGATTTTTCAGGTGTTGTATTTAAACAAACTCCTCCTGGAAATTTAAACAGATCAACACCAAATTTGGTCAGTCTATTCTAAAGCCCATTGTGACATTAAGTTACGAAGATCTTGAGTTCTCGTTGATGGACGTGTCCATGGCGGCCTCACAAACTTCGATGTTCTCCATGAAACAGGAAGTTGTTATAATTCAGGCATACAATGTCCTATCTGCCCCAAACTTCATGTTTGTTATGAGTCTTAACACATGCCCATGCCCATATTCAGTTATAGTAATCTTGAGTTTTCATCAAAGGGCGTGTCTGTGGCAGCCTGACAAATTCGATGTTTCACCATGTAAAAGGGAATTTGTTGTAACTCAGCCTTACAATGTCCGATCTGCCCCAAACTTCACACGTTCAATAAGAGTCCTGGTCTGAACACATCTGAAGGCCAAAATTCTGTTTTAATCATAGCACCACTTGATAGAAACAGGACATTACTTGTTTTGGATATGTCATGTTTTACACTAACTCAGACATACCATGTCAATCTGCACCAAACTTCATATGTTTGATCAAAATCCTGGCTTGAAGACATCTACATGCCAATACCCAATTACAGTCATAGCGCCACCAGCTGGCAGCAGGAAGTTTGGCACATATAAATGACTTTGACACATTCCGCCTGTATTTACCACTTTACATACATATTGTTCACCGTTTGCAGTTTTCCTAAAACCACCGGGTGGCAGTGAGCCCGGGTGCGAGGGCCTTTTCAATGCTGCTTGCAGCTATAATTTAAAATTGAGATTTATACATAATCTGAATAAGCTTTCCATTGATGTTTGGTTGGTTTGGATAGGACAATATTTGGCCAATATACAACTATTTGAAAATCTGGAAAAAAAATATTGAGAAAATCACCTTTAAATTTGTCCAAATGAAGTTCTTAGCAATGCATATTATTAATCAAAAATTAAGTTTTGGAAACATGATCTTTACTTAATATCCTAATGATTTTTGGCATAAAAGAAAAATCGATAATTTTGACCCATACAGTGTATTATTGGCTATTGCTACAAATATACCCGTGCTACTTATGACTGGTTTTGTGGTCCAGGGTCACAAATGGCCACACCCACTCTTACAGGAAAAATAAGGTGGATAACAACCACAATACCACAGGAATTTCCCTGCTGTGTCCTTTGGTGTTGGTGGCTTTATGAATTAATGGAATTTATTTACTGCAGTGTGTTTTTGTTTCCTGATGGATTGTATCCCACATTGCCCTTGACTTTCGTAACAACAGTCCAACCTTTCCTCAGAGTGCCGCCGTGAGAAGGTCAAGGGCGGGTCTCCGTTCGGCTCCACGCGGCTGCGATCTAGCACAGTTCTGTACCATATTTCAGGACATCTGCACAACCGTCAAAAACAAAGTAAAATCAAACTTAACAAGGTGAGACCATTCAGAATCTGAGGACATAAACTAAAACAAAGACAAAACAGACCAGTTTCTTTACCATAATTGTTCTCCTCTTTCTAGAATGTGTTTGGTGATCCACCTGCTCTTCCTGAATATAAAGTTGCTGATGCCAAGAAGTCCAAGTTCATTCTTCTTCACTTTAGCACCTTCAAAGCGGGCTGGGATTGGCTGATCCTTCTGGCTACGTTCTATGTCGCTGTGACGGTGCCGTATAATGTTTGTTTTATTGGTGATCAAGACTTGACACGGAGCACCACTGTCACTGACATTGCCGTCGAGATTCTTTTCATCATTGGTAAGAGAATCCAATTTTGATTTTTGACATTATATTTAATTGGTCAATTACATAGTATGTGTTTCATTGTGAGCCTGATTATAATTTACGACATTGTCTTTGTTCTGTATGTCTTTACACATGATTATAATCAGGTCTTAAATCAGTTTCAGGTTCTGACATCTTCTATTAACCCTCTGTGCTACAGCATTGCCACATGGGAGCATATAAATCCCCTTTAGTCTCCTTCATTCACAATAAATTGCAGTGTAGGAATTAAAAGGGCAGTTTTTCCAGAAACTAAAAAAAAATTCTTTTTTTAAGAAATTTGATATTTGAGTTGTAATACAATAGCAGGATGACCTATAAAACATAAATGTGACCCTGGACATGGGTATATTTGTAGCAATAGCCAAAAATACATTGTATGGGTCAAAATGATCAATTTTTCTTTTATACCAAAAATCATTAGGATATTAGGTAAAGATCATGTTCTGTGAAGATTTTGTAAATTTCTGACTGTAAATATATCAAAACTTAATTTTTGATTATTAATATGCATTACTAAGAACTTCATTTGGACAAATGTAAAGGATATTTCGATTTTTTGCACCCTCAAATTCCAGATTTTCAAATACTTATATCTCGGCCAAATATTGTCCTGTCCTAACAAACCATAAATCAATGGAAAGCTTATTTATTCAGTTTTCAGATGATGTAAAACAGTCTCAATTACAAATTAACCTTATGACTGAGTTTGTGGCACCGGTCACATATACATATACGCTGTTTCTGAAGTTTGCTTTGGCTTTGTGACCCTAATAATGCCTCTATTTAAAACGCCTGGAGTTCAGATTTGGTGACGGCGCATGCATTTTTCATTTGCCTATTGTTTGTCTGCGATAACAGCCTGCTTGAAATATAGCTGAGAGAAAAGCATTTTTGCTTTTACAAATGCTTCAATGGACAGTTGTTCACTGAGATTATGCTGATGCAGTATTTTGTGAAGAAGACGCTGACTCTACTCTGTCTGTTGCTTCGCCAGACATTGTGTTCAGTTTCCGTACTACGTACGTGAGTAAGTCGGGGCAGGTGATCTTCGATGCGCGGCAGATCTGCATCCATTACATGACCACCTGGTTCATCATCGACCTGGTTGCCGCTCTGCCTTTTGATCTCCTTTACGCTTTCAAAGTCAGCGTGGTGAGTAATGCATATATTAAAAAATATGTATCAGGAATGAAATCTGTGGGAACATGTTTTCAAGTTCATTTGGAATTTATTACATTTACATGATTTTGCAGAAAAAGCAGCTCCACACTGAAAGAAATCTTTAAACACTTACAGACCCCATCACCTGTGTTTTTATGAAATATTTTGGCGATAATGCTTAGATAATTCGATAATGCTTCCGGGTACCGGTAGTTAACCTAGCACAAATATGTTTGTGAATGTTAAAAGTGTTTGTGGATTCAACTTCGAAATAAAATCTAAACTCCTGTGGGAGAACTCATATTTAAAAATTTTACATAAGCTTGATTCTTAATACTGTGTTCTTACCTGAATGATCCACAGCTTTTTTTTTTTGTTTAGTGATAGTCGTTCATGAGTCCCTTGTTTGTCCTGAACAGTTAAACTGCCCACTGTTCATCAGAAAAGTTCTTCAGGTCCCACAAATTTGTTGTTTTTTCAGCGTTTTTGTGTATTTGAACCCTTTCTAACAATGACTGTATGATTTTGAGATCCATCATTTCACACTAAGGACAACTGAGGGACTCATATGCTGTTACAGAAGGTTCAAACACTCACTGATGCTCCAGAAGGAAACACAATGCAGTAAGAGGGGTGAAAACTTTTGGAATTTGAAGATCAGGGTAAATTTAACTAATTTTGTCTTCTGGGAAACATGTAAGTATCCTCTGTAGCTTCTGAGGGGCAGTACTAAATGACAAAAAATTATACAAATATGATACAAATTCTGTTCAAAAGTTTTCACCCCCTGGCTCTTAATGCATCGTTTTCCCTTCTGGAGCATCAGTAAGCGTTTGAACCCTCTGTAATAGTTGCATATGAGTCCCTCAGTTCTCAAAATCATATAGTCATTGTTGGAAAGAGTTCAAATGCACAAAAATGCTGAAAAACCAAAGAATTTGTGGGACTGACAGATTTTTCTGAAGAACAGCAGGCAGTTTAACTGCTCAGGACAAACAAGGAACTCATGAACGATTACCGATTTAAAAAAGAACACACACATCTGTCTTTTATGTGAAATATCTTATTCAGGTCAGTATTAAAAAAATAACATGCATTTTTTATGCTCTCTATTATTTTGGTAAAATAATTGACACTTTGCAGATTCTGTAAGGTGTATGTAAACTTTTGACCGCAACTATATGTTTTAAGATTACTTTTGTTGCCATCTAACACTTAGTTAAAGTTTTTCTAATTTAAAAATAGGAAATAATAGCATGAAAAATTAAATATATAAAACATCAGTTAATATAGACCCATTGTCAGCCACTAAAATAAAATAAAACAATAACTAACATTGGTTCCAGAATGTTTTATTGATTATATGGTTATTGTTGAAATATTTTTTTAAAAGGTGCAATTTGCTGCATGATCAATTTTGGTAATCTAAAATGTAAACTTCATATCATGTTGTGTGTGTTTTTTTTTTTTTTTAATTATTGTGTTTTTAAAACATTGGTATTGTAAAATAGTTTATACCTAACTTATACCTAAATGCAATGCTGTGAAAGCATATTGTACTTGATAGAAAAAGTGTTTCTGTAGCACAAACACTAGGTCATGTTTTTCTGGAATGCGTGAACTGATAAAATGAGTATGCCTTGAATGCAGTGCAAGTTGCTTTAGATAAAAGCATCTGCCAAATATGTAAATGTGTAAGAGTACAGTACTTTCAGTGCATTCGAGCATGTTGAAATCCATTTACTGTAGAAGAGCTTCCAATTAACAGCAGAAAATGCAAAAAAAAAAAGTGTAGATTTCCACATGGGCTTGAACAGTCATGCCCAGTTTTGGACTTTTTGATATTTCTTTTTTAACTCCTCCAGCATTGTATTTAGCTCAGTGATTTGTTTTGCACTTCCTTAAGCGTAAAACAAAATATTGAACAGCAGCTGGGTGACCCTGAGTGGGTGGACCGTGAATGACATCATGGATGTAGAACTTTTAATGAGTGATCCTGGGTTCAGGTACAAATAAAGATGTATAACAGGCTCTAAAATTGGCTGACACTGCCTCTGACGACTCCTCTACAAAAGCAAGGGTCACAGGCTCCTGGTTTTAATTCACAGAAAAAGACAGTCAGCTTTTCTGGCCAATCCAGACTGGCGGAATCGATCAGTGCCACTTGGACACACACACTTACAGTGATGACACATGCAGTAATGAAACCCTGCATCCCTCTCTACGGCGAAACACAACTAAAGAGCGCTTGAAATCCACTGAGGCTTATTAAGAGAGGGAGAGTGAAATGCAGTGGACTCTACTTGAGTGCTGAAGTAATACAGACCTTGTTGTCTCTGAGATGTTCCCTTAAATCTGCTCCAATTACAGATTGCACCTCTGCTCCTCTGGTATCCCTTCACATCTGCCCTTCAGCTGCACTATACGCACACATACACACAACTGCACAGAAAACATCCAAAGTGAAGAAAGATATTTCTTTTATTTTATTTTATTTCCTCTGTTTTCTCTCAGATTCCTTTTCCTGTTTAATTCCTGTTCCTTTCCACTTTCCTTCCCTCTTTGATTATTTTTTCCTGGCCAGTTTCCATTCTTTTTCACTTCCTCTTTCTATTTACTTTTACTTTCCTCTTCTTTCTTTTTTCCATTTCCTTCTCCTGTCATGGCCCATTTCCATTCCTTTTTATTTTCCTTTCTCCTTTTTTCCTCTTCTTTCCCTTACATATCATGCCCAATTTACATTCTTTTACTTTTCTTTTTTTTTCCCCACTCATTTCTTCTTCCTGATTTTTCCATATACTGTCCAATTTCCTTTCCTTTCCTTTCAGTTCCTTTCTGTTCATTTCTGTTTCTTTAATTTTCATTCCTTTCCTTTCCTTTCCTTTCCTTTCCTTTCCTTTCCTTTCCTTTCCTTTCCTTTCCCCTTTCCTTTCTATTCATTTCTGTTTCTTTAATTTTCATTCCTTTTCTTTTTCCTTTCCTTTCCGTTCCTTTCCTTTCCTCTGTCCTGTCCTGTCCTGTCCTGTCCTGTCCTGTCCCGTCCTTTCCTTTCCTTTCCTTTTCCTTTCCTTTCCTTTCCTTTCCTTTCCTTTCCTTCCTTTCCTTTTCTGTCCTGTCCTGTCCTTTTCATTTCCTGTCCTGTCCTTTTCCTTTCCTTTCCTTTCCTTTCCTTTCCTTTCCTTTCCTTTCCTTTCCCTTTCCTTTCCTTTTCTTTCCTTTCTATTTCTTTAATTTTCATTCCTTTTCTTTTTCCTTTCCTTTCCTTTCCTTTCCTTTCCTTTCCTTTCCTTTTCTTTCCTGTCTGTCCTGTCCTATCCTTTTGCTTTCCTTTCTCTTTCCTTTCCTTTCCTTTCCTTTCCTTTCCTTTCCTTTCCTTTCCTTTCTGTCCTTTTCCTTTACTTTTCTGTCCTTTTCCTGTACTTTACTTTACTTTACTTTACTTTACTTTACTTTACTTTACTTTACTTCACTTCACTTTCCTTTCCTGTCCTGTCCTGTCCTGTCCTGTCCTGTCCTGTCCTGACCTGACCTGTCTTGTCCTGGCCTGGCCTGCCCTGCCTTTTCCTTTTTGTCCTGTCCTATCACTTTCCGTTCCTTTCCTTTCCTTTCCTTTCCTTTCCTTTCCTTTCCTTTCCTTTCCTTTCCTGTCCTGTCCTGTTCCTTTTTCTTTTCCTTTTCATTTCCTGGCCCATATCCATTCCCTTACTTTTCCCTCTTCTTTCCTTCTCTTTCATTTTCTTTTCCTTTCCATGTTCTGGTCGATTTCCATTTCTTTTGTTTTCCTTTCTTTTTTCTTTCCTCTCCTTTTTTTCTTTTTTATTCCCTTCAATTCCTTACCATTTAGTCTGTCATTACCTTTTTCTTTCTGTCACTTCCTTACCCTCTCCAGCCACCTACACATTGTGAGCAGTATGAGTGTATTAGCTGTAATACATGTTGACACATTACCACATAAAGCTCAGTATATGAACCCCTGCTGTGGCCTTACCCTCTCCACCTCCATTTTCACCCTCCTTATCTAATTTTCAACCAGCTGTTAAGTTCAGCCTTTTTGTTTCTCCAATGACATTAATGTTCATTGGTTTTGCTTCGGAGACCATGATCTCCTGATGTTTATTAATATTTGATTGTCAAGTGAAAGATTGTGGCCATTACAATGTGGATTATTATTTAATGCTGCAGGGACGTGAAAGGCTTGGTTCTTAGGGAATGTCTGTCTGATTATAATAAGAGAGGCTGTGATGAATTTTGCTGACTAGTTATCCCCTGAAGCTCTAGACAAACTGATATAATAGCAGTGTGTGTGCATCTGTTATTGACCTGTCAGTGTGCATGTGTGAAAGTTCGTGTTCAAGTTAATAGTAAAGTGTTATTTTTATATATGCAGTCATTATGAATATGTAGTTATGGAATATATATGGGCTATTTAAAATTCTCTCACTTGCTCATTCAGTTTAAACCTCATTTAATACATAAAACATTACACATAAAATGAATTTACTGCTGTATATAGAATAGTATGTCTGCAGGGTCTAACATTACGTTTTTGCATATATATTTTGGTTTTACACTTTTCATGTTACTGTAAATTTACTGATAAATTAATGAGAAATACTGATGAACTACATGTACTTACAGTACCTCATAAATTGAGTTCCTAATACTTCCTAGTGTTGTTGTTGTTTTAGTCATTAATATTAGTAAGGTAATGGACATGGACACAAAAAAATAAAGTGACTGATGGTAAATTTTGCATTGACATAATGCAAAAAAATGATGAAGTATACAAGTTTTGATAGATGCTTTCTTAGTAGACAGTTTGTATTTGAATTGCGTGCATCATTTACTTTATCAACAGTCAGACTGTTGTTTTCAGAATTAAAATTAAACCAAATATTTTGGCTGGTATCTCTGTGTTATTAATGTCAGTTTTATACCCTGAATGA
Organism: Labeo catla; assembly: GCA_012976165.1. Lineage (NCBI taxonomy): Eukaryota > Metazoa > Chordata > Actinopteri > Cypriniformes > Cyprinidae > Labeo > Labeo catla. The sequence goes on along the minus strand of VONZ01000060.1, from coordinate 1,290,616 downwards.
TATATTTGACTGTTCTCTGTCAGTATGACAGTGACGGAGAGCACATCCCTCCAATCCTCCAGAAAAGAAGATAATGATTGTTACACTGAAAAATACACATGCTTAGGTAGCCTGCTTTGTTATCCGTTGTTTTTCATGTTTATATTCTTCATATCCCTCAACTGGAGTCAATTTCTTGTGGTTTATTGTCTTGTTTATTAGCGGGCGGTTTATTTCCTTTCACCTGAGAAAATGCGGTTCTGCATGACTGAGACGGAGAGAAGAAGAGAGAAAATATGTTTTATTCCAGCATAATTGGCCCAAATATCTCTCAGTATAATGATGATCTCTTAAATATTTTAATCCCAGTTGTCTCAGAGCTTGTACCTGCATGCTACACCATTATGCAAGACATCCATGACCTCTAAACATCTGCTAAAAGATGTTTTTGTTTTCAGTTTAATTGTAAATTTTACCTCTGTATTCACTTGCTGGTTTTTACTCTAGTTATACTGTAGGTTTACAGTACTGTGCTTCAGCAAAGATTTATTGATGGAATCTAAGGATTCTTCCATCCTGTTGTGTTGTTTAATTAGGTTTTAACTGATCTGGATTTACTGCACTCATTTAGGATGACAGGCACGTGCCCTTCACAACCCTCAAATGCACTCGCATGCAGAGCAAATCCTTGACAGTTAATGCCTGTTCCCCTTTCCCCTCTGCCAGGTGTCAGTGGTCCATCTGCTAAAGACCGTACGCCTGCTGAGACTCCTGCGTCTGCTGCAGAAGATGGACCGCTACTCCCAGCACAGTACGGTGGTGCTGACCCTGCTCATGTCCATGTTTGCACTGCTGGCGCACTGGATGGCCTGCATCTGGTACATCATTGGCAAGAAGGAGGTGGAGAGCAATGCAGACACCTGGGACATTGGTGAGACTGGCTCACAAGATTGACTCACTGACCCACAGACAGAAAGATACAGTATATGTGTAAGATAAAACCTAGGCTTGTTAGAAAAACATGCTTCAACCTGCATTTTAGCAAAACTGAACACTAGTAGCAGTAAAACAACATACACCAAAACACCAACAAGTCAGTGTAAAGGCAATTCAGAGAATTGTTTTTAAACACATTATAAATGTTAGAAAAGTATTGCTGAAACCACGTCACAAAGACTATGTAGTTCTGAATTGTGGATTAGTTTTTGCTATTTCTGTGTTCAGTATTTTTCGGGCAGGCTTGAAATCAGGTCTCAATGACGCACTGGAACCGCTGAGCGTGGGCCTTCCCCAACACTATAATAAGAGTGTATTAGCATTAGTGGTTCGTCCACTCAATCGTGAGTTACATTTAGTTACTATAACCTACAGTTTGCTAGCTAGCTATGCCTTCATCACGCAAATGCATTTTACCTGGCTGCAGTAATTTACAATACAGCTCAGTCATCCATTCAGGTTGTAGCAGTATTTGACAGTTAAGAGAGGCGGCAGGCAGCTTTTCCGTGAGTGGGCGTGGTTTCAGCTCGGACAGCAGACACACCCCCAGCCCCTTATTTACTTGGCGGGATATTTTATCATTTAGATTTGGCTGGGTGGTTAAAGGAGTAGTTCACTTCCAGAACAAAACTTTACAGATAATGTACTCATCCCCTTCTCATCCAAGATGTTCATTTCTTTCTTACTTCAGTCATAAAGAAATTATGTTTTTTGAGAAAACCATTTCAGGATTTTTCTCCATATAATGGACTACTATGGTGCCCCTGAGTTTGAACTTCAAAAATGCAGATTAAATGCAGCTTCAAAGGGCTCTAAATGATCCCAGCCGAGGAAGAAGAGTCTTATCTAGCAAAATAATCGGTTATTTTCTAAAAAAAATTATAATTTATATACTTTAACCTTAAAAGCTCGTCTTGTCTAGGTCTGAGTGAACTCTGTTTTTTCCGGTTCAAGACAGTTAGGGTATGTTAAAAAACTCCCATTTGACTTTTGCATGACATGACCAGTTCAGTATCTACAATATGTCTTTTCTGACAAAGTAAACTTGCTTGGTTGCCCACCTGGTAAAGCAGTGCACTTGTGCTCAGGTATGTATTCAGTGAAATATTAGTCACAACATTAAATAAAAGAGAACAAAGACTTGCAGAAGCAAGCTAAAGTGGCATTGATGCTTCAGCCAGTGTGCTTTTAACTTAAGTTTTCTTTTGTTAATACTATCTGCTTGGTTTAAAGTGGGTTTTATTGTCGGTGGTATGTTATTTTTAATAACGATAAAGCAATGACCTTGTAGCATTTTCTCTCTGTTTCTCTGAGTGTTTTTTGATATGTACATCATCTAACATTTTCAGATTCATTCCAAATCATTTCCACATTCATTTTCATGTGTTATAAAACGGAACATGCTTTTAGCATCACTCAATGTTCATTTTACATTGACAGTGTTGCGAAACATGCAATAAGCAACTTAGTATCATTTTGCAAAACTCTCACCAAAGGCATGTTTTTCTAGTTTCAATTAATACGCCCTACAGTCAAACCAAAAATTATTCAGACACCAGATATAATTTTTGAGATTTTTTTTACAAGTGGATGCAGGACAATATTCTTCATTTATCTAAGTGAGGTTACAAAAATAAAGTAAATTGTGACCTATTATACCCAAAAATTCTTCATACAGTAGTCTACCAGTAGAATTGATAAAGATTTGGGACTTAAAATTATTCAGACACTTTGACCTGACTATGTTTTCCTGAAGTGTTTTTTCTTTAATTGCTAATGCACTAATAATTTTACACCAAAGACTGAACAAAATAAAGCATTGCTAGTTGATTCGTCAACAAGTATTGATAGTTGTGTAAATATTGTCGTACTAACAGTTGTCAGAATTTTTTGATTGATTGTAATCCATAACATACCTTTCTATCAAAATTATATGACATTATCAAGATGAATTTGTGAAGATGAATATCCCTTTATTTTTATAATTATTAAACTAAAGCAGTATTGAACAGTGTTTTAATTGATTCAGTACAAGTCTCGGTGTCTTAACTGTAATCAAAGTGGAACTGAATCTGATTGAAATGCTTTATTTCAGCTCGGTATGGATTTGTTAAAGTTGCATTATGGATTGATTTAATCTGATGTGTTCGGAGCGAGACAGAGAGAGAGAGCGATGAAGACGTCAAACGATAATGGAAAGCAGAATTTATAGTTACAGAAGAAGAGCGATAAGTCTGACACTGTTAGATGGTGATATGGACAGTGATAGTGGAGGAGAAGGAAGATAGAAAGAATGCACCAGGGACAGCAAGCAGCCAAGTGAGTGAAAGAGTGAGCGAATGGCAAACAAACCAGTCACCCAGACGTCGTGCCGCGGGCCTCTTTCTCTCCATCTTGACTGCAGGAGGGGCTGTAATTAGGCCCAGTGTGCTGCTCTATGGTCCGTAATGACGGATCGCTGTGAAAGTACCAGCATTCCCACCGCCCGGTCCCCGATCAGTATTGATGGAAAGCTGCTGCTTCCCCTCGGCATCCGACCACTGACCCCCGGCCTGCTCTGATGGGCAGTTACTATAGCAACACTGGGATGGAATCTTCTCTCTGGTACCCTGTTTTAGATAGTGTAGAGTGTGGCAACTGATACGTCTCTTCTTATCAGCAAACACAAGGATTGTTTCATGAAGAATGTGTTTGCTGAGCTGACTCCAAACAACTGCTGCTAGTGAAGAACTGTTTGGGGGTCACAAACAGTCTTTTTTTTTTCTTTGCGTACAAAAAGTGTTCTTGTAGGTTAAACCACTGATGTCACATGGACTATTTTTTTTTTTTAAATAGTTTTATTTTCAAATGTAATGTGAAGCAAAACATATGTTGTATAAACAAACATTACAAACATTTTTCTTCAATAACAAGAGAAAGACAGAAACAAAGAAAGACAAACAAACAAAAGCAAAACAAAAAAAAAAGTAATTCCTTTCAGTTATTTTGCAATAAGAGAAGGTAAATGCTCCAAAAAACAGCCCCAAATTTTTCCAAAAGATTTTGGTGATTTTCTAACATTGAAAAGGATTTTCTCAGGGGTGCAATATGAAAGGAGTTTGTTGATCCAATGTTTTCTAGATGGAGAATGAGTCAACTTCCAATTCACTAATATACATTTTTTCCCAGCTGTACCAGCCAAAAGTATGACATATTTTTTATGATGAGACAAATCCCCCTAATACCCAAACTCTAGGATCATAACTGATTGGGATACCAATAACCTTTGAAGATATATCAATTATATATTCCCAAAAATCTTTCAATACAGGACAATTCCAAAGCATATGAAGTAAATTGCCTTCAAATGTTTTACACCTTTGACATTTGGAAGGTATAGTAGTGTTTAACATGTGGAGTTTGTGAGGAGTATAATATGTTCGATGCAGAATATTACATTGGATTTGTCTATGTTTGGTGGATATAAAAGTAGTCTGCATTCTTTCCATAGCACACTCCCACTCTACCGGACTGTATGTGCAGTCAAGATCTCCCTCCCATCTCTGCTTCAAGACCACATTGTCAAATGGCTTAAAATTGTTTGTTAATGTACTATATCCTACAGAAGCAATACCTCTCGGAGAGGACACAATCTTGTTAAACATAACATTTTCAAACGGCGATAATGTTGGAATTTTGGGAAATGTCTTAGGGGTGATCTCTTTGACCCAATGTCTGACTTGCAAATATTTGAAAACATTATGTTTAGGAATATTATATGTCCACATGCACTATTTTAACAATGTCCTTACTACCTTTCTGGGCCTTGAACGTCGTAGTAGTGTTGCTGTTTATGCAGGGTCAGAAAGCTCTTGGCTTTCATCAAAAATATCTTAATTTGTTTTCAGAAGATGAACAGAGATTTTACAGTTTTGCAAGTTGTATGGACTGCTTTAATGGTACTTTTATGGTGCTTATGTGACGCTTAACAGCCCTGAAACAGGTCTCTGTATGCAAAGGAGTAGTGTGAACACTTTGCAAAAAAGCTTTTTTTGTGTTCCACAAAAGAAAGAAAGTCATATGGTTGAGTAAATAATGACAGAAATTTACTTTGTAGATGAACAGTTCCTTTCACCGATGTGTCATTGCAGTGCAAGCTAATTATATGGACACATATGAAACTGAAGCAAACAGAGTTCAGTGTGAGATTTTTAATTACATCTCACATTTTCTTCTTTGTCTTACTCTCTCAGGTTGGCTGCATGAGCTCGGGAAGCGCTTGGAGTCTCCATACGAGGGGGTGAGCACGGGAGCGGTCAACAGAACGCTGAGCAGCAGACCGTCTTTGCGGAGCATCTACATCGCAGCGCTGTACTTCACCCTCAGCAGCCTGACCAGCGTGGGCTTTGGAAATGTCTCTGCCAACACAGACGCAGAGAAGATCTTCTCCATCTGCACCATGCTCATCGGAGGTGTGTGTGTGTGTGTTTGCTGAAAGGTTGAAGTTTAGGAGATGTTTTTAGATATATTTGGAGGTAGAACAAATTTGGATTGTTATTAAGATCCAAAACTGGAGGCTGTGTGTTTCTGCTGGCTATTTAGAAACTGACAACAAGGTTGAATCCTTTTTTAGTTTGTACGAGACCAAAAAAGTCTGTTGTAGATATTTGTATAAAATATATGTGTATTTATGTGTATATATAGTCAAAAACATTTCATAATTATATATAGGAGACAGCCTCTCCTCAAAATATTGGATGGGGGAAAACATTTGAAGTGCAAAAACAACGGCAATATTACAACATTAAATAACATAACATTAAAAAGTGTATAAATCACTAGTTTTTCTAAAGAAACATTGTACAAGAGCGATACCAGCAGGTAAAGTTACTGCGGGAGCCTGCGTCTCTCTCGCCTCCCCTGAGCCCATTGAGTTTTAACAGATCCCCTAAAGTGTGCGGTGGCTTTGGTAGGGGGTAATTGAGAATGAATGGGGGAAAGTCACGTGAGAGGAGGCAGTGCCACCAACATGATTTTATTGGATATGACCGGCTGTGATTGGTTAATGTGATAAATCCCACCTCTAGTGTTTGTGTGTGTTTGCGAATCAGTCTGAATGAGCAATACAATGACGTTAATGGAAAGACTAATTTTAAAAACTATCTAAACAAGTCACACACTTAGATATAACCACTTTGTTACATCAAAATAAGACGTCAAAATAATTTTTTAATTTTTTAATTAAAAAATAGTTAAAAGTTAACTATTAAAAAAAATAGCTGAACATAATTCACAAATAAAATAAATAGTTTAAATTAAACTGCCTTGAGTTAATATTTTGGAATAAATGTAAGATGTTTAAAAACACTAACTTGATGAGATTCATGCTTGGCTTTAATAAATGGAATATTGATTGCATTGTTAATGTAAAAATGTAAATTAGATTTTTTTTTCTTTTTCTGATAGTGTAAGTAATGTTTATTTAACCAAGAAAATGTGACTGGGACATGAATTTACATTTGATTAAAAAAAATAAAAATACTGCTTACATTACAAGTGTAACTATTAAGCCTTTTAACCTTTTCTAAATAAGTCAATTTTTTTTTTTTTGTGGTGTTCACATAGCAAGTATGACAAAAGGTTTATATCATTCCAATAAAGTGAAATTTAAAAAATAAATAAGTAAAATAAAATAAAATAAAATAAAAATCAGTCTAAAATGACATAACAGTCAAAACTAAAAATGAGGTTGAACCCCTATTAGTTGGTCGAAGACGATACTGGAAAAAAGTTTAATACTTGTGTAAAAGTGTGTGTGTGTGTATATATATATCTATCTATGTATCTATCTGCCTATTGTCTAAAAACTAGTAGTCAATATCTGCGTAACAGTGTTAATTTCATTGCTGAATCATTTTCGTCATAATTTTCGTCAGTGACATTTTTCACCAATGAAAAAGTGACTATAATAAAAGAAAAACTCATTTTGAATGACGAAAACTATGCCGAAAATCTATTGGCATTTTCGTCAGTGAATAAAAACAATACAAAAATGTTAGGGAGGGATATTTTGGGAAGAGATTCATTAAGAACGAGTCTGCTGCGTGGTTAGGAGGTTAGATGTGTACCTTTGAACTGTATCATAGCCTACTGATCTATCCGGCAGGACATAAGCTAGCCTACATTTGCCGCACGTCTCATAAAACGGTCAAAAATGTCAACATCTAGGAGTAAGAGAAGAGTAGACATATGGATAAATTTGATGATGCAAAAGAGAACTTAATTCGGTGCCTCTCATACAGCACACAAGCACTCTTTTGCATCTCATGAACAGAGAAATACACACATTCATGTAAACACACTCAGTTACGTCTTAGTTGAACGTAAACAGTTAGGAGAATAACAGATGTGTATTAGTACATTGCATTTGTGTTTTCGGTTGTGGTAAATGTGGTAGAATGTGGTAAACAAGATGTTATAAAGAATACATAATTAGCCTATATAACCATTTGTGTTTCATTGAAAAGAAGACCATGTTCTTGTTTTTTTTTATGAGAAGTGGTTTCATTTAATTTTAATGAGTTTGGTCATTTTAGAGAAATGCTTAATAAATGCATTATATTGTAACTAAACCCAGTAGATTTTAGCCGACTAAATCTACTGTAGATTTAGTCTACTAAAATGTAGTCGACTAAAACTAGACTAAAACTAAAACAAGTCAGATGACTAAAATATGATTGAACTAAATAGCATTTTAGTCAAAGGACTATGACAAAGGCTAAATCAAAATTTGCTGTCAAAATTAACACTGCTGCGTAACCGCATATGTTTATGTATGTTTGTCTGTCATTAAATAGGATGATATGAGGTCACGCCAGCTGTTCGCATTCAGAATTCATGGCCTTTATTTTGTGAAATGTCACCCTTCGCCATGGGGCAGTTCTGTTCCCTTCCCAAACATACAATAATACCCAATTACACACCCCAACACGTATGTACACATTCAATCAGCACCTGTGTATCACCAGAGATCTTACAGAGAACAAGTGCCTCTAAATTAAAGACACAGGTTGGACTGTTACAGAAATAGAAAGCATCCATAATGAAATATGTGAGTTATGATTGATGACACTAAACATTAATCACATTATCATTTACAGCACTCAGTAATAGAAATATTTTTTGTAAACATTTTCTTTTAAATAATGGTTGATTATTTAATATGAATTATTTTTCGCAAGCTGTCATGTTGCCATTTTTAAAATGACATAAATTTTTAACTTCCAAGAGAAGACACCATAACTTGTAAGGTCATTCAGGCCTAATGTACATTCATGCATGTGTGTGTCATTGGCAGCGCTGATGCACGCTCTGGTCTTTGGCAACGTGACGGCCATCATCCAACGCATGTACTCGCGCTGGTCCTCTTACCACACACGCACTAAAGACCTGAAGGACTTCATCCGTGTGCACCACCTGCCTCAGACCCTCAAACAGCGCATGCTGGAGTACTTCCAGACCACCTGGTCTGTCAACAACGGCATTGACTCCAATGAGGTAAACCCCACGCTTCAGAGATTATTACACAGCACAGCTGAAACATTTGACGTTGCGGAATTCCTTACAGCTGGACTGTGCAAGATGATGTGCAAACTTAACAAGCATACGGTGTGCTTCCCTACTGCACTCCGCTGTTTCATGTAGTGGTTCATACTGGTGCAGAATAAGTAAGTTTGGCACAAGTTTGATACTTAAAAAATAATATCGGTCAATCTCTGATTATCATAATCACATAACATTGTATTTACATCAAAGGGGTGCTATTATGCTTTTTCACTTTTTGAATTTTAATCAGTGTGTGGTGTGTATCTTTGGGCATAAAAAAGATCTACAAAGTTACAAATCTCAAAGTCCACTCCAAAGGAAGATATTTCTTTTTTTTTCTTTCCAATCTCTTTCCAAGAACTACAACGAACGGCTCCTTTGGACTACAGCGTTTGTTTTCCGCATGCAATGATGTCACAACGTGGTCCATTAGAATATCATTAAAGGAGAAGTCCACTTCCAGAACAACAATTCACAAATAATTTTCTCAACAAAATGTTCTTGTCTTTCTGTCTTCAGTAGTAAAGAAATTATGATTTTTGAGGAAAACATTTCAGGATTTTTCTTCATATAATGAACTTGATTGGTGCCCCCGATTTTGAACTTCCAAAATGTAGTTTAAATGCAGCTTCAAAGAGCTCTAAACGATCCCAGCCGAAGGAGAAGGGTCTTATCTAGAAAAATTAAAATGTGTATACTTTTTAATCACAAAAGCTTATGTAGCACAGGTTCTGGGATGCGCGTTCACGTACTATTGAATCATGTCGAAAGGTCACACCGAACGTAGGTGGAACTACAGACCCAGTGTTTACACAAACACGCAAAGACTAAGAAAGTGCAAGTAAGTCAAATGCTGTTTACAAACAAAAAGGTGTCAGACGATTCTGAAGTTGTAGGAGAAAATAAGATGGGGTTTTTCGCCATACTCTACCTTTTTTAGCCGGAGTACACAGACGATGAACTTAGACATGATTCGTAGTAATAATGGGAAGTTTGGATCATTTTACCGACGCTGACCTTTGAGTCTCGTTCAGCAAAATGAACGAATCTCGTTTACCTGGGTCTTTAGTCTACGATTAGCTAACCTCACATCTTATGTGACAAGTTTTCGGGTTTGAGTCGTTCGTTCATCACGTGACAGCCCCATAAGCTCAACCAATGCAGTGTGAGCTGAAAAAAGAATTGATTAGTTCATCTTTCGAGTCTTTGGGTTCGAGTCATTCATTCAACACTTGACAGCCCCATAAGATGAACGAACGACTCGAAAAACCCAAAGACTCGAAACAGGTGAACTAATTCCAGTACAGAACCTAATAGGATGTTGTGCATTTGCGACTGAACAAATCACTCCCCGAGATGACTCGTTCTTCCCGAGTCACATTAAAGATTCTTTCAAAATGAACGAATCGTTCAAGAATGACCCATCACTCATTCGTAGCATCGTGAACGCGCATCCCAGAGCCTGTGCTACACAAGATTTGTGCTTTCAAAAGTATACAAATTTTTATTTTTCAAAAAAAATGACCGATCGTTTCGCTAGATGAGGCCCTTCTTCCTCATCGTTTAGAGCCCTTTGAAGCTGCATTTAAACTACATTTTGGAAGTTCAAAATCGGGGCACCAGTCAAGTCCATTATATGAAGAAAAATCCTGAAATGTTTTCCTCAAAAAACATCATTTCTTTACGACTGAAGACAGAAAGACATGAACATCTTGGCTGACAAGTGGGTGAGTAAATTATTTGTAAATTGTTGTTCTAGAAGTAGCCCTCTCCTTTAAATTAAACCCTGCCTATGGAAATTCGAATTGTTGGAGGGAGGGTAGGAACGAGGTAGGGGATTAACCAAACTTTAGCGATGCAGTGCGGAGAGCCACTTCAACGAGCTGCAGCACGGCGGGTATAAACACAAGCATTGACTAGAGCGGCAGTACAGGGGGTCGAAACACATGCTGAAGCCGCAATCTACTCCGGTTGCTGTGTCAGAGCCGTAACGCGCCGCAGACGTGTGCAGTGTGTGGTAAGAGATTTATTCATCATACAGTGTAGATAGCTTCACTTATAATGCAAGTGTTTTTTTAAAATGCATAAACTTTCACTAGAATAGGCTAGGCTAATCAGTAACTGCTTTGACAAGGGGAATGGCAGTACTGAAACACGGTCTAAGCTGTTCGCCAATCGCAACACACTGGGATAGCTAACCAATCATAACGCATTTCCTTGTTCCGGAAAGCGGGCCTTCATTAAACCCGGAACTAATTAAGCTATATGTTCCAGGCTGGGAGAAAGGTATTGTAATAATGTAAATGATGTGAAAAATAATGGGGGTTTTTTACGAACCACTAAGCATGAGAGCATGTTCTAGTACACCCCCAAAACAAAATCAAGACTTTGAAAAAGAGCATAATAGGACCCCTTCAACGAACACCATCTTATCATGTCCAAACATACATTTTTTATGCCATGGTACTGTAAGTGATGTAGTAATAATGAAGTAACATACTGAAGCCACGAGCAAAGCAACAGTCAAGGCAAGTATAATTTAGATAGACAGTTGAGGAGGGGGCGACTGTGTGTGCTCTGTCCTTGAGCCCGGGACTTTATTCCAGAGTCAGGAGAGAGAGCGGGAAAAAATGAGATGGAATCTAAACACCTTGCTAAATCACGGATTTATGAATAATAGATGGCGAGGCTGATGGCCGGAGAGCAGAAGACAGAGAGCAAGAGAAGGAGAGGGATGTGTGTGCCGTGAGTGAAGGGGAGAGTGACAGATGCCATTCAGTCAGGCTGAAGGATGGTTGCATATATGGATGGATGAGCAGAGCAGATGAAGGGTGGCGGAGGGCAGGAGTGAGGCATGGCTGGAATACTTCCAGTTTTTGTTTTAAGGGTGAAAACTCATAAAGCTGCATGCTTAATGATTTTAATGCCAGTTTAATGAATGTAATGTGCTGTTACATAAGTTCACATAGAAAACTCAAGCTTTCTCTTTCTCATAATGTAAATGAATGTTAACTCACAACTTTTATTCTTTTCCTTTTCTTTATTTTTTCCTTCCCACTTTTCCTTTTTTCTGTTATTTCTTTTTTGTTTGTCCTTTTCTATTCACTTTTCTATTTCCTTTTTTTAATTTATTATTCAACATTTTCATTTTTCGTGCTGTTTTGCTTTTCTTTGCATTTTTCTTTTCTTTTATTCTTTGTTCTTTTTTGCTTGTTTTATATCTTTATTCCTCTCATTTTTCTTTTGCCTATGTCTGTTTTGTTCTTTTTTCTTTTTTCTTTTAACTTTTCCTTATTTCTTTTTTTATTTATTTTTCAACATTTAATTTTTTCTTGCCATTTTGCTTTTTCTTTGAATTTTTCTTTTCCTTTTATTTTTGCTGTTTCTTTTTTCCTATTATTTCCCTATTCTTTGTTCTTTTTGCTTGGTTTTCTTATTTCTAATTTTCTTTTGCCTTTGTCTATTTCTTTTCTCTTTTTTTTTCTTGCTTCCTTCTTTCTATATTTCTTATTTGCCATCTTTTTTCACTTTTGTATTTCCTTTTAATTTATTTTTGTAACATTTTCTCTTTTTTTGCCATTTTGCTTTTTTTTGCGTTTTCTTTTTTCTTTTTTCTTGTTTCTTTATTTTTTGCTATTTTTCTCTATTATTTTCCATATTCTTTGTTCTTTTTTGCATGTTTTTTCTTATTCCTTTCTCATTTTTCTTTTTCCTTTGTCTCTTTCTTTTCTCTTTTTTATTTTATCTTCTCACTTTTCCTTTTTTCTATTTATTTTTGTTGCTCTTTTTCTTTTCTTTTTTCTGATTTCTTTTTCAACATTTTTATTTTTCTTGCCGTTTTGCTTTTCTTTGCATTTTATTTATTTTTCCCTATTATTTTCCCTATTCTTTGTTCTTTTTTGCTTGTTTTTTTCTTTTGCCTTTGTCTATCTTTTCTTTTTCTTCTCACTTTTCCTTTTTCTGTTATTTCTTTTATGCTAACTTTTTCTTTTCACTGATCTGTTTCCTTTTTTCTTTCCTATTTTCCCCAACATTTTATTCATTTCATTTCTTAAAATTTTTTCGTTTCATTTTCCGTTCCCTTTTTTTTTTCTCATTTTTCTTTTGTTTTCTCTTCAATGTTCTTTTCTCCATTTTCTGTTTTTTCCCTTTCACTTTTCCTTTCTGCTTTTCCTCTTATTTTCATTTTTCTTAAATTTTCTTACTTTTTTTTGTTTCTCACAATTTTTCTCATTTTCACATTTCCTTTTTTTCTTTTTTCTATTCCAATTTTATTCCCATTTTTGTTGTATTTCCTTTTTCCTTTTCCATTTCCCTTTTTGTCCACTCTTTCCAGCTCTTAAAAGACTTTCCAGATGAGCTGCGTTCAGACATCGCGATGCATCTGAATAAAGAGATCCTGGAACTGTCCGTCTTCTCCTCTCTGAGCCGTGGATGTCTCCGCTCTCTCTCCCTGCACATAAAGACATCGTTTTGTGCGCCGGGCGAGTACCTTCTTCGTCAGGGAGATGCTTTACAGGCCCTTTTCTTTGTCTGCTCCGGCTCCATGGAGGTGCTAAAAGACAGCATGGTGCTAGCCATCCTCGGTCAGTTTACACAAACCCTCACACATATTACACACAAGCAAACAGTTCTGTCTGAAAAACAAACTCAGTGTAGTTTTATTGCATGAAGAGAAAAATGACTGCCTTTCATTAAGTGAAGCTTTCAGAGCCCATGTGTCCCTACAGTTGCCAACAAAAGCTGCTCTCTGTGATTGGTCACTCTCTCTGTGAGGCTTCACACACACAGCAGGCTCATAGGACAGTGGACCAAATGTGCGAAAAAATATAATCCCCATCATCCTGTTAGGTCCTGCCTGTGTGTGTGTGTGTGTGTCTGTGTGTGTGTGTTTGTGTTAATATCACCTTATGAGTTCTGACAGGAAAAAACACACACTATCTCTCTCATCTTTCCCTCACACGCTCTCTCCACCCTGCTGACAAAGGAAGGTCTTTCTGACATTGAGTGCTCAAGAATGTTCACTTGTGCTAGTTTCTGTGTTTACATGCGTGCACGCTTTCTTAAACAGTATCTTTTGTGCTTCTAGTAGAACTGTTTGTAGTCCCACAGTGTTAAAATGCTAAACAAATTAGCGTTTTCAAGCCACGGTTCCCTTGGGGGAGTCTAATGAGTTTTAAGAATAGCATTTTTCGATTTATGAATAAAATAAGGTCTGTGGTTAACATGACTTGGAAACATTTTAATCTTTTCCTTCTACTTTATACATTCTTCATACTCCTAAGGGAACCGATGGCAGGTTAGCTTCCAGTTTAGCCTACATATTGACACACTGACTAAACACACTTGCAATTTCATAGTAATATCTGAAAAAAATATTTGTGTTTTTGAACCTTCCCGGTTGGTTGTGCGCAGGTAAAGGCGACCTGATTGGTGCAAACATGTCGGTTGACGACCGCGTGATAAAGACGAACGCTGACGTGAAGGCGCTGACGTACTGTGACCTGCAATGCATTAATCTGAGGGGTCTGTATGAGGTGCTAGACCTGTATCCTGAATACTCCCACCGTTTTGTGCAGGACATAACACACGACCTCACCTACAACCTGAGAGAGGGACAAGAGAGCCATGTAAGACATCACATGCTAGAACTTCTCGTTCATTTATTTGTTTGTGGTTGCTGAAACCCTTAATGCATTTCTGTAGCAGTAAAAGCCTGACCTGATCATAACCTGATACAATTATTTGATTTCATGGACACTAGATTAATATAGGTTTAGGATCCACCAAAATATAATATATTTTTTTTAAACCCACACACAAAGTGATGCATACAGTTGAGGTCAAAAGTTTACGTACACCTTGCAGAATTTGCAAAATGTTTTACCAAAATAAGAGGGATCATACAAAACGCATGTTATTTTTTATTTAGTACTGACCTGAATAAGATATTTCACATAAAAGACATTTCCATATAGTCCACAAGAGAAAATAACAATTAAATTTATAAAAACAATCCTGTTCAAAAGTTTACATACGCTTGATTCTTAATACTGTGTTGTTGCATGAATGATCCACAGCTGTTTTTTTTTTTGTTTTTTAGTTGTTTAGTTGTTCACGAGTCCTTTGTTTGTCCTAAACAGTTAAACTGCCCGCTGTTCTTCAGAAAAATCCTTTAGGTCCCACAAATTCTGTGGTTTTTCAGCATTTTTGTGTATTTGATCCCTTTCCAACAGTGACTGTATGATCTTAAGATCCATCTTTTCACACTGAGGACAACTGAGGGACTCATATGCAACTATTACAGAAGGTTCAAATGTTCACTGTTCCTCCAGAAGGAAAAATGATGCATTAAGAGCCAGGGGGTGAAAACTTCTGGAATTTGAATATCAGGGTCAGTTTAACTTATTTTGTCTTCTGGGAAACATGTAAGTATCTTCTGAAGAGCATTACTAAATTAAAAAAAATATGATATTTAGGCAAAAGAAGAACCATTCTGTTCAAAAGTTTGCACCCCCGGCTCTTATTGCATTGTTTTTCCTTCTGAAGCATCAGTGAGCGTTTGAACCTTCTGTAATAGTTGCATATGAGTCCCTCAGTTGTCCTCAGTTTGAAAAAATGGATCTCAAAATCATACAATCATTGTTGGAAAGGGTGCAAATACACACAAAAAAACTGAAAAACCAAAGTATATGTCGGAACTGGAGGATTTTTTCTGAAGAACAGCAGGCAGTTTAACTTTTAAGGACAAACAAGGGACTCATGAACAACTATCAGAATACATTAAAAAAATATATTTTACTCCTGTGATGGCAGAGCTGAATTTTCAGAAGCCATAACTTAAAGGGATAGTTCACCCAAAAATAAAACTTCTGTCATTAATTACTCACCCAAATTTCATTCCAAACACATAAGTTAAATCCGAGAGCTTTCTAACCCTGCAACATAACACAATTTTTGATTACTCTGCACACAAAAAGTAGTCTCGTAGCTTCATAACATTCAGGTTGAACCACTGATGTCACATAGTCTTCAGTGTCACATGATCCTTCAGAAATTACACCAATATGCTGATTTGTTGCTAAAAAAAACATTAATATTACCCTCCTATTAAGAGTACTGCTATACTCTTACTATTATACTGTTATAAGTTAAAAACAATTGTGTTGCATAATATTTTGTGGAAATTTTGTGAAATACACTTTTTCAGGATTCTATGATGAATAAAAAGTTCAAAAGAACAGCTTTTATTTACAAACCTTTTGAAACATTATAAAAGGCTTTACTGTCACTTTTGGTCATTTTAATGTGTTCTTGCTGAATAAAATTAATTTCTTAAAAAAAAATCTTACTGACCCCAAACTTTCGAACAGTGGTGTTTGCTTACATATTGTTATATGTCTCCCTTTCCAGGTCATATCCAGGATGTCCAGTAAGTCCATGGACACACAGGTGCGTCTTCTCCTCAGCTGTCAATCATTCTGCACTTATCCACTAACAGTGCTGTGTTGACTATAATAGCTTGGGGCTCATTTCCCTAACAATGATCTACCTCCCGCCTCATTTGCCTAATGAGGGAAGCTAAGAACACTACAGCTCTGAAACAGCAGGGAGAGAGAACGAAAAATTGATGATGATGATGATGGTGATGATCATCTTCCCCATTCCCTGTCCTTCCATGCCTGAAGCAGTAATCAGGGAGGGAGCAGCGCTAGAGGAAGGGGAACAGCACATTTAGGGGCGAGGGAGGGGTAAAAGGAGGAGCGGGCGGTTATTGAAGTGCCGGATGACTGACTGCTTTGGGAAACTGCCGCTCTTTCAATTACAGTGTGAGGGAGCCTCAATTATTCAACAGGGAAAATGACCAAATTAGTCTACGAAAAGTGTAATTAATCAGATATATATAGAAGAACAGAGGGAGAGCGAAATTAACAGAGAGATAGAGAGCGATGGGGAATACCCCTCGCTTTTATTCCATCTCTTTGCTGTTTTTTTTACCTCTTGACTTTTCCTCCACCTTTCAGTGGACTGACATTTAAAGCGTTCTATAAATGGAGATTGTTATTTCCAGCCAACGTCGTTGCAGAGTTTGACTGTGTAATTGGCAATGGGCATGAGCACCGTGAGGTGTAAAACACGGCAAAACCCATTACGCTGACTATTATTAAGCGGAAACAGTCGAGCCTTTAGGGTTCGTTCTGACATGATCACTCTCACTCGTACAACTAGGGATCAAATATTATTATGTTATCAAAGCTGCCAGGCCAGTTGTTTTAAATGCCTTAAAGGTCAAGTCTTCTTGAGGTCATTGCTAGCAAGGTCAAAGTTCAAGTGGTAAGATCGCTACCATTACATGAGTTTTACCTACCTTTGTTGTGTTTCTGCTGTTTCATAGCTGTTGTCTAATTGGTCCTTGAGGGAAAGTGTGTAGGTTGTTTTTAAGGGTGTTTTCATTTGTGTGTGTTTGTGTGCCCCAGTGGTACCCGCACTGAAGTCCATGCTGAAAACATACCTTTGCATTTTCTGACTAAGTGTGCTGCAATTCAGCTTACTAAGTTCAGGGTTTCCTGGGGTCTTAAAAAAGTATTAAAAAGTCTTAAATCGCTTTTCCGTGAATTAAGGCCTTGAAAAGGTCTTAAATCAGAGCAGCAAGTCTTAAATTCATATGATCATGGCATTCATTTTCGTGAGGGATTGTTTCCTCATGTGTTTCATTTTAAAGTAAAGCTAAAGCGTAATTTCTGTGCTACATAGCTTCGGTCGCTCAATATGCATTAAACATTATGTGCTGCTTCATCTGTCAGTCACCCGAAGAAGAACTTGATTTTTTTGTAGTAATATAAATTGTTTAGTTTAATTAGAGAACAGACAATACAATTAAAACTGAACGCAGCTGCTCAATGCAGTGTGCTAAACGACAGTCGCATCACAGATCAGATTTAATTTTTTACGTAAAGTGAGTCGAGCCGACCGACAAGAAGAGGGAGGTGAGAAAGACAAAACTATGGCGGAAGAGTTTCAAAACGAAATGCAAAAGTGCCCGTTTTAAAATATTTTGGATTTTTATCGTGGAAGTGTCATATTTATTTGGTTCCACAGTGTTTGTTGTTGCCAGGTCTGTGGCTTTCCTGCGGAATTGGGCTACTTTAATGCTGTTGCCACAGGTTGAAGCGACCCCAATAGCGTCATATTTAGCCCCTGGAGAGAATTTTCCCAGGGGAACTCCACCAAAAAACTCCACCATGTATTTTATTCCCCAGAATGCAGAGGACCCCTCCGAAACGTTTTGATTTGCAGTTGACCCTTCACAAAAACCCTTAGTTACTGTTGCTGTGTCCAACAAACAATGTCGATGTGTGTCAATACACACAATTTTCAAGTTTAAGTCCACCGAAGTTAATCTACTCTCCTGTCCAATTTGTTTGTTGGACAGAATGGCAGATTTATCATTATAAATGGTCAGATCGCCTGTCAATCAGGCTGTTTGCGATCGGTCGGTTGAGCAGATTTTGTTGTGTAAATCTGGCAACCCTGCGGGTTAGCTGCATTGAAAACACATGAGGGCATATATATATACAGAATTTTGTACACAAAATGATAAGAGCACACATTCTTTTAACACATTATTTTATTATCTCACACAGAGTATTTTAACTTAAGCACTGCAGTCATATTCGTTTTCATTTGTACTTTACAGGAACTTCTTAAATTTATTGCTGTTACTGTAGCAGCCAACAACAGTACAGCGTACATCTGCACACGTGTTTATATTCAGTTATATTGAAAAAGTTTTTAGTTAATTTTTACCACGTTTTACCATGGATTTCTATGGAGACCGGAACACGAAAGCACCCAATGAAGTTAGAATCCAACATGGCGGCACTCTTGGTTACTCAGGAAAAAGGTGGATAGTGCATATTAATATAGTATTTTAAAGCACAGCTGTTCCATAAGCGCCACCTGCTGGCAGAGTGTGAATTTGCATTTTCATTCAGTCCGTCTGCTGTTTTTGTTCTGTGCCGAGATTTTATGTAGCATAATTTCACAAAGCAAAGGTCACACCATTCTGTGTTTGCTTTGAATTTTGAAATAATACAATCTAATTTACATCAGAAACTGTGTCATGTTTATTTGGATGGTGATTAAAACACAGTAATTCTGCAACAGTTTCATGCATTTTGATTCATATAAAAGCATGGTCAGGAGAAAAAAGTGATACACCGTGAAACCGCCAGAATCCTAGAAAATCTGTTATAAAGATTTTTGGTCAAACCACCCAGCACTAATTGACTTGTTTGTTCATTCATTAATTTATTTATTTAATATGTTTTCTCAGTACTTTTTTATGCATTAAATAATTGATTCATATGCATCATCTTAAAATATGAACTTTCACTATGGCTTTTTTTAATTTGTGTTAGCCAGTAATCAAATTAAAATTGAGTTGTATACAGTATTTAATACCAATATTGATAATATGTTAGATTAATAAATGTACATTTTTGTAATGATTGCAAATTATTATTAAAATATTTATAATATTTCTAATAATATCTAAAAGCCAAAATAAATGAAACAACACTCTCTTCCATACAAACTCTTACCAGATTTTTTTTCTTATATGCCATTTTCTCAACTTATGCTATGTTGATGTTCTGTTATAACATGTAATGCTGTAATGCTTTAAAAAAAAAAGTAATCAGAACAATGCATTGTGAATCAAAACAATTTGCTGTCAGCCCAAATAATCACACTCTTTGTCTTTCTCTGTGAAAAACATTTTGCATTATTTACCATTGTTTATTAAATGTGTTTCGTCTAAATAAGCTTGCTTTGTCTTTTGAGAGCGAGCATTTAGGTACTTATTTACTGGTTCAATGCATAAGGAGAAGATGGCAAGGTAAATGTTAGACCAACATAAAATTACCTAAATGCCACATATAAGCCCCTAAATGAATGTTTAGAAAGAAGTTTTCTAAAGAGCAAGCAAGCACTGTCACATAAACTAGATGTTCTTGTTCTGTCACATTTACTAGATCTACTTTTGTTTCGTTGTTAATAATGAAAAGTCAATCTTTTTCTGGTTGAGTCATCCAAGGTTAGTCATCCAACTTTCATCTGGCCTCACACGACCTCAGCACTATCTCTTCTGTCCAATCACAGATGGAGGGGAGGGGAAATGGAGACGTGATCCAGTGCTATCCACCAATAACTGAGCATCAAGACGAGGGAGATGATGATGATGAACATGATCAGATACAGTATCTCAGCGGTGGAACCAAACAGAAAATGCATATGCAGAAAAATGACTACCAAACAAACAAGAAGCTCCACATTCAGCATACCACTGTCACAAAGCCTGACCTCGCAAATCTCAGCCCAAGGTGTGCGCACGCCCACACATGCATGAATTTAAAAAACATTCAAAGATACAGTATTTTAATAGACATTGGCTCAGTGGTGCATGACGGACCTTGTGAAAACAGTAAAGTGGATTTCTGTTTGTGTGTCCAGGGTCGTCGACGGTACAGAGGACAGTGATGGTACAGAAAATTCACACACATTTGTATTTTCCTCTGGTCATCAACACACCATCAGTGGTGCAACTAATACCACTGCCACCACAGCAGGTGTGTGAGTGAATGTGCATATGTGTGTGTTGGCAGAAGATGAATGAGTCGATGAATATTGGCATCTTTTGTCTTTATGCAAATATTCAGGGCTGACGCACCATGAAGGATAACAGCATTTCCAGTATTTAATAATGATGTTAAACTGATTTAAATGATTTTTTTTCCACATCAATCTACACTCCATGCACCATAATGGCAAAGCAAAAACAGAATTGCCACAACTCCATAAATTTACTAAAAATAAAAAACCTGAAACTATTAAGTATGTAAGTACATAAGTATTCGTTTATGTCAAGTCTTTTTGGGTATGATGCAACAAGATTTGCATATCAACATTTGGCAAATTTCTGCCATACTTTGCCTCACCTCTTCACCTTTCAAGCTCTATCAGCTTGGATGGAGGCTGGCAGACATTTTCAGGTTTCTCCAGAAATGTTTGATTGGGTTCAAGCCCATTCTCTGGCTGGGCCACTCATGGACATTCACAGAGTTGTCTACAAGCCACTCTTGGTGTGTGCTTAGGATCATTGTCCTGTAAGAAGATGAACCTTCTGCCCAGTTTGAGGTTCTAAATGCTCTGGACTGGGTTTTCATTAAGGCTATCTCAGTATTTTGGTGCACTGAGCTTTTCTTCTACTCTGACAAGTCTCTCAGTCCCTGCAACTGAAAAACATCCCCACAGCATGAGGCTGCTTCAAGCACACTTTACTTTTGGGATGCTGCTCTGCAGGTGATGAGCAGTGCCTGGTTTCCTTTAAACATGATGCTTGGAACTGAGGTTCATCAGACCAAAGAATCATGTTTCTCACAGTCTGAGGTTCATTTAGGTGCTTTTTTTGCTAATTTTTGCAAGTGTGTTTTCATGTGTCTTCACTGAGGACAGGATTGAGTCTTGATTGGTGTAGTGTTACAGTGATATTTGTCATTCGGTTTCTCCCATCTGCATATGTTCCTGGAGCTCAACTAGAGTGACCATCAGGTTCTTGGTCACCAATCTAGCACAGGTCTTTGTCCATCAATTGCTCAGTTTGGCTAGGAAGCCAGCTCTAGAAAGAGGCCCGTTTGTTTCAAGCTTGCAGCAGAATGCAGCAGAATTTTTTCTGAACTCTTCCTTAGATGTGTGGCTTGATGCAGTCCTGTCTCTGACCTCTACAGGCAGTTTTTTTTAACCTCAGGGCTTGATTTTTGCTCTAATATGTATTTTCAGCTATTAGACCTTTTATTAAGATGTGTGTGCCTTTCCAAATCATACCCATTCAACTGAATTTGCCACAGGTTAACGCCACTCAAAGTGTAGTAACATCTACAAGCAATATGAGGGTATGAATAAGGGTATGAATACTTATGCAATGGAATAATTTAAGTTTTTTTATTGTTAATAAATTTGCAAAGATGTTAAAAAACTATTTTTTGCTTTGCCATTGTGGTGTATGGAGTGTAGATTCATGTAGGAAAAAGCAATTAAAGCAGTTTAAAATAAGGTAAAAATCTAACAATGTGAAAAAATGAAGGGGTATGAATACTTTCGCAAGGCACTGTAGATGAGTTTCTTTCCTCGTCAGAGCAGATTTGGAGAAATTTGTCATTACATTACATCGGGTGCCGACAGAATGAGAGTCCAAAAAGATGATAAATACATTGCATTAATCCACACAACTCCAGTCTATCAGTTAATGTCTTGTAAAGTGGAAAGCTGCATGTTTGTAAGAAACAAATACATTGAGGTGTTTTGCTTCCTCCAGTGAAAAAGTCCATCCCTGTTGTCTTCTCACATCAAAATCCACCGACATATTAGTTTAGGACTGTTTTGCTCATAAATGGTACTTGATCTGTTCATATTTCTCTCCTGATTCAGACAAGATGACCTTTTCACTGGAGAAAGCAATATTATGGATAGAAGATTCATATTTTAGCTGAAAGCTAAAAATGATGTTAAAAATGATGAATTTGTTTATTACAAACACATATTTTCATTTCAGACGATGTTAATTGAGGTACTGGAATCATGTGGATTACTTGTGGATTATTGTGATGTTTTTATCAGCTGTTTGGACTCTCATTTTGACGGCACCCATTCAATGGTGAGCAAGTGATGTAATGCTAAATTTCTAAATTCTACATCTACATCTTGGATGGCTTGAG
Source organism: Labeo catla (assembly GCA_012976165.1). NCBI lineage: Eukaryota > Metazoa > Chordata > Actinopteri > Cypriniformes > Cyprinidae > Labeo > Labeo catla. Next base: position 1,268,282 of record VONZ01000060.1, on the reverse strand, counting down.
GGTGAGTAAATTATTTTCAATTTTGCGTGAACTATTTTTTTAAAAGGAATAGTTAAATATTATCATTTTGAATCCCTGTTTATTTTCATATGAAAAAGGCTGCTTAGATGTTCTGCAAAATACCTGCTTTTTTGTTTCTTGGAAGAGAGAAAATCATACTGGTCTTGAAAGACATGAGTAAAAGGTGACAGAAGTTTCATTTTTGTGGTGAACTCTTCCTTGAAGTCTTTGTAATGAGTTTTCACTGGATGCTCTGTCAGTGTGAGGCAGTTGGACATAATTGTTTTTTTTCCTCTGTGCAGAATTAGCAGCTAAATCAGAAGACACCAGAGGACAGCTACGCCACCTTAACCAAGAGGTAAGGGATTTTCTGTTTAATCTCTGGCAGTCTTATGTCATTTTTTGCTCTGTAATTCAGCGGTAGGTCTGCGCTTACAGTTTATTTGGAAAGTCTTCCCGTGGACTGTGGGTTTTATGGGTGATAACTCTGCGCTAAATGTAAGTACTGACAGATCGAAACCAGCGCAGCTCAGGTGAGCTCCTGGTGCCAGGTACACACAAGCCATATGGCGGGCTGCTGCGAGAGAGGAGAAGGGGATGTTATTCAAACACTAGAGGACATAAAACTCATTAGAAGAGGAAAGTGGGACTGGCCCCATGATGATGAAAGAGAACATTCCAACATTCCAGATTTCCACAACGCCCTTGAACCCACCGCATGTGGTTTCCCATGTACTGCACATGTAGATAATTCTGTGTAATTCATTATAAATTCATTGGCGATTTGTAAAAATGTTTATTTGGGGAAAATTACTGCTGGGCAGCAGGGTTGTTGCTTGAATATATATAGTTTTTTGTTTGTTTGTTTGTTTGTTTTAGAGATGCCATATATGCTGTACTGTATTTTTTAGATAAATTTTGACACTACCAGTCAAAAGATTTTGAACAGTAAAATTTTTTGTGTTTTTTAAAGAAGTCTCTTCTGCTCACCAAGTCTGCATTTGTTTGATCCAAAGTACAGTAAAAACAGTAGGATTTTAAATTATTTTTACTATTTAAATAACTGTTTTCTATTTGAATATATTTTAAAATGTAATTTATTCCTGTGATTTCAAAGCTGAATTTTAAACATCATTACTTCAGTCACCTGATTCTTCAGAAATCATTCCAATATTGTAATTTGAAGCTCAAAAACTTTTTAGTATTATTTTGAAAACAGATGAGTAGAATTTTTTTCAGGTTTCTTTGATGAATAGAAAGTTCAGAAGAACAGCATTTATCTGAAATAGAAATATTTTGTAACATTATAAAAGTCTCTATCATCACTTTTGATCAGTTTAAAGCAACCTTGCTAAATAAAAGTATTAATTTCAATATTTTTTTTTCCCTAAAAAATTATAAAATTATTTAGTCCAAGCTTTTAAATGTTATAGTGTATGATGTTACAAAAGCTTTTTATTTCAGATAAATGCTGATCTTTGGATCTTTCTATTAATCAAAGAATCCTGAACAAAAGTACTCAACTGTTTTAAATATTAATATTATTAATAACAAATGTTTATATACATGTAATAATAGTGGAATAACAAATCAGCATATCAAAATGATTTCTGAAGGATCATGTGACATTGAAGACTGGAGTAATGATGCTGAAAATGTAGTTTTGATCATAGGAATAAATTACATTTTAAAATATATTCAAATAGAAAGCAGTTATTTTAAATAGTAAAAATATTTCACAGCATTACTGTTTTTGCTGTATTTTGGATCAAATAAATGCAGGCTTGGTGATCAGAAGAGAATTCTTTAAAAAACATTAAAAATCTTACTGTTCAAAAACTTTTGACTGGTTGTGTGTGTGTATACATATATATATATATATATATAAAACTGTTTTTATAAATACATTTTAAAGCATGCAAAATGGAACTTTGGGAACATTTTTGAGGAAATTATACAAATGAATCATTAAATCAGTTTTGTGAACTGGTAATAAGACTTGTATGGCTTAATATAGCGTAAATTATGTATTGTAATGAAATATGTAGTAGAGAACCTGAGAAAGATTTACATTATTTAAAAAAACATTGTTTTATGCATGTTTTGGACTTTGGGGGCACCATTATTACATGACATGGTTGCACTTGGTGAGCTACTGCCTCTACCTGTTTCTATTTTTACTACAACACAACTCAGAATACACAACTCTGAAAATAAAATTCTGATAGGATGACCACAGCTATTGAAAAAGCTTACAATAGGTGGCGATGGATATAAGCGTAGGCTTAAACCAAATGCCGTACCATCAATTTTTCCTCACAAGGAGTCTAAACGGCCCCAGATGTCGAGTGAAATCTGCGCTGAGAAACTCCTTCAGTGGCTGTGGTGTCATGACAAGCATCAGCATGTTTACATCTTGCCAGGATGGCATCTAGCGTTTCTTGTCTCTGACATTTGTAAGCTCTTTTAGTAGCTGTGGTCTACTAAAAGCCTCAAAGGCATCAGGGCTAAAGTGGAGTGGATAAAGACATGGGTCTTTAGGAAGTTTTATTCCTCAACAGGCATCTTCCCATTCTTTGCTCCTCTTCTTATTGCTAGGAAAGCAGCGAAGACTTATATCACTTCTGTTGTTGCCCTTCGACTTAAAATTACAACCAAAAGCTGTAAAATGTTGTGTTGCGGTAACAGGTATAGCAACAGATAGCACCAGTGGCTCACCCAGTGCAACCATGTGATCAAAATAATAAGTTTTTAAAAAGCGTAAATCTTTTATGGGTTTTCTACTGCTTATTTCAATAAGATACATTATTTTGCATCTTCTTTCGCTGGAATGGTTTAAAATCGAGTGTATAAACATACAAATTATCAACTTTGGTTACATTTTGCAATTAATCCGTGGATCACATGCATGCTGAACCGTGAGGCCTAAATTAAAATTAACTGGACATTAATGTTTAATAAAAATCCATCAGGACTTGGAAGTCTCACTGTCAGTGTGGCTATTTTTCCATGTTTTTCCCCAGTGCAATATATTCTCAAAATCCTAAATTAACTATTTAATTACTACTGCAGGTCTTACCACATAATTTAGTCTATATGGGACACTAACAGAGAACTGTAGTTTAGCTGAATATTGGTGTGGGTATATAAATTCATGTGACAACCCACAGTCTTGATTGTCAGCCCACGGCTTTGACACAAGCCTTTTGACAGGTAATGTCGTGAAATAGACGCCCTGCTGCTGAGCTACTTTATAATTTTTTTCTCTCTGTCTCTATCTCTGTCCCTTGTATCTCACTATATATTTTTGACAGCTGGCCTCGCAGCAGGATTTTGTTGTAATCCATGCTTGATTCGGTCCACCAAGAGGATGAGTGCTCTCTTCCTGTTGTCCCTTCCTGTTAGAAGCTGTTGTCTTGTACCTCTCCGCCTCTGATGGCATTTATGGATCATTACCCAATTACCCTCATTATTTGGTATTATCACTTGTTGGCACGATTCTGAGGGTGACTGCCAAATCGGTGTCCATCTGAATCTGGATCATCTGTGCCGTGTTCTGAACCGTCACGAACATTATTACTCTGAGCTTATTAGGGAATGTGTATAGAGGACAGACAGTGCAAAAAGATACACAGGAAGAGTAATTATGGGAATCCAAATTGAATTTAGTGAGATGTGGTTACAGCTTCATAACTGTACGTGTTAGTGCACTTCTAGAAAAATCAACTGGAGAAGTCAGTTTACTTGAAATATTTAATTTTATGCTGCTGTTTATCACATTTCTCAACTTTTTAATATGAATTTGGATGTTTGTTTTTGTTGTATTCAATGTAAATTCATCTGTTTAGGTTGTATACTTTTCAGCAAGACTCAAAAGCAAAAAAAAAAGCTGGGAAAAAAACTCATGTAGACCTTTTGTGAAATAATCAGGATCTACACCAGGAACTGTAAGTAATGATCTTTCTTAACAGAGAACCCAAAAATAACTAAATATCAATAAATCAACAATGAACAATGATGTCCCATAGGACCTAAATAAATAATGCCTCAGTTTCACCTGAAAGCTGCTGGTTCTAGCAGACAATGACAGATGGGTGGATGCAGAGGGACAAACCATGGCCTCAGAAGATCATACTGTTCTGTTACTGTTTTCATCTAGTATTTTTCTTGCTTGTTGCACCAATTCTTGAAAATACTTAGGAGGTCTTCATATACTGGAACGAAGATGGCGACGAAAAATATTCGTTAATGAACATTTTTTTCTGTGACGAAGACAAGACGTTGACGAGCTAAATCTAATATCTGATGATTAAAACTATGATGAAATTTATGCCGCCTCTTCATTAACAAGACGAGACGGGACGAGAATGTTATTTGAGGACTACCGGACATTGAAAATACATCCTGTAGGCTTACCGTCCTATTTCAAAATGTGCGTCTCTGTCATTAGGCTGCAATTGGATAAGGGGCGTTTGCATGTCTGGTCTCAGTATGGCAGCCGTAATGGAAAGATAGGCTACCAAAACGCAAACTTGCCATCTAAAACAATGGGCTCAGCACCTGAAGGGCTAGGGATAGAGTCACCAGATGTCCCGTTTTCCCCGGTAGTCACAATTCTGTCATTAATGTTAACCAACAAAAGATGTTAAATGTATTGGCTACATGTTAATTAAACTTACTGTATCTGAAAAATGAGTTTAATTTGTATCTCTAGTGTATTTGTCTTATTGTGCCTCTTTTTCAAAAATTATAAATTATATAAACTAACAACTAATAATTATATTATAATAAGTAAAAGTACAAGTATAAAAATACTCCTTTTTCCATACTGTAAAAGGGATAGTTCACCCAAAAATGAACAGTATCATAATTTATTCAAGTTTTTCCAAATCCTTGATTCAAATTTATCATAAGCTTTGATTTTTGTCTAAAGAATTAATGATTATTTTTGTTTGAAGACTAAAATAGCTACCAACATAAATGCTGGTAACTTCAGTTCGACTAAAAGTTGACAAAAATGCAATGACTTTTCATTGACTAAAACTATGAAAGACTCAAATGACTAAAATGTGACTAAAACTATTAAGTATTTTAGTCTCAAGATAAAGACTAAAACTAAATCAAAAACACCTGTCAAAATTAACACTGACTGGAATATATATTACTAATTTATTACTGTTTAGAATTTATTTACCAATATGCTCTTCAGAGTCCAGTATCTCTTAAACATCTTTTATTAAATTGTGACAAGTTTTTTTTAGTAAATTATATTGCTTTGCTGTCAAATGTCAACTCTGAATTTTATCTAAAGCAGACTTTAAAAACCATCTTTTTCATAACATGTTACATAAAGAAAGTCAAGGAAGCTGGCATGCTGTTAAAATATCAACCATCGAAACCAATTCAAGATTTATGTTGTGCATGCAGGACACACAAAGAGTCTTAATAAACAGCAGCTAATCTCCTGCTTAAATATTGTGTCCATCAATAATATTTAATTTACTGTAAAATGGGTCAAATTTATTTTTTAACTTGTTTAAATAAATAAATGTTTGCAGTATATACATGTTAATTCATCAAATTTATTTTCATTATGTTGCATTGTGTAATGTAAAAAAAGGGTAAACTTAATTTTTAAAGTGCCCCTATTATGCAATTTTAAAGGTTGCTAATATTGTTTTAATAGACTCCCAAAACAGGTTTACATGCATGCAAGGTCAAAAAACACTTCAGTTTTCTCCAAAAATAGATTTAATTTTACCCCATTTCTAAATGATTCTTAAACGACTCGTGCGAAGCAGTTCAAAGAATCAGTCTCACTAAACCCCTCCTTTCCGTGAGCCCTCACTGCTGTGATTGGTCAGATGGCGCAGTCCTTTATGATTGGTCTACCGCGTACAGCGTGTCGGAAAACGAAACGCCCATTGCCATAACTGACTGACAACCCTGGATACTTGTCAATACATAGAAAAGATGGCATCGATTTTACCATAACAATTCCAGCCAGAGTCTGACGATGAAACGGCTGAAGTGGCTGATCGATAAGTTAGCACGGTCTACCCTGGAAATTGCCCACAATTTGCTTTTATAACCGAACCGGGCACACCTCTATGTTGTAAACTGCAGCAATGTATTCTGTTACTTCGTGTCGTGTGGCCGTAACAGAAAAAGATTTGAAATCCTGACGACTCGTTCAGGCAAATGTGAGTCGACTCTTTTTTTTGATAGACAATAACTTTATGTATCGTGCACTGTCAGCTTCACAACTTTGCAGATAGTTTATGTTCACATACAGCTACATGACACACTGCATGAAAGATCATATTTGAAAACGCATAATAGGGGCACTTTAAATAAACAAATGAATGTCTGCGGCACATTTCAAGTACTAAAAAATAAATAAATAATTATTTTAGAATTTATTTATTTAGTTCATAAAACATTACTTAAAAATGGACGTTAATGCATCAAAGTAATTGTCATAACATTTCATTGTGTATTGTTATGTAAAGAGAATGTAAAGAAAAAAAGTAAAGAGAAATTAAATAAATTCAAGTTATATTTAAAAAATATATAAGTTATACATTAATGTTTGCAGCACATTTCAAGTACTACAAAATACTGGAATATTTTTAATTATTTTATCATTTATTTTTTATTTTATAAAACATTACTTGCAAATGCATGCTAATATATCAAAATAATTGTCATAACATTTCACTTCATAATGTTATATTGTAAAGAAGAATTAATTCAAGTTACATTTAAAAAATCTAAAAATAATGCTTTTTAAAAAGGAAATGAAAAAATAATGATTTTTAAAAAGGAAATTAATGTGTGCTTTTAATTACTACAAAATACTGGAATATTTGTAATTATTTTATACATTTTTTTTATATAAAACATTACTTGTGAATGCATCAAAATAATTGTCATGACATTTCATTGTGTAATGTTATATTGAAAAGAGGAATTAAATTATTTCAAGTTACATTAAAAAAATTAAAAATAATGATGTAAAAAAAGTAAAAAAAAAAAAGTTACGTCATTTGAAATCCAAAATAATGACATTGATACTAAAAAATAGCAGTAGCCTATCACACTAATATACTGTATTTATAATAGCAGTACTGCTGAGCATACTTCCATTAATAAAACACTGACTGTTTCATTAATCATCTGCTGAAACACATTAATCATATCATGCACTCTACCCTAAATATGACAACATAGAAATAACAGCTTACCCATGTTAAATACTGTTGCTTTTGTATATTAGAGTTATTAACTGACTAATGAATCTGTTAAATGTACTTGTGATGGATGACATGAAATGTACTTGTGATCTAATGACAAAACACAAACATCTCTGCTTCCTAATGCCTGTAAAGGTCAAAAGTGACACCTGTTTACATATTACAGGTGAACTCTCTCGGACGGGAAGTGGCTGAGCTGGGACGAGTCATGCGGAGTCTTGCCTTTCTCATCGAATCCATGATGGCCTCTCCTCAAACACCAGGTGTCTGTACATCCACTTTTACCTCGGGACATCCATCACCTCCCGTCCCCTTCCAAAGCCAGGGTTCTTCCTGGACCAGCCCTCCTTTTCCCTCACCGATGCACCCTGGAATACGTCCGGGAGGACTTGTATCCCATCCACTCAGACCACAAGAACTGCAGCTGGTCTGCCCCACCACATCTCCTGGTTCCTTTACAATCCCACTTTCCTCATCCCACCACACAAACAGATTCAGAGAGCCATTATTGACCCTTTCTCCGCACAGCGCGGTCGCTCGGACCCGCTCGCAGAGCCTGGAGACACCTCTCCTGCAACATCACCAACACATCTCACACACCCCTGGAACTTTACCCAGAGCTGGACAGCCTTCGCTGGGACAAGGGGAGGATCTCAGGTCCCTGGGTTTGTAGCACTCAACCTTTAAAACAGACAAGTTCCACTGGAATCTGCGTGTTAACCTGGACTCAGGACTGGACTGATCAGATAAGTGGTACACGCATTGCCAAAGCCATAGAGCAATGGTTCCTTCGAAGATATACGAATCTTACATCTCAGTTTTTAAGATAATCTCTCTAACGGCATGTCTTTTAATGCTAGAAACTAAAGGGATATCTCTAATCAGTTGGAGTTCCAACACAGTTTAGACAGTATAACCTACCAAAACTAAAACAAACTCTTTGTGATTCAAATTTATCCACATTTCATATCCATTAATTATCTGTCTAAATACTGTTCATATTAAGCCAAACTTAAGGTGGCAGTTGCATAAACAACCACTATATTAAAGGCATAGTTCACCCAAAAATGAAATTTCAGTCATTAATTACTCACCCTCCATGTTGTTCCAAAACCATAAGACCTTTGTTCATCTTCAGAACACAAATTAAGCTTTTTAATGAAATCTGAGAGTTTTCTACCCTACCACATTCAAGCAGGGCTCTGAACTAGGGTTGTAAATACATACCGGGTTCGGTACTGAAATTTTAAAAACATCTATTTCCCGCTCACATTTGAGCACTGTTGAGCTGATTTTTAAACATCGCTGATTGGCCAGTGTTCACGCGCTCAACAGACATGACTGTGATTGGCTACAGTGATCAGCGCTTCACGCTCATCACCGAGCGCTCACACAGGAGCTTTTGAAAACCGCGTCTTCTTTTTATTATTATTATTATTATATTGTTGTAATAATAGGGCCCTATGATTTTCACGATGCGGAAAACGTAGACGGAATCGCGGAATCCAGTAATAAAAACAGAATTTACAGTTTAACATGGAATGTCATGGAATTTGTCAAAGTTTGGCTGAATTAATCGAAAATAGGTCATTACACTTGAATCAAATCGCAATATGGACTAATATTTGTAAATATTAAGCCACAAAACGACTATTTACGTATATATTCTGTGTGTCTCTGTATTAATGAATGGCGCAGGCGCTTGTTCAGCAGAATGTACGTACTACTACTACTACTACTACTAAAATTATTAAAACCTTATTTTTAAGATATAATCATATATTTCTTGTGTTTTAGTTTAGTTTAGTGTTTTAATTGTAATAGTAAATCCCCTTTGTTTACCAAAAAATAAAATTTGTTTAATTTTAATTAATTATAAGATAAATGAAATTAATGCTTTATCCGTTCATTTTATAACCAGAAAAATGCAAATACACAACAGAATTTCTGAGAAAAATAAACATTTCACAAGGCTATTGTAAGAATAAGTGAAACTTGTTTTTATGCCTTTAAATAATTAGACATGCCAGAACACAGAATTTGGTAACAATAGAACATAAGGTGGGCAAAAATAAAACATTTCATAGAGCCCTAAACATGAATTTTGGTTAAACTTTTTTTTTAAGTTTCATGATTTTAATTAATTAGACATGTTTTTTAAATGATTAAATTAATTTAATCATTAAAAAGGAGTCCAGAAAAATGAAACAGAAAAAAATGGAATCCAGAAAAATTAAAACGGAAAAAACGGAATTTGGAAAAAATAAAACAGATTTCATAGGGCCCTGTAATAACACCTGTGTAATAACGCCCAATGCATTGCTAAATTATCAACCGGTATTTTTTCAACTGAAACCGGTTTTGGAACCATAATAATACAGGAATACAACAACAGAAATGTTATAATACTGATCCTGCTTGGAGTGAATTGATTGAATTATTTATTTATTTATTTATTTTTTAAGAAACCCAGGCTTTCTGACATCGCTACGCCTTGTTCACAAGCAGAGGAATGGACATGCATGTGTGGTACTGTTGCTTTCTTTGTGCACAAAAACATATCCTTGTAGTTTCATATAAGTACAGTTGAACCACTGATGCCACATGGACTATTTTAACAATGTCCTTACTACCTTTCTAGGCCTTAAATGTGGTAATTGCGTTGCTGTTTATGCAGGGTAAGAAAGCTTTCGGATTTCATCAAAAATATCTTAATTTGTGTTGTAAAAATGAGCAAAGATCTTACGGTTTTGGAACCACATGAGGCTGAATAATTAATGACAGAATTTTCATTTTTGGGTGAACTGTCACTTTAAGGCCCAATCCCAATTCTATTTTCTACCCCTTTGCCTACCCCTTGCCCCTTGAAACGAAGTCAGAGGGCATGCACCGTCCCTATACAGAATATAAGTTACAAAAATGTTGTCATGTTGCAAAAAGTACGAATAGTGTAAGCACCGTTCATTTACATGTACACATATGGCCGTAAGCAAAACAAAACAATGCGTTACCACATGCGTGGTTAAAGCAAATTGCCTTGCCACTGGACTTTCATATTTGTTTCTAACATGCAGTCAAGTCACCGGGTATATGACATAAAAATATATTTTCTAATATCATGCTAATCAGTGCTATCCGCTAGCAAACTTTCGCTATTTTTTTTGCAAACGTTTCTTTACAGAACATCACCGTAAATACAAACACAAGATTGAAGGTAATATACATATAATGAAAATTTGTCATAAAAATCCTTATTAATGGCAAAAATTACTTACATTTATGCGTCTGCTTGCTCGAGTGAGCAGCCATGTTGGAAATTTCTCTTAGTCCTTCGTTTGAAGTGAGGTCCCGAAAAATCTTCATTTGGAGGGCTATCTAGTCCTTCCCCTTCCACCTACCCCTCCAACCAAAAGACAATTGAGACCCCTCCGTTTGGCGCGTTCACGTGTAGGGGTAGGGGAAAGTGTAGGGGTAAGGGGTAGAATTGGGATTGGGCCTAAGACTTGTGTCTCAACTGAGTAGCAGTTAATCAGTAGAAGGGTAATCAGTCTTGCCTTTTAGATTCAAGTTAGACCAGTTTACCTTTTCATGCAACTGACTTCAAAAAAGATCCATCAAAGTTTTACTAAACTTTTAATTCATCCTAACCATTGATGCCTCACAAAAGTTTTGTGCAATGAAAAGTTACACTTTATCAACAGCATCTGGAACATGCTACCAGTTATCAGCCCCCCCAGGTTCTAAACTGCAATTATATTAATGCGAATCCAATGGCTTTCTATGAAATAAACACTAAAATCCACACCGTTTTTTCTGGAATCTTGTCCAGAAGTTTCCATAATCCATAATCCACTATCCTCATAGCACCGGTTATAAGGAGGAAACTTCAGTTACAAACGAGAGTTATGTTGGTAACATAATCAGATGTTAACTGACCTAGAGCTATAGTTATTGAAAAATAAGCTGATTTTCGTCTTTGAAAATGAACCTGTTTTCAACTTGGAACATTCCTTCACATACTGAACATCCAAGAATTTTCTGGAAACATCATGACTGAAAAGATGGGAGTAAATGAGTGAGCCAACTGATTTAATTAAAAAAAATCAGCTCTTTAATCAGATGCTTCAAAGTGTGAATTCTTCTAATCAAGCTTTGCAGTGCTTGATAACTGACTTTATCCTCTAATTTAGTCAGATTAGCCCTTTATGGTGTAAAAATGCACTGTTTTAAATAGGTATGTTTAACAATTTAACTAGTTGATGAGTCTGAACAACTAGTCGGTATTAAGTAAGCATTGCATAATTAATAATAGTCATGTCATTTCCACTGAATACTAATCAGACTAGTTAGGCATATAAGATGCTTAAAAAACTGTCAGCTGTAAGCTGACAGATATTCAGTAAATAAGCTAAATAACTAACCTTTAATTGCACAAAACTACTATAGTCCTCACATAAAAGAAAGATGGATTATGCATAATAACGGGAACATTGCTCACAGCGGGCGATCTGAAGTTTGACAGTAATTGTCTTGGAATTTATTGTTGAAGGTTGTGAATTTGTTACAAAAGCGGTGCTTTGATGAATATAGCGACAAGGTTTTAAAGGGGATGAATTTAGAAACTTCTTAGAGAGATTTTATGGCTGTATGCAGGACAAGTAACTTATTAGACTTTTTGCATGCTAATTTACAGCATGATGACAGCATGCTAAAAGCCTCTGAGAAAGCTGCATCCCCTTTTAAACGCCAACACTAATGCTAAGCACAGAAACTAGTAACACTTTACAATAAGGTTTGGCAAAAGTAGTTAATGCATTTGGTATTATAAACTAATTCTGACAGCATATTTATTAATGTTCATTTATATATAAACTTTTTTTTTTTGCGATTTTGTGACAGTGTTGTTGATGCTAATTTAAAACTATTAAAAATTGCTTTTGATAATTGAAATAAAGCTGTAATTGAATAAATATAAATATTAGATATAAATATTAGAAAATGTAAACAAATAGAAATGCTGCCTTGGCAACTAACTGAAATGAAATGAAGTTGAAGTATTAAAATGACTAATACTAAATTAAAACATTACTAAAACTAAATAACAACATTACTAAAACTTGAAAATGAAAATAAGAAATAATAAAAAGCTAAATTCTAAATTTGAAACAGAGCCTATTAAAAATGTCAAATTTCTAAACCTTTTGCAAACCATTGCAAGTTGCTAAAACCTAATCTAAAATTAAAATGAAAATATAAAAATAAAAGCTAATTCATATCAACTTTACTGAATCGCAGAATTAAAACAATAATAAAATAAAATAAAAATGACAGAAGCACATAATAACATTATTAAAGCTTAAAATTCTAAATATGAAAAAGACCCTAATACAAACAAACAACAACAAAAAAAAAAAAAATGACTAAAACTTAAACTAAAATTAAAATGAAAATACAAAAATAAAAGCTAATTCATTACAACATTGCTAAATTGTAAACTTAAAATAAAAATTTAAATGAAAACAAAAAGGCTAAATTCTTAATATAAAAAATAATAAAAATGACCAAAAAAACATAACATTACTAAAACTTTCAAATCGAAAAAAAAACTGAATTAAAGCTAAATTCTAAATTTGAAAAAACCTATTACAAATGGCAAAAGCACATAAGAAAATTACTAAAATGAAAATGTAAAAATAAAAGCTAATTCATAACAACATTACTAAATCTTAAAATTAAAAATAAAACAATAATAAAAATCTAAATTATTAGATTATTAAAAAATACAAAAGCACACAACATTACAAAAACTTACACAAAAATTAATATGTAAAACTAAGAAAAAGTAAAATAAAAGCAATTAAAATTCTAAATATGAAAAAGAACCAAATACAAATGACAAAAAGTCTGTAACAAATTTAAATGAAAATAAAAAAAATCTTAATATTTGAAAAAACGAAAGCAATAAAACTGAAAAAGCTCATAAGAACATTACTAAAACTTAAACAAAAATTTAGATGAAAAGCTAAAATAAAATAAAAAATTAAAATCTGAATTCTTAATATACAAAAAATAACAATAAAATTGACAAAAGCACATAGTAACATTACTAAAAACAAAAACTTAAACAAAAATTGATAAGAAAAATGCAAAAAAGAAAAACAAATAAAAATATGAATAAATTCTTAATATCAAAACAATACCCAACCCAAAACAATAAAAAAGCACATCATAAAAATTACTAAAACTTAAACTTAAATTAATATGAAAAGCTAAAAAAAATATATATATAAATAAGTAAAGGTAAAATTCTAAATGAAATAGAACCTATTACAAATCACAAAAACCCCAAACAAAATGACTAAAACCTAAACTAAAATGAAAATATAATATAAGGCCAATTCAAAATATTTTAGAAATACTATAATAGTATCTGAATTATACTAAAGTAACACTTACACTGTCACATCACATTGGTTAGTCATTTGCTGCTCATATGACCAGAAACTAAAATGACTTCAGTTGGCTTCAGATGACTTGCAGTGTGAACGTCCCATAAACTCCTTCATTATCAACTTCATCAAGACCAGATTGATTGTTTGCTTTACATTTAAGCTAATATAAAGCACAACTGCTTGCTGTAAAGCATCACTCGAAAGTTTTCCAAGATATCCCTTTGGTTTCTTTCTATTTGTTGTTTTTTTAATTGCATGACTTGTGAAGAGGGTGGAGAGTATACCCTTGCAGTAGGTTGTAGAGACGCCATGTAGGGTTGTGCAGTAGACACCATAGCAGCATGAAGGTCATCTTGACACACACTGTCTCTCTTTTCTCCTCTGCTTGGCCCTCAGGGCAGGAGGGAGGAACAGCGGGACGAGTCTTACACAATGTGCGGACGCTGTATGCGAGTGCATGTACTTGAATATGCGTGCGAGCACGTTTGGGTGGTGTATAATACTGTAGCCAAGTACTAAAGGGGTATTTGCGACAAGGAATGGGATCTGGGGCATGAGGGATGGGGGTGGGGTGCTCAAACGGTGGAATTTATTATTAGTAGAAGTTGAATTGACGTGGGGAAGGGGGGTTTCTGTTTGCTTGCTCTTTAGGACTGGTCTTGGGGGATTGGTTGCCAGTGGCAAAGTGGCCCCTGCTGTCAGTCGTCTCTCCCTGGCGCAGATGTGGTCTGTCTGCTTCGCCTGTCTCCCTCTCGTCCTGTCTTTCTGCTCACTTTCTTAATCTGGGAACATATTGCAAACCTCCTACTCCTGTTTTCGCTGTAGACTTTACTTAGTCATTTATTTTAAAGGGATGCTTCATCTAGATATGAATATCTTGTCATCATTTACTCACCCTCGTGTCCTTCCAAAACTGTATGACTTTCGTTTTTTGAATAAATTGAAAGAATAGTTTAAGCTGCTATTTTTCATACATGAAAAACTTCTAAAAGGCTTTTTCAAAGTTCAAGTGAGGAATAGACAAATATCACTCAAATGAAGTGAAAATCTTCTCTTCACTGAAGCGGCTGAATCTCATTTGTGTTTGCTGATTTTGTCAAGACACGCTGAGCCAGGTTTGATGCAGGATTATTTCAATTTTATCATTAATTTGACTTTTAATTTTAGCTTAGTTTTCATTTGTTTTTACTCTATCGTTGCTAGTTTTGAAGCAGTATTTTTGTAGTCTGTTGCCATTTTAGTTATTATAGTTTTGGAGTCATAAAAATGTAGTTTTGTATATTTATTTTATGGTATTTATTTATTGATTTTTTTTTTTTTTTGTCTTATTGTTTTCATTCATTTATTCATTCATTTTTGTTTTAGTTTAGTCTTTTATCTTATTCAGTATAATTTCATTTTCAAAGTTTCTGCTCTGTCATTTTTCGTTTTGTCATTTTGTTTAAGTTATTTTAGTTTTGGAGTCATAAAAATGTTTGTGAGTTATTTATTTTTATTTTTGTCTTATTTTTATTCATTCATTCCTTCATTCCCATTTTTGTTTAGTCTTATTTTATTCAGTATAATTTTGTTTTCAAAAGTTTTTACTCTGTCATTTTCTCATTTTAGTTATTTTTGTTTTGGAGTCATAAAAACGTTTTTTAGTTTATTTTTTATTTTTGTTTATTGTTAATAAATATTTATTTTCTTATTTATTTTGTATTCATTCATTCATTCTCATTTGTTTTAGTTTAGTCTTTTTATTTTATTCAATATAATTTCATTTTTAGCTATTTGTAATTATAATTTTCAGTTTTGGATTAGTTTTAGTTTTTCTGGTTTCATGTCTGTCTGTTGCTGTTTTAGTCATTTAATTTTTGGAGTCCTAAAATTTTAGTCATTCATTTATTTATTTATTTATTTATTTATGTCTTATTGTTCAAAAAAATATTTATTTATTTATTTATTCCCATTTTTTGTTTTATTTTAGTCTTTTATTTTATTCAATTTAATTTACTTTGTCGAAGTTTCTACCCTATCATTTTTTAGTTTTGGATTAGTTTTAGTTTTTCTAGTTTCATATTCATATTCATTTCTGTCTGATCCCATTGTAGTTTTTCAAGTTTTGGAGTCATAAAAAAGTTTGTTTGTTTTTTTTAGTTTATTTATTTATTTTTTGGTCTTTGTCTTATTGTTAAAAAATATTTATTTATTTATTTATTTATTTATTCATTCATTCCCATTTTTGTTTTAGTTTAGTCTTTTTTTATTCAATATAATTTTGTTTTCAAATGGTTTTACTTTATCATTTTTAGTTTTTCATTAGTTTTAGTTTTTCTAGTTTCATATTTAGATTCATTTCTGTCTGTTGCCATTTTATTGAGGTTTTGGAGTTATGTTTTTTAGTTTAGTTTTTTAGTTTGTCATTTTTGTCTTATTGTTAAAAATGTTTATTTATTCATTAATTTTTTTCAAATACATTTAATTTTGTTTTCAGAAGTTTCTACTCTACCATTGTTAATTTGGGATTAGTTCTAGTTTTTCTAGTTCCAGTTTATTTATTTAGTTTTTAGTTTTGATTTCTTATTTTTAAGTTTTAGTCATGAAAATGTGTCTTACTTCAGTTCAGTTTTTCCTAGTTCTGTTAGTTTTTTTGTTGTTGTTGTTTTAGTTTTCTGTTAATAACTATAATACCGAATTATATTGGTTCTCGAGTTTCTCTTAACCAACATGATGGACCAATTAAATCACAAGAGCAACTGAGATTTGAAAAGAAAAAGAGAAGCAGCATTTCAAAAATTGCTTTTTACGAATGAAAGAAAGTTGTACATAATGTGGAAGCATGTGAGAGTGAGTAGATGATGGCAGAAGCTTTATTTTGCGCTGAACCATTCAGCTCTCATTCTGTATGTCTCTTTTATCCTCTTAATGGAAACTGCATGTTGGACTTTATATTTCCTTGTCGCTGTAAAGGGTGACTGATATAGCCAATACCATGTTTATTCTACTTGACGTTTCAGGTATAATAACATGACATTTTTGGACTTTTTTAAGCTGTATGTTTATTATATAACATAATCTAAACCGGCCCCCAAAAGTCTTCATCGCTGCTTTGAGTCAGCTTGATATTTCCTCCTACAATTCAGGACAGACTGTGTCTTCTTGCCCCTTTCTGCAGAACTCCTCCTCTCCATTCCTCTGCCAGTCACGGGACGGCCATATGCCAAGCTTGAGCATAGGGGTTTACATTTTTATATTTCTATGAATGTATCTCAACTAAAGGTGTATTTTTGTACCTCTAAAAACAGAGGAAAGCTTCTGGATTCGTGAAAAGACTGCTGGGAACGAATGCAATATGTTTGGCTACTGGAGGAATTGTGGGAATCATATTCCAATGCAACAATGAATCTCGATGCAGCTCTCTCACTGTCTCGATGGCTTTGTGAAACTCTCCTCTCTCCAATACTACTGGGAATGTAATCACATTATTTAAATTCTTTTTGTTTTGATATTATTAGAGAAAACCTGTAATGCAAATAAATGACTACAGCTATTGGATTAATGCAGATGTATTGTGCATGTTTCCTGCTGTTGTTCTGCCGCAGACGTATATCATCTGAGAGGCTGATGCCAAGTTAAAATAACCGCCTCTGACAATTTTCCCCAAATATAATGTTTAACATGTCAATAAGGTAATATACACTACCAGTCAAAAGTTTTTGAACGGTAAGATTTTCAGTGTTTTTAAAGACGTCTCTTCTGCTCACCAAGCCTGCATTTATTAGATCCAAAATACAGCAAAATCAGTAAAATTTTGAAATATTTGTCTATTTAAAATAACTGTTTTCTATTTTAATATATTTTAAAATGTCATTATGATTTCAAAGCTGATTTTTAGCATCATTACTCCAGTCACATGATCCTTCAGAAACCATTCTAATATTCTGATTTGCTGCTCAACAACATTTATTATTATTATGTTGAAAACAGCTGAGTTAATTTTTTTCAGGTTTCTTTAATGAATAGAAAGTCCAAAAGAACAGCGTTTATCTGATATAGAAATCTTCTGTAACATTATAAATGTCTTTATCATCTCGTTTGATCAATTTAAAGCATCCTTGCTAAATAAAAGTATTCATTTTTATAATTTCTTTAACAAAAAAATCATACTGACTTCAAGCTTTTGGTGTGGTGTATAATCTTACAAAAGCTTTTTATTTCAGATAAATGCTGATTTTTGGATCTTTTTTATTCATCACAGAAAAAAATGTACTCAACTGTTTTAAATACTAATGATAATAATAATAATAAATGTTTTTTGAACAGCAAATCAGCATATTAGAATGATTTCTGATGGATCATGTGACACTGAAGACTGAAGTAATGATGCTAAAAATGTGGCTTTGATCACACAAATAAATTAAATTTTAAAATATATATTCAAATAAAAAGCAGTTATTTTAAATAGTATAAAAAATATTTCACAATATTACTACTTTTTTGTTGTATTTTGGATCAAAAAGTGCAGGCTTGGTGAGCAAAACAAATTTTTAAAAAAGTATTAAAATTTTACTGTTCAAAAACTTTTGACAGGTAGTGTATATACTGTATTTTCTTTGATAACTCACAAACTGCTTAAAATCTACCATCATTTGGTATAAAGAATTTGATTGGACAATTCATTCTAAAGAGCATCTGACTGGACAAAAATCTGTGCAGTGCAGGATGAGTCATCAATATTTTTGTGTTGTTTTTTCCAGAAGAGAAGCATTGTAATTATAAACATGTATATCTGCTTAAAAGTTTACGAGTAGTAGTGCTGGGGAAAGTTACTTTCAAAAGTAATGCATTACAATATTGCATTCCTTCAAAAAAAGAAGTAACGAATTGTGTTACTTAGTTACTTTTGATGGAAAGTAATCCATTACATTACTTTGGTGGATTAGTTACTTGGAAAAAGTAAGTATTTTCACTTATATTTCATTTTTAACAACCTAGAGATGTTTAAAGACATCAAACGTGGTACAGTTGCTCTTAGCCTCTTTTACTATACTTTGCCGAGTATTGAACGGTCATGTTTTGAGCGTGTTTGTAGGCTTTGTTCGTGTGCATGTAATTGTCACATGTCCTTGTTGTGATTTCTCACTCTGCCGGCGTGTGACAGATGTCTTGAATGTAAGCGTCAGGGAACGCAGCGTCACACGCATGCCAGACGCCACCGGTGTGTGCCTTTTTGTCGCCACTGTCGCGGTTCATCTGGGGAGAATAGCACGTGTTGACAGGTCTCCATGGTTACTGGAACAACTGTAAACTGAAACAAATGGAGAAGAGATGAGGTAAGGTAGGTCAGAGAGATGGAAAAAGATGAAGAGGGAGTGTGATAGAGGAAAATAACAGCGGAAAAATAGGCAGCGCGCTGATAAATGCATGATGCAAGAGACAAGAAACAGGAGACTGATGAAAGTAAATGACAGGAGTTTGAGGCGATTGTTGCAGGACTGTTTGGGAATTTTAAACGTGTACTACAGATTTTTGTCTTTCTTTTCTTATTTTTAGTAAGCAAGGACACATTGAAAGTGACAGTAACAAATGTATGTCACAAAACATTTCTGTTCATCAGAGAGTACTGAAAAATACAGCAATCATGGTTTCCACGAAGTTACTGGGCAGGAACAGCTTTCAACATTGAGAATAAGAAATACAGTTGAAGTCAAAAGTTTACATACACCTTTCAGAATCTGCAAAATGTTAATTATTTTATCAAAACAAGAGGGATCATACAAAATGCATGTTATTTTTTATTTAGTACTGACCTGAATAAGATACATCACATGAAAGATATTAGTCAACGAGAGAAAATAAGAGTCTGGGGGTGAAAACGTTTTGAATTTAAAGATCGGGGTAAAATTAACTTATTTTGTCTTCTGGGAAACATGCATGTATCTTTTGTAGCTTCTAAACGGCAGTACTAAATTAAAAAAAGGATAAATAAGAAAAATGTACACATCTTTATTCTGTTCGAAAGTTTTCACCCCCTGTCTCTTAATGCATTGTGTTTACTTCTGAAGCATCAGTGAGCGTTTGAACCTTGTGGGAACTGAAGGATTTTTCTGAAGAACAGCAGGCAGTTTAACTGTTCAGGACAAACAAGGGACTCATGAACAACTATCAGTAAACACAAAAAAAAACACTGTGGATCATTCAGGTAACAACACAGTAAAAAGAATCAAGTGTATGCAAACTTTTGAACAGGGTCATTTTTATAAATTACTATTTATAAACTATTATTTTCTCTTGTTCACTGTATGTAAACGTCTTTTATATGAAATATCTTATTCAGGTCAGTACTAAACAAAAAAAAATAACATTGCATTTTGTATCATCCCTTATTTTGGTAAAATAATTAACATTTTGCAGATTCTATGAGGTGTATGTAAACTTTTGACTTCAACTTCAACGGTCTTGAGTGCCAAATCTGAAGAAAAAAACACTTAAACCTGGAGTAACGGCTAGTAAATAATCTTGCTAAAATATTAATATGTAACAGTTAGTTTGATACTTCACAATATCACGGTTTTGCTGAATTTTATAATTGAATAAATTAAAAGTACACCTTAAGTTGACATGAAATCAGAACTGACTTAATTTAGTTTGTTAAAGGGGTCATCAGATGGCCATTTTCCACAAGTTGATATGATTCTTTAAGGTCTCAATGAAAAATCTATAACATACTTTGGATAAAATTGCTCTGTGGTACTGTAAAAAACATCCTTTTTATCATGTCAAAATCAGCTCTGCAGAAATCAGCCCATTCTGTTGCATGTTCCTTTAAATGCAAATGAGCTCTGCTCACCCCGCCCCTCTCTTTTGTGGAGTGAGGAGCCATGCTCTGTTTACTTTAGCCACTAACTAGCACGTTATTAGCAGTGTTGGGCACATACCTTTAAAAAAGTAATTAGTTATAGTTACTAGTTACTTCTCACAAATAGTAACTGAGTTAGTAACTGAGTTACATCATTATAAAAGTAACTAATTACCAGGCAAAGTAACTATTGCGTTACTTAAAAAAAAATCTAATTTAATATAACTATAAAATAAATATAAAACATTGTACACTAATCTACACTATTTTAATGTTGTTGTGGGCAGTGTTGGGAATGTTACTTTGAAAAGTAATTAGTTATAGTTGCTAGTTACTTCTCACAAATAGTAACTGAGTTAGTAACAGAGTTACATCATTATAAAAGTAACTAATTGCCAGGGAAAGTAACTATTGTGTTGCTTTTTAAAAAAAAAAAAATAATAATAATTAAATATATTAAATAACTTGGATGACCCCAATATTAAATATGTTAAATGAATGAAATTTTAATGAAATTAATTACATTTTTAGTTTTCTCACCAGACTAATATTAAATATCTGATATAATATTATAATTATAATTAGCATTCAACTTTAGCCATTAGAACTTTAGTAATTAGAATAACCATGTATGAATGCATGTTTGTCATGTTGACTGAATATTGTTTGTAATTTAGTGTTTCTATGAACGTCTTGTTACTACCACGAATTCTACTATTAATAACAATATTAAACACACTAAGGTTTAATGAGCTGCTGGGTTCATGAATATTAATCACGTTGTCTGCGTTCGCTCTAACTGATTTGCTGTAATCAAAACAGGGACGATAATAGGTGAGCGCCAGCCAATGAGATTGCTGTTTGCACATTAGTTCCGCCTACTACCGGAGAAACCAGCAGTTCTTAAAAGCTGAAGTATTCCAAAGGAGCTCCGTTGTTTTGAGAGGAAAATACAACAAAGCATATCGTTTACACGTAGCGCGTCAATTCTGCATGGTATAAGACTCTGTCGCTCTGTATCTTTCTTTGGGTGTGTGAGACAAAGTGACGGCTAGTCGTGTGCCTTCACGCTAGAGTTTACAGCTCGTCAAATACAGGTACGCTGCACATCCATTCAGATGAACTGAAAAATAAAATTATAATAATATTATAATAAATGATAGTAACGCCGTATTTTATTGGCAGTAATGGTAACGGCGTTGTAACGTAGGAAACAGTAATTCGTTTGATTACGCGTTACTGAAAAAATAACGCCGTTAGTAACGCCGTTTATTTATAACGCCGTTATTTCCATCACTGGTTATTAGGAAAGGCGATTGCAAATGTTCATTAAAAAAAACCCTTATACTCACTTCTGCTGTAAGTGAAGCTGGATCACAAATGATTTGCACGAACATAGATGGATATATGTAGATCGGGAGGCGCATTCCATTCACAAACAAAAGTCATCCACTGCATCTTCAGCTGCTCAGATGTCGGGAGTAAATGACGACCACTATGTTTATTATTACAGAATCAGAATCAGAAAGAGCTTTATTGCCAAGTGTGTTCACACACAAGGAATTGGTCTTGGTGTTAGGAGCTTCCAGTACAGAAAATACAAACATAGTGCAGACATACATAAAGTTAAGGTAATAATAAACACTAATATTAAAAAAAGATATACAATAAATTATAAATAACAGTGGTAATAAAAATATACAGAAAGAAAAAAAAAAAGATGTCCATAGACAGAACTATGAATGTGCATATGTGCTATATACAAAAGTTTTGTTAAGTAAATACACATGACCAGTACTGAGGTGTGTTAAGTGTGGTTCAGGTGGGATATGGCTTGGGGGAAAAAACTGTTCTTGTGTCTGGCTGTTTTGGTGCATAGTGCTCTGTAGCGTCGGCCAGAGGGCAACAGTTCAAAGAGAGAGTGGGCTGGGTGTGAGGGGTCCAGAGTGATTTTCTTGGCCCTTTTCCTGACTCTGGAGGTGTAAAGATCATGGAGGTTGGGTAGAGGGATACCAATAATCCTCTCAGCAGCCCTGACTGTCCGTTGTAGTCCAGGACCAGTTTCTCAAATGCATTCATGACCACAGACGTGAGAGCGACAGGTCTGTAGTCATTAAGTCCAGTGATTTTGGGCTTTTTGGGGACTGGAATGATGGTGGAACGTTTGAGGCAGTTGGGAACTAAGCACAGCTCCAGTGATCTGTTAAAGATCTGTGTGAAGACAGGAGCCAGTTGGTCAGCACAGACCTTTAAACAGGCAGGTGAAACACTGTCTGTGTTACATCCAACAACACAACACCACATTCGCTTAGGAGCCATTCTTGTCTATGCTCCTACTCCTGCTTAGAAACAATGGCGATCGGACTGTTACAGCTCATTCAGGGCGGGTCTAAGGTAAGACGCCAGTGTGGTGGGAGTGGCCTCTGTTGGTATGAGGTCACATAGACAAGAAGCTGAGAATGGCTTGATTTGAAAAGGGGGAAATAATTTTTAAAGATTCATTAAAAACCACTGGGTGGATTTTTGTCATTATAGGGTAGATGTGTACACACACTGCCAACACACATTTATGTACAAACAACATGTAAAAGTGAACTTTGCATCCGATGACCCCTTTAAGACATGTTTCTGGTCTGATTGTGCATGATTCATAATTGCAAAAAATGTTTGTCTTTGCAAACTTCTAGCCCACTTTTCAAAATCTAATCACTGTATGATAGCTAAAATGTCCTGCCCCCGTTTCACTCGACAATACATAATTTATGTAAGTGAAAAGTGTTGTGAACAGCGGTTCATGCTTCTTAACAATGTCCTGAGGTTGATGTGAAAGAGCGTGTGAGGTGTTTCGTTCTCTGTATCGGAACAGTCACTTCTGCGCTTCATCCATATTTAATTATACTGTAAAACACGGCTTCTATTTTTCCTGCAGGTACGACACTTCACAGTCATTATCCTACTCACAGTCTGTACCTGAGCCAAAGACAAAAAAAAAACAGTGGACAGGATGAGTATTACAAAAAGGGGGCTGGGGGTGACGGTGCAGCAGTGAAAATAAACGAAAAAGCTGAGCCAGAAAAGATATTTATAGTTCGATAAGAGTACAGGATACTGGGTATCCAGAGAGTGTAGGTGGAACTTTTGATTGCCTTCATAGTGTGTCTCTGCGAGCAGCTGATTTCTGTGTGTGCGTGTCTGTGTGCGTTCTGATGCGAACAATAATGCTGTTCACTATTTTCTGATAGCCCTGACCCAAATACAGTGGCTATTCATCACTTCGCCCATCCATTAATGTGTACAATACAGCGCTTCCATTCAAATGAGCACACGCACTTACTGCAAAGAAGAAGGGTAGTTTGAACGCGGCCGTCTCAGTCGGGTGCATTTAGAAATGTGCTCATTAATGTTTTGGAACAAGGTCAAAACTCTTAATATCACGAAACGTGACAGTTGGATGACAAAACTGTGTCAAAGCTGGGTCATGTCAATATTTGTTATAATCCAAACTAATTTCACTGCTAAGAACTATAAATCAAGTAAGTTCTAATCTGACAATTTCTGATCATGTTGTTTTTGTTCCAAATCTTCTCTAGCATGTCTTGTAACTGATAGCAAAGTGTCTAGTTTTAATATGACGTAGCCCCTAAAGGGACATGGTGATGGTAAAAAAAAAAAAATGAGATGAGAGGAAATATGTCACATTTTTTGCGTTCCACTTAGAAACTTTTTTATGTGATGGAAAAACTACTTAAGTTTTTTGAGAGAAACACAGAGGGCGCCAAAGCGTTGAATAGAGTGTTTTCACGACGTGTCATCAATCGGCCATATTGGCCACACTGAAAGTAAACAATGCCACTGAACCAAACTAAATTTGCATATTTTGCTGTTTATTGCTGCTCTAAATGGTCAATTATTGTCATGTTTTGGGCTGTACTAATCAGTCGGACTGGGAAAAACATTTGGAGTAACATAGACTGCCAAAAATTGTAACAAATCAAGGAGAAGAGTGCAAAAATCTGTCTGAGGAACAAAAGGTGTTTGTGGTTGGCCAAACTGAACCAGGATTTCCAAGGCAAGAATCTTGACAATGCTTGTTCTTATAATTTCTAGTCAGGTAGGTTAAATATTAGACTAATATCTTAATTAATACTGCTTGTACGTATCTTTACCACCTATTAACTTTAGTTTGTCAAAATATTGTGCCCTGTCCTGCTTACTAAATCCTTCACTATATGATTCTGTTGTTTACATCTGAGTATCATCAATATGGCCACGCATATGGCCCCAGGCAAAATATATGAATGGGGCCATATACATTTGCAAACATATATATAAATTATTATATTAATTTAAAACGGGCTTATGTGGGTGGATTTTCGCATTGGTCTGAACAAAAACTGCAGATGGGATTATTAAAAATGCTAATTCATTCTCTGCCAGTAGGAGGCGCTTTTGAAATGCCAGAAATGTAGCAGTTTCGCTGGTAATGGCTGTAAACAAAGCAGCTGAGCTCATAAACACTTATTTTAGTGAGATAAAATGAGCAGGCCAGTTGCATAAACTTAGCCTCTATTTTAAGAAAGTGCCTTAAAGAGGTCATCGGATGAAAAGTTCACTTTTACATGTTGTTTGAACATTAATGTGTGTTGGCAGTGTATGTACAAATCTACCCTATAATGATAAAAATCCATGCAGTGGTTTTTAATTAATCTGTAAAAATAATATCCCCTTTTTCAAATCGAGCCGTTCTCAGATGCCTGTCGGTGTGGCGTCACACCCACAGAGGCCGCTCCCGCGATAGTTGATTGACATTAACGTCTTACCTCAAATCAGCTGTCACAGTCCGACCTCCATTGTTTCGATGTTGGAACAGGGATGTAAGTTAGACAAGAATATCTCTGATTGAGCAATTGAGGTGTTGTGTTGCTGGATTTAATAATGAACATAGTGGTCGTCATTTACCGACATCTGAGCCGCTGAAGATGCAGTGGATTACATTTGTTTATGAAGAGAATGTGCCTCCAATCTACATAAATGTGTCTATGTTCGCGTAAATCATTCGTGATCCAGCTTCACCTACAGCAGAAGTGAGTGTAAGGGTTTTTTTCATTAAGACCCTAAAGAATCATATCAACTTGTGGAAAATAGGCATCCGATGACCCCTTTAAAGGAGTAGTTCACTTCCAGAACAAAAAATAACAGATAATGTACTCACCCTCTTGTCATCCAAGATGTTTATGTCTTTCTTTCTTCAGTCGTAAAGAAAATAATATTTTTTGAGAAAATCATTTCAGGATATTTCTCCATATAGTGTGCCTGCAATTTTGAACTTCCAAAATGCAGTTTAAATGCAGCTTCAAAGGGCTCTAAACGATCCCAGCCAAGGAAGAAGGGTCTTATCTAGAGAAACGATCTGCCATTTTCTAAAAATAAAAATTTATATACTTTTTACTTTTAAATTATATATACTATATACTTTTTTGTTATTCTGTGCAGTTCCGTTCAAGACAGTTAGGGTATGTTGAAAAACTCCCATCTCATTTTCTCCTCCAACTTCAAAATCATCCTACATCGCAGTTTTACCCTTTTTTAAAGGGCGTTAAAACTTCTTTGCACATTCACTTTGTAAACACTGGGTCGGTACTTCTGCAGTGATGTAGGACGATTTTGGAGTTGGAGGAGAAAATAAGATGGGATTTCGACCTACCCTAACTGTATTGACCCGGAATACACAGAGCACGCATGCGCATGGCAGCGATAGACAAGACAAGCATTTGACGTTAAAAAGTACATACATTTATATATATATTTTTAGAAAATGACAGATCGTTTCGCTAGATAAGACCCTTCTTCCTCAGTTGGGATCATTTAGGACCTTTGAAGCTGCATTTAAACTGCATTTTGGAAGTTCAAACTCGCAGGAACCATAGAAGTCCACTATATGGACACAAATGTTTTTCTCAAAAACATTTCTTTACGACTAAAGAAAGAAAGACATGAACATCTTGGATTCCAACGGGGTGAGTACACATACAGCTCAGTCCAATTACCTACACTCTCCAAAGGCTGTTGTAAATTTTAAAATACATTTATTTTTAGTTATTTTACCATTTTAAATGAAAGTGAAAAAAATATATGAAAAGCAAACTATACATTTAGGCCTACACACCTAAGGATTATCAACCAAAAAAACTGCATATAGCATCCTCTGCTTGGGTCCTTCTCATAAATGAGTAAGCAGCATTTAAAACAATAAACATATAATATGCACTGTTACTCAATATTTAATTACAGCTTCATGCTGCATGATATTTTCATTTGCTTCAAGTAGGATACACAAGAAGCACGTTCAAGTTAGACATGCAGACGGTTGTCATGGTAATAAACACCGTAAAACAACAACTATTCAGTCAGCACTTAATGCACATCTTGTGAATAAAAAGCATTTTAGGGGGCCATTGGCTTTTGGGGGCCCAATGTGGTCACCTACCTTTGCCTAATGGGTAAGTCGGCCTCTGCAAATGAACTATTATGGTGCTTATTTTGTCCTTTTTTTTGGAGTTTTTGCCAGTCCCAGCCTCTAAGGTTTTAACAGTGTGCATCATATGTTGTTTTAAATGCCGCTTATTAATTTATGAGTAGGACCCAAACAGAGGACGCTATACACTGTTTTTTGATTTTATGTGGACTTTAAAGTATCCATTTGGGTACTTGTAGTGCACTACGCCTGCATTTTTCAGTGTGAACACACTACGTGTAGAATAATGCAGAAGCATGCGAAATCTGTTCTTTTTTCCCCCGTTATAGAGCCTAAGGCTGTCACAGAACCAATTTTTCATTTTTCTCAGGACACCTATTTAAATGACATCCGTCAGGTTGAAGAGCAATTTTATGCATGGTGTTTCTAAAATGCTTACTGCAGCTTATATGTGCTGTCGTATATTTATTTTTCAGAATGACAGCATTTATGCCTGCAAATGTACAAACGTTGACTTGTGCGTGTTCACGTGTAACACATTAATGTTGCAGGTGGTGATGAATGACTCTGAAAATGCCTTTCTCTGGAGAGCTCCTCGCTCCTCATCAGGAGGGAGAGGAGCTGGAGAAGATCAATGGCCTTCAGCAGTTGAAGTGATTCTCCCGTGGCTCACCGGCTGCTTAAACCGCCCGTGTTTCCACGGAGCTGTCAGATGGAGCGAGAGGTCTCATTGTTCAGAGATGACACTGAGTGAATCCATCGATGGTCGACCTGATCCAATCCTCTATGGAGAGATGAATTGCAATGGTTCATGTAATCAACAGAGTCAAGTGCACATTTATATATTTATATATTTACATAAATTTATGCGCATAAACGTACCATGTAATCTTTTGACCATCTTCTTTTATAGTGTGTGTGTGTGTGTGTGTGTGTGTATGTATATGTATGTACTATTTGCACTTTATATAAACGTTATATATTTTATATATTTCTAAATAATTTCTGTATTTACATATATTGTATATAAAGACGTATGCACCCACAGTGTATATACACAATGTATAGATAGATAGATGGACGGATAGATAGAGAGACAGACAGACAGATAGATAGATAGATAGATAGATACATAGATAGATAGATAGATAGAGACAGACAGACAGACAGACAGACAGATAGATGATAGACAGACTGATCGACAGATAGATAGATAGATAGATAGATAGACAGACAGACAGACAGACAGATAGATAGATAGATAGATAGACAGACTAGATCGACAGATAGATAGATAGATAGATAGATAGACTTAGACAGATGATGATAGATAGACAGATAGACAGACAGACATACAGACAGATAGATATATAGACAGATAGATAGACAGATAGATAGATGGATAGATAGGCGGATAGATAGACTGATAGATGATAGACAGACAGATGATAGAGACAGATAGACAGATATAGATAGACAGACAGACAGCTAGACAGATGATAGATAGATAGATAGACATACAGACAGATAGATAGATGATAGACAGACAGACCGATCGATTGACAGACATACAGACAGACAGATAGATAGATAGACAGGCAGACATACAGATAGATAGACAGATGATAGATAGACAGAAAGACAAATGCTAATATAACCATTTAAACAATTATGCCATTCTTGAATTCATATTAAAAGCATAAAAATTTGTGATGTAATCTCTCGTGTAATGAACAGTAACTTGTTTCCTTTGACAATGTCCGACATATGTTGTGATGCTCAGACGTTGTTAGCTGCTCCATCTCCATGCAGACCTTCTACAACACACTGAGACGTTTTGATAAACTCAGCTCGTATGGACTCTGGCAGTGCAGAAATTGCTTCGTGAGCGTCTCGTGCGATTGTTAAAGCGGCGCGCGCTCTGTGCTTTGCTCGTCAATCACCTCAGCACCCCTCCTTTGGGCTCAAGGGCTTCTGCGGGAGAGCTAAATTGGCTCTAGCATCATCACCGCTGCTGTCGCCGTCTTCACTGAAGAGTTTTTTGGGTGAGATTTTTTTTTTTTTTTTTGCTCGTAGTGCAGAAAGCAAGCCGGTCTTCTGTCATCCTTTTCCTTTTCAAGTGTCTGGGGGCAGAAGGAAGCCACTCGCTGTGTGAATGATATGAAAAGCCTTTTAAAAGCACATTAAAATGGGAAGTTGTGTACAAAGACACGTTCTCTCCTGGTTGGTGGAGATATCGGGAATCACAAACGTCTCTCGGAGGTGTACAGAAAGGTTAAACGGACGAGGGACAGACGGAAAATGGCCTGTGTCAGTACACGGAAGTGTTGCATAACAAGCACATCAACAAAACACCTGTATAGACCTGCGTCTTGAGTTGCTGAGGCCTGAAGATGTACTAGTACAGCATGAACTCACTTCTGGATGTATGAAAAATGATTTGTGACTAGTGTAGCTGGTCTCAAATAGCTTAAGGGACCTCAAGGACGGCTATTTGTCGGCCACTGTTCATTTTTTATATCCTCGATGTTAAATCATCAAACCAATTCAAGGTCAAAAGGTCCATTTGAAGCTTGCAGTTTATAGGGGCATTAAAAAAGTCACTTTTTTTCATACAAAATGATTATTTAAATACAAAATAAATATTTAAATATTTATAACCTGGAATTTTCCTTTAACATTCAGATATACATTTGGGGTTCTGCATTATTGGATTTCTTTTAGGGATTTGTTCAGAGAGGTTGTGTACAGAAAATAGAAAACCAGCAGTACAGAATCAACAAGAGCCTTCTGGTGCAGCCGTCAGAGCTGTTTAGAAAACAGTACACTGATGTGATGCTTTCTGATGAAGGAGAGGCTATGAAAAGAAACCTGGTCTCCTGACTATTGTTCTGGGCAAGCTGAAAACATTGTTACAGTGGCTCCGCTAAACGTAAGTCACTCTTGAAATTGCCATGTGGCTTATTTGTAATGTGGTTTAAAGCTGGCTAAGCTTTTTTGTTTGTGCAGCTTTCTGTCGTACTGTACAGTCTTAAAAAATAAAAGTGCAAAAAGGGGGGGTTTACAGTGATGCCATGAGAAACGTTTTCGGTTGCGCAAAGAACCTTTCAGTGAATGAGCTGTCAAAAGCAAACAGCTGATAAAAGCATCACAATAATTCACAAGTAATCATCTCTAGTCCATCAAATAGTGTGAAGTAAAAAGTTGTGTGTTTGTAAGAGACGAATCGATCATTATTCATAATTGCCCAAAATACTACCTCCGGTAAAAATTAAATCCCCTGTTGTCCTCTCACATCAAAATCCACCAACATATTAGTTTTGGACTGTTTTTGCTTGATCTGGAAAAAGGGTCTCATCTAGCCAAACGATTATTATTATTATTATTATTATTATTATTATTATAATTAATACAATTTATATACTTTTTAACCTCAAACGCTTGTCTTCTCTAGCTCTGAACGGTTTTTTTTCCGGACATGACAGTTAGGGTACGTCTAAAAACTCCCATCTCATTTTCTACTCCAACTTTAAAATCATCGTACATCGCTGCAGAAGTACCAACCCAGAGTTTACAAAGTGAACAAGCAAAGAATATCGAACACCCTTTACAAAGAAATGTAAAATCAGCCATGTAGGTCGATTTTGAAGTTGGAGGAGAAAATGAGACGAGAGTTTTTAGACGTACCCTAACTTTCAAAAAACAGTTCACACAGAGGTAGACAAGACGAGCGTTTGAGGTTAAAAAGTATATAAATTGTAATTTTTTTTTTTTTTAGAAAATAACCGATAGTTTCGCTTATTCCTCAGATGGGATTGTTTAGAGCCCTTTGAAGCTGAATTTAAACTGTATTTTGGAAGTTCAGATTTGGGGCACCATAGAAGTCCGCTATATGGAGAGAAATCCTGAAATGTTTTCCTTAAAAACATAATTTCTTTACGACTGAGGAAAGAAAGACAGGAACCTCTTGGATGTCAAGGGGGTGAGTACATTATCTGTAAATTTTTGTTCTGGAAGTCAACTAATCCTTTAACTAATGTATTACGTCTGTCGTGATTAAAATTAAATGTGAAAAAGAATGAAAAGTGTCAATTCGCGGAATTACATTTAGATTAGCTCACACTGCATCAGATTGCTAT
Source organism: Labeo catla (assembly GCA_012976165.1). Classification (NCBI taxonomy): domain Eukaryota; kingdom Metazoa; phylum Chordata; class Actinopteri; order Cypriniformes; family Cyprinidae; genus Labeo; species Labeo catla. The sequence goes on along the minus strand of VONZ01000060.1, from coordinate 1,237,119 downwards.
TACGCGCTGTTTTGCGCAGCCATGAGCTTTATAACCAATCAAACGCGTTTCTGTTGAATTTAGGAATGCATTGGCCAATCAGAGGAGATTAGATTAGTCCACGCTGAAAACGCCTGAGCTGTTGCTGTTTGCGCACGTTCGCGAATTCCCTCATCTAAACAACACAGCGCAGATATGATGTAAACAAAAGATTAATTTCGTAGCCTCAGTGATTATAGTTTATGAGTGTATGCATAACTTGTGGCTAAAGTCATGGACTGACATGTTTGTCTGTGAAGCCAGAATGTGACGTGCCCAAAACGATACAAAACGTTTTATATTGTTTTCTATATCGATCTTATTGTTACGATATAAAGAGCAAAAATCTACAATAATGATTTTTGTTATAATATTGCAGCCCTGTGAGCTCCTGTTTTTAAACAGTCTATTGTTATTGACAACTGTTTAAAATGTTGATTAAAGTAATTGGGTAAATTTAGGTATTTGGCATTAAAGACAACATATGGTTTTTATTATAATTAGATGATCATAAAAATTGCCCTCATAAATGTAAAAAATGCCCCTGGCATATCCATATCAGGGGCAAATATTGCCGCTTAACAGAAAAGTGAATTTCTCCACGGAAGGAAAGGTTTTAAGTTAAAACCTCTTTATGATGGATGGTTTATAACAAACATGCATCTTTTCAACGTATTTATTGATGCACTGGATTATTGTGATTTTATCAGCTGTTTGAACTCACTTTCTGATGGCATCCATCCACTGCAGAGGATTCATTTGTCAGCAAGTGATGTAATGCTAAATTTCTCCAAATATAGAAACAAGCTACATCTTGGATGGCCTGAGGGTAAGTGAATTTCCAGCACATTCATTTTTGGCTGAACGTTTCCATTAATGCTTCATCATGGTACTGTAGATGCCAATTAAGAATCTTTATTTTTCTGTACCTACCACAGAGGAACATAAGGGAAAATACTCTTCAATGTCTGAAGCGCTTTGTGTTAGAATGAAAGCAAAAGAAGAGGAGAGAGAATGAAATGACCTGCGTGACCATGTGTCTCATTTGTTCGCTGGTCTCGGGCATGTAATTCCTTCATGCTGAATTTTAATAGGATAATGTACTTCATGTCTCACACAGTGCCACACTTACAGGTCTTATGAACTACCTGTCAGAGGAATACATGAATATATAACACCATGAAGCATGATGAAAAACATCATCTGCACAAATCCTCAAGGATGGACTCCTATTCTCACACCTATTTTTATATTCGAATGGAACTTGCTTTACAGTACAAGGGAAAGGTTACTAAAAATTAGCATGTCATCATTTTTCTGCAGCTGTTTTGTATCGGAATTATCCTTACTGTGTACACGACTGCTCAATATTATAAAATAATTGCTTAAATCCTAAGACCAAAATTCAATTTTTTTTATTAATATGCCTCAAAGAATCACTAACAATTTCGCTTTTTATTTTTAAATTATTATTAATTTATTGTTAAAACATTGTTAAAATAAAATGAGAAGGACTCTATATATTATAACTCCATAGTCTGATGCATACACGGTTTTATCTGAATTATCTGTGTTATTACGCCCCGTGTCTAGGGTACGTTAAGGGCATAATAAAAGGACGGTTGTGGTGCTGGATTCCCAAAATCACTCCGGTCAGGGACCAAACAAGCACACCAATTTATACAAAAATTGTGATGTTTATTAAAGATTGGACATGAAACATAAAGAGCATCTCTTCGGGGTGGCCACAGGCCAACATAACAAACAAAAGGAACCTAAAAAGAAAAAAGAGAAACTAAGTAACCTAATTACATTGAAAAAAAAATAAAATACAGCCAGCTTACCTAACTGCCTAACCAAAAACAAAACCCAACAGATTCACACAAAAGAAAAAGGCAGGACACCCCTTTGCTCTGTTTCACGAAGTGCGCTATGTCTGTAGCAAGGAGTAAAAGCTAACTTTTACTACAAAACATTGGTGTTAACATTAGTTTGGCCGCCGGCCGGAGGAGGAATCCAGGAGCTCCAAACTCGAACACGTCCGCACCAACAATGAGCTCGCCGGCTGCTTGCAACCGGCTTCCTTAAAAAAGACCCCGCCTTAATCGAGCGACCAATAACACGCCAACACCCCAACGTCATTCAACCTATGGGAAAAAAAGAAAGAATAGAAGCAACACAGTGCAACGCAGGGAAATATCAAAAAGAAACGATCATTCTCATAACACTCCCACACACAAAGAATCTACCACAGGTAGATTATTCAAGATCAAATGACCGAGATAATGCATCCGCCAGTACATTGTCTTTGCCTTTTTTATAGCGAATTTCGAGCAAAATACAAAAAGATTTTTTTTCAGTCTCGTTGACGGAATGCCTCCAGGCATTGCTATAAGCTCATATTTGATATTGCTTGGCATTATATTCAAAGGAGGTCTATATTCTTTTGAGACCAATTATTGCAGCTTACTTCGGGCCCCACAGGGGCCACAATTACAATAGCAGGCTCTTGTAATTGTTACACAGTGGGTCACAAAGGCAGATGATGAGATCTGAACATTGACCTTTTTTCTTCCAGGAAAAGAAATGTAACAGTCGAGAAGTAGATTGCTGGTGTTTGACAAACTGCTGCAAAATCAGCAAAACCATTTATGCATGTCAGATCTGTATATTCTGTAGAGCAGCCTGACATGCAGTCATCATCTGCATTAAACAGCTTAAAAAATAAACTTTAAACTATAATATAACCAGAATATTATAAAATAATGTAAAAATTAAATTTAAGTATTAGTTGACAGGATTAACAAAAAGCAAGGTCTAAATCAAGTTGAGTGGTTGCATGAAATTGTAGAACTGAACAGCAAATTCAGCATTTTTAGTGCTCATTGATTAATTATCTGATGAATGGCCTCAATTATGGTGACGGAACCCTTTAGATCATTCAGCACCTACTTTATATGACACTTCTGCCTATGATTCATTGGGAACTGTCCCCTGCTTGACATATGGAACCAATTTCATTGTAGTCCGATTCATCTTCATTTTTGTCCCAAACCATTCCAGGCTATTATTTATGGTACATAGGCTACAGTATTATGTCAGGGGGTCGTGTGTGTGTATCGTCTCATTTTAAAGGGCAATTAAGGTTTACTCTGCGAGCCATTTCCTGACTGCTTTAATGAACTCTGTCTTCACCAAAACATTCATTCCAGCAATTAGAGCAAAACATCGGCGATCTTTAGACCCAGCTAATAGTTTATTTAAGGTAGCCTATATATCTGCAAAAACTACTCACATTTAGTTCTGAGACCGATCTTCTTATATCACTTTCGGAGGGTTTGCATAACATACGGAATGTCTAGACTGGTTTGTTATTTTGTGTAAAAATAAAATGTTTTGTTATGACTGGAACATAAAATGAATCAGTTTTTATAAGTAACATTAGTTTAAAATGAAAAGAATAGTGGTTTATCAAGAGGATAAACGATGTTTTCCGCCAACATATCAGAAATGACTTTAAGTTTAAAGTTCTTGCAGACATTTTTAAAGCAAAAAAAATAGCCTAAAACAGTGTCCTTGCGCCCTCTGTTGATAGATATTGCAACTGCATGTGAAAACGAATATTTCTCATGTCTGACAGATAGATTAATATAAATTAAACATAATTAACAAACACAGATACAGTCAAAAGTTTTTGAACAGTAAGATGTTTAATGTTTTTAAAGAAGTCTCTTCTGCTCAGCAAGCCTGCATTTATTTCATCCAAAATACAGCAAAAGCAGTAATACTTAATATTATTTAATTACTAATATTTTTACTATTTAAAATAACTGCTTTCTATTTGAATATATTTTAAAATGTAATTAATTGCTGTGATCAGAGCTACATTTTCAGCACCATTACTCCAGTCTTCAGTGTCATATTGTTATTTAGCAAGGATGCTTTAAATGGATCAAAAGTGATAATAAAGACATTTATAATGTTACAAAATATTTATATTTCAGATAAATGCTGTTCTTCTGAACTTCTATTCATCAAAGAAACCTGAAAAAATTCTAATCATGCTGTTAGGCTGTTTTCAACATAATAATAATAATATTTTTTTAGCAGCAAATCAGAATATTAGAACGATTTCTGAAGTAACATGTGACTGGAGTAATGATGTTAAAAATTCAGAAAATCAGAAAATTCGAAATCATAGGAACAAATGACATTTTAAAATATATTACTATAATATATATACTTATATTAATAGAAAACACTTATTTAATCGATCAAATAAATGTAGGCTTGATAGGCAGAAGAGGCTTCTTTAAAAAACATTAAAATCTTTTGACTGGCAGTGTACACATTTATGATAAATTAAAAATTGTTACTAAAAAGAACAAGTAAAATAAATAAATTAATAAAAACCTCTTAACAGATTGTGAATGACATTACAGAGACATTACAATGAGATTCAAACAATCAAACACAAGGAAAGCATTCAAATTCGTGGCTTTTCTTTAAATACTTTTCTGTAATATTCCAGGAATGTTTAGGGTTTTTACTCTTTATAAGACAAATACATGTTAGAAGTGTTTAATTCACTTTTTAAAGATCCACCGAGGAGGACGTTTTACGCCGAGGAAGCACGTCATTGCAGGGCGGAAGTTTCATCTGACGTGGCATGAGGGGCGGAAACGCTTGTTTGTGTTTTGGTTCTAAAGGGGAAGTTGCGAGAGAGAAAAGAAAGGAGGAGACTTGATCGGGGTTGGTAAAATTCCCACTAACCGACCCCAATAATAAGGAAAACCTCTCAAAAATTTGAGCACCCCGTCGTCGGAAATCAGTTCACGCAACCTGTCGGCTGACATTCAGGTAAAAAGACACCGAATACCTCCGTTGTATGTGCCGTTTTCAGCTTTGGCGTATCCCTCAAGCTAGTTAGCCACTTTAGCTTGCTAAATTTCGTCAAAAATGTTACAGGCCCTTTGTCCTTATTCAGCCCACACAAGTCATCAAACCAGATCTCTTCAGCCTAATACATACAGTATACATGTTCTTGTTCCTGAGAAGCGTGAATATATGTTTATAGTGGTATGCTTAGCTGAGGCTTATGTCGGAATGCAGTTTGGGTGCAAACAGGGTGGGAATGCTGGAGTTAAAGTTATCTGCAGCTTATCAGCTTACTGTATTATCGTTATTATCTGATTCCCAGAGGTATATAGCCGATCACTGTGGTTTAACAGACTTGGCATTTGATCTGATGTGGGCTGTCTTTGCGAGGAACAAGACAGCTTGTTCCTTGGCTTGAGGCTCAGGGGTGTGTTGAAAATAGAGGAATTGTTTAAGTTAGGTGTACTTAAGTCCAACCAATGTGGACTTGCTCGTCTTTATGGTTATGAAGTGCTGTGGTGTTGATAATACAGGTTTATTTTGGGCGTATGATTCATGCACAGGATGACTGTGTGTCAACCTTCAACAAAAATCACAGGTTTGTTTTGTTAGGCCTGTCATCAAAATGAGACCTCAGTCTGACCAGCAGCACTTGGGTAAAACCTCTCACAGGTGATGAGACTTTTGCAATGTCATGGCTTGTTTCATAAGCTGTGCTTTTTTGTTTCGCTTTTGTAATTTTCTATGCGAGCCTCGCCAATGTGTGAAAAGACAAATGTGGTTTTTATGTCAGCTGCTATACATACCAAATAGATGAACACACAGCAGATTTGGCATGGTTTGTGCCATAAACCAGACATACCAGGCTTGCTTCTTAAGGAGTCGGTTCATGTCCTGATTATGCAGATAGAGATCCTGTTGTTGATCTTATGCAAGTGTCAAAGCAGGTCTTGGTTTCTTTTAGAGAAAGATCAGTTTATGATGATGCAACGCCGCAGCAGCCACACGAGCATCAGGGGTCTGTTTTTATGTTCTCCTATTTCACAACAACAGTAACTGTGCAGTTTTGACATGGAAAATGTTTTTTCCTGCTGTTTCAAGCCTTGAGGTCACCGCCACTGTAAATGTCTCTCAGATTCCTTGTGTTTTATTGCCATCATCCGAGTTGAGGGCTAAATCTCTGGTATTGTATCCCAGGTATGTGTAGTCATTCCGAAGGCTGAGGTACTTAATTGTGAAGTGACATGTTTCCCCAGCTGTTGAATTGTTGCGTCGGGCTAAGCGAGCATGCTTGTTTTGACTGCTTACTCAGGACATTCTGTGCTAGAACGGGTTACCATGGCTACAGACATTTATTTCTGCAAGGATTTTCAGCAATGTTAAATTATGTTTAACAAAACTATTGATTTTCCCGTTTTTGATGCATGGTTAGTCTGTAGCAATATTTGGAGTTTCCACTGTCACTGAAGACTTTTATTAAATATATTATATCATTTATTTGAATATATTATTAAGTGTAATTCATTTCTGTAATTGCAATGCTGAATTTTTGTCAGTCATCATTACTCCAGTCTTCAGTGTCGCATGATATTTCAGAAAAGCATTTTAATATGTTGCTTTGGAGCTCAAGAAATTAGTTCTCATTTCTTCTTATTATGAATGTTGAAAACAGTTGTGCTGCTTAATATTTTTGTGAAAAATGGTGATACATTTTTTTTATTTTAAAATATTGTTCATCGTCTTAATAAATAATTATTCTTTTATTTTGGATTAGCTCCTAAAACTCATAATAAAACGCATATGAAGAGTTTATTTGCAAAAACACAAATAACTGTTTTGTTTTTTTGTTTTTTTCAAAAAATCATATTTTTTTTTATGTTATCATGTTTTTATTTCGTTAGCTGTATTTATTTGTTATATTTTATTAATCAAAATAACCCAACTGCCGTTTGATTGAAATTAATTGGAAAGTAATCTGTTTTTGCAAATGAACTCATCATGTTTTTACTTTATTACTGAATAATTTTAATCATATTAGTCCTTTTTTAATTGAATTCATCAGATTATTTTATAGTCTGAATTATTAGACTGATTTTTTTAATCATTGTTACCAAACATTTTTATTGGACTGTATTGTTTTTTAACCTAAATAGAAAACAGTTTTATTCAGAGATGTGGTTTTATAACTGTTTATTTTAAAAAGTATCACTTGAATGTATTTTAGACTATGTTGCCTAGTATTAACCTCAAATGTCTTTTAATATTTGTGTGATTTTGTTATTTATTCTGTTTTCACCTTGAAGATGGCCTTGCTGCTGCCATGGCAATAAAAAAAAAATTAAAATTATATTAAAATAAAAATAATAATAGTAATAAAAACATAACTATATATATAAATAAATAAATAAATAAATAAATAGTCCTTACCCAGTAATGGCAAAGTGATAGAAATTCTATAGTGAATTTTATCATGTAGCAAAATTGTGTAATTGTCAGTTTAGTGTCATATATTCAGCTGTAAGGAAAAAAAAAATGGCCAAGATGTGTAAATCCAGTTATTTTTGTATAATCCAGTGGTTTTAGTCTAAAAACGTGCATGTCTCAAAACCAAAAATAGCATTTGAGTTACTTGCCGCTATCACTATAGCCAAGATGAGCGATTCCCTGTACGAGAGCTCTGAATAGAGAAAAAAAAGAGAAGAAAGAAAAGATCTTTGTCTATAGTCAACATGAAAGTGCTCTTTTTCATTTCTCTTTTTTGGTTACATGTTGTCCTGTGCAGCCAGTACTGGGACAGCTCTCAGTGTGTGTGTGACCGCTTAAAGGAGACGGGGTGATTGACGACTGTCATGGCCAATAGGGGAGGAGCAACACGCCCCAACGGGTCCAACGCGGGCAATAAGATCTGCCAGTTTAAACTGGTCTTGCTAGGAGAGTCGGCTGTGGGAAAGTCCAGCCTCGTACTGCGCTTCGTCAAGGGGCAGTTTCACGAGTTTCAGGAGAGCACAATAGGAGGTAGGGGATTTTTGTATTTAAATTTACATGTACCTGTTTGCACCATGTTCTCAACGACCTTTCTTTTTTGCTTCTAGCGGCCTTCCTTACACAGACGGTGTGCTTGGATGACACAACGGTAAAGTTTGAGATTTGGGACACAGCTGGACAGGAGCGCTACCACAGTTTGGCCCCCATGTACTATAGAGGTGCCCAGGCTGCCATTGTAGTTTATGACATCACCAATGAGGTGAGTAGATACGTCTTGTTTTGAGTATCTGTGTTTTATACTGTGACTCACTTTCTCATACTGTCACATTTCTCTGTTCTGCTTCCGTTATCGTGCCTTTCGCTTTCTTCACCTTGAAGGAGTCGTTTGCGAGAGCAAAGAACTGGGTTAAGGAGCTTCAGAGGCAGGCCAGTCCAAACATTGTCATCGCACTGTCTGGGAACAAGGCTGACCTTGCCAACAAGAGAGCTGTGGACTTCCAGGTATACATGACTTCACACTAAGAACAGAGAGAGCTTTTATATCTGACCATTGCTGTCTCCCTCACCTGAGCCGTTTTATTTACAGGATGCTCAGTCTTATGCAGAAGACAACAATTTGCTGTTCATGGAGACATCAGCAAAGACTTCCATGAATGTCAATGAGATCTTCATGGCCATTGGTAAGGTTTTACCTTATAGTACAGTGATGTTTTAATGTATTTATAAGATCTTGTAAATGCACATAATAGTTTTTTGTGATGCTCTGGTGCTGAGGTGTTTTATTAATTAATAAATTATTATTTGGGAAATGATTATTAATAATACATGGTTTTTAATCAAATTAAATGGGTAACACTTTACCATAAGGTGTCATTTGTTAACATTAGTTAATGTATTAACAAACATGAACAAACAATGAACAGAACATTTATTGCAGTATTTTAGTAAATGCTGAAATTAATAAATGCTGTAGAAATATTGTTAATTCTTAGATTATGGTAACTAAAGCAGTAGACTAATGTTAACTAATGAAACCTTATTGTAACATTTTTAATAGAAATTTGTTTTTAATATTTATAATATTTATTAGGGATGTGCCCAAAATCCAAATACCGTGTTCGGAAAGGAAATTACGCGTACGCAAGGAACAGTGTACAGGACGTGTGATGCGAATGTTGTCTTTAGAATAATATGCGCATACTCAACGTGCACCACACGACTTTTGTAACCGTTCATACTTTGAATGGTTACAAAGAAAAATTACGAAGAAAAATTAAAAACGGCAAAAAATTTAAATACTAATTTTTATTGGTCATAACTCACGACATGGATGAAGCTTTCTAGAGCGCATGTGTCGACCGCCCGCGTTTACACACAGGATCAAATGGAGTATACTTTGAAAGGATATGCGTTAGACTGTACACATATGCTAGCGAAGGATGCTTTTTGGCTTTACTCTGTTTATGTGGTAAGTGAATTTTTATGTATTGTAATGCAATATGCTGCCATTAGCAAGCAGCTAACCAATCTCCTTTAGTGGCTCCGTAGAACAAGTTATTATTTTTCTGTGCCTTTCTGAATACAGATTTACTCTTCAGGCACATCTCTATCACAGTAACATTTTTTTCAAATGAGTAGCAAAGGATGCATTAAATAGATAAAAAATGACAGTAAAAATGATTATAATGTTGCAAAATATTTCCATTAAAAAAAACTATTCTTTTGAACTTTCTGCTAATCAAAGAATCCTGAAAAACAAAAACAAAATAAAGTTTCACCGTTTTCACAAAATATTAAGCAGCAACTGTTTGCAACTTTGATAATAATGAGAAATGTTTCTTGAGCACCAAATCATTTTGTTAGAATGATTTCTGAAGGATCATGTGACACCAAAGATAAGAGTAATGCCGACTGAAAATTCATCTTTGCATCACAGGAATATATTATATGTCAAAATATATTAAAATAGAACAATTTTTTTAAACTGTTATAATTATAATGTTTTTGTTATAATATTAATGTTGTTGTTGTTGTTGTTTTTTTTTTAAAGGGGTCATGAACTGCCTTTGTTTTTTTTTGTACTGTTTTCTGAGGTCCACTCATAATGTTATCAAGATTTGTACATCAAAAAAACATCATAATTTAAAATTAATAAGATATTTTCTGTCCCATTTTTAACCCCCCTCATCGGAACACTCTGTTTGAATAGGATTGATGGATTGCAGTCTCGAAAGTAAACGCCCACTGCTATGATTGGCTAATGTTTGACAACCTACATTCTTCATAGATGGACGCTGCCGTGATTTAGGTCAAAGACGCATAAATAACTCAATACATATTAGGGATGGGACAATAAATCGTTGTAACATGAATCGAGAAATGATTCAGCATCGATTCTGAGATTTTCCGAACACATGACGATTCTGCTGTTAAAATCTAAGCTCAGAATCGATTCCAAAGAGAATCGTGATGCTTTCAGAAGATAGTCGGCATAGCATCCTCTTTCAATAAGCTGTTTTTAGACTAACAAGAAAGTTTTGAGTTCTGAAATAGTACAATGACCTTATATGTCAAAAGATCAAGGCAATTTGGGTTTCTCAGTACATGACTCCTTTAAAGTAAAACCAGCCTTTGAGAGCATAAGAAGCTTCTTTAAAAAACATTATGAAGTGTTCTAGTGTTAATTTCTTGTTTCTTGTCTCTCTTCAGCGAAAAGGTTGCCTAAGAACGAGCCCCAAGCTGCCGGAGCCAACAGCGGGCGGAGTAGGGGTGTGGACCTCACAGAGACAGCCCAACCCACTAAGGCCCCCTGCTGCAGCAACTAACGCAAAACAAATCCCCCCTCACCAAACTCTGTTACCGCAACAACTAACGCAAGGTCCCGCCCTCCAACTTGGTTTTTGACTAACTAATGAAATGCCTCCGCTTTCCCCATTTTCCACAACTCTTACGCTGTAACAAAAGCTCTGCCCCGCCCATGTATCTGCGGTGTTTTTGTTTTGTTGTTTTTCTGTAAAGACCCAGGCCTCTTACTGTATTCATGCTTAAGGTCATGCCTTGTCTCCAAACTGTAATATATGCTGTCACAGATATCCATCAAAAAAAAAAAAGAAAAAAAATTCTCTGAATGCCATTTGCCTGACCAGGATGAAAGGGGTGGGGCCTCTGCAAGGGTTCACCTGCCCTGTCATATTTCAGAACTCTACAGTTGCTCTTCTTTTCTCAAATCTTTTTTTTTTATGATTTAGTTTTATAGAAATGTACTTCTCCGAATGATGGATGCATGTATCACTACAAAGCCTGAAAAAGGTAAATCAAAGTTTTAACCTTATCCAACGGCACACATAGTGAGAGAGGACGTGACAAATTACCCTGGCCCTTTTTGCTCCACCCCGTCTCTTTCCCTTTTGCTCTGATTCTGGATGTCCCAGCGGCTCTGTTCAGTGGCAGACTGCCCACTTCCTGAGGCTGCACCGCCAACAAAAAGCCCACCTCCTTCTTAACCACACACACTTATCCAAGATCCCGCCCCCTTGTTATTCTCTCGCCAGTTAGCAAGCCTTCACTTTTTTTGTCAGCATTATTGGCACCGTCCTATAACTGAGTGAATATGTGGCTGCGCTTTCATTCAGCATAAAAGGCCTAAACTAAAAAACAAAAACAACAAAAAAAGTCTACAAACGGGATAAGTAACTTCCCGTTCACAAAAAAAACATGCACCAGTCACGCTCGCACTCTGCTGGTTCTAACTCACCCAGGTGTTTCTTACTCCATGCCTTGCACTAATTTTTGGTCTTGATATTATCTCTTGCAAGTACAGCCAGAGTGATATAAATATATATAAATAATTTACTGTAAATAGGGTGTTGCAATGTATTCGTCTTTTCCATTTACTGTTGCAGGACTAATGCTTGATAGGGAGTTAGATAATCATTAAAAAAAAAAAAAACAATTGTACAGTAACCAAGAATTGCTTTGATAGGGGTTTGGAGTTATGTTTCTTTTTCACAAATGGTTAAATTATAATCAATGGTGGTCTTATAAAAATGTATGTAGTGTTATTAACAAAAAAAAAAAAGCTTTTCTTTAGTGGTCTGTTTTGTAATTTTCATGAGAAAGCAAAAACAAATGTTTTTGTCACTAAACAGTGTCCACATCGACCGATTATGGTAGTTCTTCCTCTGCTTCTCTTCCCAGTATCGGACGACACATACACTTTTAACATTCTCTCAAACTTCTACCTTTCAGGATACTGGTACCACATAAATTCGCTGCTACATTAAATTTTTGTCTCTCTCTTTTTTTTTTTTTTTAAGCGTTCCCTCTTTGAGACTAAAACTGCAGTTACCTAAATATTGCTGTTAATGTATCAAATAAATTTCTTATAAATGGTATTGATAATATTGTGTGTTCAGAGGGCCAAATTAACTTCTAGTCTTATCACTGAGTGGAATTCCCATCACAGTGCGGATTCTTGTGTAAAAGCATTTGTTTGTGATAATGACCCATAATAAGTAAATTGTACCTTGAGTCACAACACTTATTTGTTTGCTCATAAAGAACTGATTGCTGATTTTATTCTGTGACTGATTGCAGATAAGCTTCATTTTACAAGGTGTTTTCCTATTTCCTTATAGTAAGACCTGTCTGATTTATGATTATCTGTCTTTTGACAGGTGATCAGTATTTAATTCCCATTATTGTTGTTTTACACTACGAGTCAAAAGTTTTTGAACAGTAAGATTTTGTAATGTTTTTTTAAAGAAGTCTCTTCAGCTCACCAAGCCTGCGTGATGTAAAATTTGAATATATTTTAAAATGTAATTTATTCCTGTGAATTCAAAGCTAATTTTTTTCAGCACCATTACTCCTTTAGTGTCACATGATCCTTCAGAAATCATTCTAATATTCTGATTTGCTGCTCAAAAAATGTTATTATTATTATTATTATTACTACGTTGAAAACAGCTGAGCAGAATTTTTTTTCAGGTTTCTTTGATGAATAGAATTTTCAGAAGAACGGCGCTTATCTGAAATATAAATATTTTGTAACATAAATGTCTTCATCATCACTTTTGATCAATTTAAAGCATCCTTGCTAAACAAAAGTATTAATTTCTATCGTTTTTATTGTTACAAAAGCTTTTTAGTTCAGATAAATGCTGATCTTTGGATCTTTCTGTTTATCTTTGAATCCTGAAAAATGTGCTCAACTGTTTTAAATTAAATGTACTGATAATAATAATAAGAAGAAATGTTTTTTGAGCAGCAAATCAGCATATTAGAACGATTTCTGAAGGATCATGTGACATTGAAGGAGTAATGGTGCTGACAATTTAGCTTTGATCACAAGAATAAATTACATTTTAAATATATTCAAATAGAAAGCAGTTATTTTAAATAGTAAAAATATTTCCAAATGTTACTGTTTTTGCTGTACTTTGGATGCGGGCCTGGTGAACGGAAGAGACTTCTTTAAAAAACCATTAAAAATCTTACTGTTCAAAAACTTTGACTGGTATATATATATTACTTTTTTTTATTTATTTATTTATTTATTTTTGTTTTGTCACTTTATTTTAAATTTTAGTTTAAGTTTTAGAAATGTATGTGCTTTTGCCATTTTATTGTTTGTTTTTTTTAATAATCATACATAGTGTCATTTAATTTAAGTAATTTTAGTACTTTCACTAAAACCTATTTCAGTTAATTGCAAAAGCAACATTTCTATTTTTCATTAGATTTTCATCTAATGTTTGTATTTTATTTTCAGGTTTTTAATAGTTTTGGTTTTAGGGGTAAGCATGCAACTGCTTTTTAACCTTAAGTTCATTTTCTTATTGCCTTTAACATTATTTAAATCCTTTTTAAAATAACTTTTGGAGGGGTTTGCAGGTCTAAAATATGTTTAATAAAGAGGTGACATTAGGACTGTAGGCCCTGATTGTATCAAAAGCATGCTATTTGTGCAAGTGGCTTCACATCAAGATCTTTACTGACAAAAAAATGCTTTAAACCAGCCTACGCTGGCTTCTTGGCCTGGTTAGGCTGGTTTCAAAGAAGTTTTGGGGACTTTTTAGCTGGTCAGAATGAGTGGCCAGCTCCTAGACCAGTTAAACCAGCTTGGTCAGGATGGTAGACCAATTTTTAGTTTTCGAGCTAGTCGTTTTAGAAGCAATAATGTCTCTATAAATCATGTGTAACGCTTTAATGTATTTGACCTTGAAAGGTTCGTTTAGTAACCTGACACATTTGTATCCCTCTCCGAATCATAACGGGATATTCATTTTGTGCCTCCCCTAGCGGAGACAAGGCGGATTTACAATGTCAAAATAAAAAAGCAGGGATGAACGCCATGTCTGATCCCGCTGTTGAGGGGTAGAGAGAGCGAATACAGCGGGCGGACTTCGAGGATTCGAGTCGGAGCGCGGAAGCAGGCTCGATGTCGGAGAGCACGGGGATTCCTCAGGGCTCCCCGGCGGTAGGCGCGGCGGGCTCGGCTCCGGCTGCGCCAGGAGTCGGTGGAACCGAGTGTTCAGGCGCTGCTGTCGGTTCTGCACGTATCGCCGTCAAGAAGGCGCAGCTCCGCTCCTCCCCGCGTCCGAAGAAACTGGAGAAACTCGGCGTATATTCCTCGTGCAAGGTACGTTAGAGATGTCAAAACATTGTTTACGTCTGCAGTGCAAAGGAAGCCTCGCTTTTATTCGTTCGTCTGGTAGCTGAAACTAGCTGTTACCTTACTTTACCCACTCTTGAATTTGCAAGCACAGCACAAAAAGCCATTGCTTTGTCTTCCATTCTTTTAAATTGCGAATGCGTCTTTTTACGCGCTTTAAATGCATGCACAACAAGAATATATCAATGAACATATCATTTCCGTGATCTGCAGAGATAATACCGCTGTGTTTGCCCATAGTGGGCAAGATGACGTGAACATAGGGCACTCTTGGCGGGTTGTCAGTTTGTTTCTCTTTTAACAATGAATGCAGGTTTTTATATGGTATTTTGTCAAGTCAGACTAAAGTTTCATGGTGTTTTGGTGCAAGAGTTGTGCCAGAACGGGGGGGACGGAATCTGAAGTTGATTACTCAAGAGGAGAGAGAGCGGCGTCTTTGTTTTGACAGGATGACAGCTGCTGAAGGGGCGTGGTCTGTTACCGGGGGCGGGGTCTGTTGCTGGGGGGCGTTGTCCGCTCATTGTTGTCAGACGAGGCACACACGAAACATGAAGGACCAGATTACTCAAATGTTAAAATATTTGAATAAATCGGTAAATACGTAATCAAAACATCAAAATCTGCTTTTTAAAGGACCAAAAATAAGTAAATTGCATTTAATTTGAGCATTATGTTTACGCTCATTTTTATTATATTTGGATTAATTTTTTTCATTTAGGCACAAGCAGATTGTCTTTTAACTTTCTTTTGCAAGGTTACAGTTGCAGTATGTCACCCAATAATAGTGGGTGTCACTTTCAAACTCCAGTGTGTTTAGGCATGTTTCAACATATATTTAGTGATTTAATTGTGAGTCATTGGGCCCTCTATAGAAACAAGTCCATCAGCATTGAAAACATACGTTAAACATAGATAGGACTTATATAATTACATATTGTAAACAAGGTTCTATTGGTTTCTGTGCAGTGCTTCAGCATGTTTATTGCGTAAGTATGGACACGTTCCTAATGTAGTTGTTTTAGTGTCTTATTTTGTGACTGATCTGTTTCTTCTTCACACAGGCTGAAGGAGCTTGTAAGTGTAATGGCTGGAAGAGTCAAAACCCACCACCAACTCCGCCCCCTCCAACCCCACCCAGAGCCGAGCAGCCAATTGCTGTTAACTTAATGGAGCCGTGCAGAAGCTGCAGCCATGCCCTCGGTAATGACTGATTGTGTAATAATAGAGTTCCAGACCATAAAATCCCATTCTTGTCATTCATAGAGAAAAGAATGTTTAGTGTTAGATATATATAAATCTTATAAGATCCTACAGTGAGTCAGGGTTGTGAAGCGATAATGTTTTCACACAAACAATTGACACCAACTACATAATTAAGAAAGCTTCAAGAATGTTTTATATTGTACTGTTTATGATTCAGCTATGTCAATGGCAAGGCTTCTTATGAAGTCACAATTTTATTCTTTTGTGTGTGTGGCCAGGTGACCATGTAACACACCTGGAGAATGTTTCGGAGGAGGAGATGAACAGACTGCTTGGAATTGTACTGGATGTGGAGTACTTGTACACATGTGTCCATAAAGAAGAGGATCCTGACACTAAACAAGTCTACTTCTCTCTCTTCAAAGTGAGTTCTTGTGGGTTGTTGCACATTGTGAAGTGGTGCTTATGTAGGGTTGGGCGATATGACCAAAATCTTTCCACCAGTGTCAATATCACAAAAAACTAATATAACCAAAAATGTAATCAGATGCAGAAAAACACATGAGCAGTAAGAGATTTTCTCTCTTTTGTTGTTTGATTAACATGAATGACAGACAGCAGGAATATTAGACTGCTGTCACTTTAAAAGCTGCCTGGATTCAATATACTGTTACACATGTGTTTTCTTTCACAGCTGTTTGCTTTTACCTAAGACCTAGATTTTACAAGGATACTTGGAAAGCCAAGCATTTTGACACATACAAGTGAGTGGTTTTAACGCTTCAAAGCCTATAAAGCAGCAAAAACAACTCAGTTCAATATTCCTGTCTTCACTTGCGTGCGCTTCTCTGACAGTGCTCAGAAAAGTTTCTCAGACAGCGTGCGCATATAGCGAAATCAGTTCTCTTTCGCTGCTGATTGCTTTTCAGTGGCTTAAAGTCATTCTTTTTAAACTGCAATGTTTAAAAACGAATGCAAATGAAAAGTATTTGTGACCACGTAGCACAACAAGAGTGACAAGAGTCCAAAATCTCTACCTGTTGACCACCTGGTATATCGCCCACCCCCACTACCTTATGTGATTCCTTGTTTTGGAAATATTAAAAATATCGATCACTGAATGAAATAGTGACAACTATGTTTATGTATATACAATTAATGTAATTCCTAAAAATCTGTGGTCAGTAAGATTTGTAATGTTTTTGAAATATGTCACTTATGCTCAGCAATGTTGCATTTATTTGATCAAAAATACAGTAAAGAGATTAATATTGTGAAATATTATTACAATTTTAAATAAGTGTTTTCTATTTTAAAAATATATTTTATTCCTGTGATGGCAAAGCTGGATTTTCAGAAGCCAATAATTAAGTCTTCAGTGAAACACAGTCCTTCAGATTTCTTGTTGATTTGGTGCTCAAGAAATATTTTTTCTTATTATTATATAGAAAACAGTTGTGCTGCTTATTTTTCTGTTAATCGTGATATATTTTCAGGATTCTTTGATGAATAGAAAGTTCACAAGAACAACACTTATTTGAATTTTAGTCTTTACTGTCACTTTTGATCAATTTAATGCACACTTAGGTTGCTGAATAAAAGAATTAATTTCTTAAAAAAAAGAACGGTAGTGTGTATTAATACATATTTATATTTAGTGTTGGAAAGATTACTTTTAAAATGTAATATTTTTAAAATATAATTTTGAAATGTAAATTTAAAATGTAATAAGTAGTGTAACTATTTCAATGACCTCATTAAAGTAATGTAACTGATTACATTTAATTGCTTTTTGATTGTCTACATTTCTAATGAATGTCATGACAAGATATAGTTTAATAGCTATGATAGTGTTTTTGAAATGAAATCTTTGCATAGCTATGACAGGAAACACTGGCATCTAACAATGCCTAGAAATGAAAAACTGATAGGGAATAAATCCAGATAGGGAATTTAACAATTATCGAATAAGCTTGTGTCCTTACCTTTACTGGAACATTGGTGTCTCATATTTTAGAGCAGTCAATGCAATTGGGGAAAGAAATCAATCAAATCTGTATGTGTGTGTTTGTAATCAATATTTTTAAGTAACTAATTTAATTACACATTTTTTTTGCAGTAACTGTAACAGATTACAGTTACATTTATTTTGTAATTCCCTTAGATGTAAGTAGTTTCTCCCCAACACTGTTTGTATTCTGCTGTGTTTATTATATGTGCTATTATTTGTCAGTCTTACTTACTTGTATGTGTTGAAAATGTCTTAGTTGCTACGGAAATGCATCCTGCAGATGGGAAGGCCGGTGGTAGAAGCTCTGGAAAGCCCACCTTTTGAAAAACCAAGCATTGAACAGGTAGCTGCTTGAATTGTAACGTTGTAATCACCATAGATAATGAAGTATTAATTTTGTCAATATCTTGATTCTTCTAGTTTTATTAAACCCTTCAGTCTGGAATGTTTGGTAACAATATGTGACAGTATGACAATATGTTATTAGGACAGGACAATATTTGGGAGAAATACAACAATCTCAAGGTGCCTTTAAAGTTGTCCAAATAAAGATTTTAGCAATGCATATTACTAGTCAAAAATTAAGTTTATATTTATTTACGGTAGGAAATTTACAAAATATCTTCATGGAAGATGATCTTTACTTAATATCCTAATTAGTTTCGACAAAAAAGAAAAATCCATAATTTTGACCCATACAATGTATTTTTGGCTATTGCTACAAATATACCTGTGGTCCAGGGTCACATATTTGCTTGACCTTTTGTTCACATCACATTCAATCATAATATCAGTATCAGGAAGTATAAAGTTGCAGATTTTATTCTGAAACAGGCATATAAACAGGAAATTTTGGGTTATTTTTAAAAACATTCACTGGGTTACCACGACTCTCAGTTTCCTTGGTTTATTTATAGGCAGTGTACTTTGCCCGTGATGCACAAATCAGAAACATAACAAACAACCCTACACACATTCCTGACATTTTTTTTTTTGTTGGTGTCACATATACATTTTTTTCATGTATTGTTGTTGTTGCAGGGTGTGAACAACTTTGTGCAGTACAAGTTTAGCCACCTACCATCAAAGGAGAGGCAAACTATTGTGGAGCTCGCAAAGATGTTCCTCAACCAGATCAACTATTGGCAGCTAGAGACACCCTCACAAAGGAGGCAAAGAGCACCTGATGATGACGTGGCTGGTTATAAAGTCAATTACACCAGGTGACTGTTAGTTTTGAGTTTGGCCGATTGTTTACATGCACAGAAAGCTATGTTACACACTAAAGGAAAGGTAAATTAAAAAAGCCCTTTCTGGTCTTCTTGTGTGTTCGTGTTGCAGGTGGCTGTGTTATTGTAACGTGCCCCAGTTTTGTGACAGTCTCCCTCGGTATGAGGCCACACAGATTTTCGGCCGCACTTTCCTGCGCTCTGTATTCACTGTAATGAGGAAGCAGCTGCTGGAACAGGCCCGGCAGGAGAAAGACAAACTACCACCTGAGAAACGCACACTCATTCTCACACATTTCCCAAAGTAAGCACACAACCACACAGACAAAAACCTTCATGAATAACAGGTATTATGTTTATGTACATGTGTATGTATGCGTTGTGTGCAGGTTTTTGTCTATGCTCGAGGAAGAGGTTTATAGTCATAATTCGCCCATCTGGAGTGAAGACTTCATGGTTCGATTATCAGGTGGACAGATTCCCACCGGTGATTAGCAGAGTTCATTTACACAGTTTTATTCAGTTGTATGTGTTGCATGGCTATGTAAACAGACTTTTCTCTTCTCTGATTGGTACAGTGATTAGTGCACCACCCGTGACCCGCCCCCTGTACTACAGCAGTAGTCCCGCCCCAGTGGAGCTGACTGGAGGAGGCAGCGTAAGCCCGGCCCGGAAAACAGCATCCGCTTTGGAGCCCTCTCCAGGTATTAACATATTTTATAACGTTATATTCAGTGCCTGATAAGAAATGCTAGAACTTTGCCATTTGTGACCCTGGACCACAAAACCAGTGTTAAGTCGCTGGGGATTATTTGTAGCAATAGCCAAAAATACATTGTATGGGTCAAAATTATAGATTTTTATTTTATGGCAAAAATCATTAGGAAATTAAGTAAAGATCATGTTCCATTAAGATATTTTGTAAAATTCCTACTGTAAATGTATGAAAACCTAATTTTTGATTAGTAATATGCCTTGCTAAGAACATTATTTGAAGAACTTTAAAGGTGATTTTCTCAATATTTTGATTTTTTTTGCACCCTCAGATTCCTGATTTTTAAATAGTTGTATCTCGGACAAATATTGTCCTATCCTAACAAACTATACATCAATGAAAAGCTTATTTATTCAGTTTTCATATGATGTTTAAATCTCAATTTTGAAAAAATGACCCTTACGACTGGTTTTGTGATCCATTTAGTCTCGCCAATGAATCTACACTACTTTTGGGGGTCAGTAAATTTTTTTTAAAAGAAATCATACTTTCATTCAGCAAGGATGCATTAAACTGATCAAAAGTGACAGTAAAGATTTTGTAACATTATAAAAGATTTCCATTTCAAATAAATGCTGTTCATTTGAACATTCAATTAATCAAAAAATCCTAAAAAATGTATCAAAGTTTCCAAAAATAAAACCAGCATATTAGAATAATTTCTGTTGCATCATGTGGAGTAATGGCTGCTGAAAATTCAGCTTTGGCATCAGAAATAAATTACATAAAAAACAGCTATTTTAAATTGTAAAAACATTTTACTTTTTTTTTTTTTTTTTTTTAAAGAATTTAAATTAAAACTATTTGTAGTTCAAATATTTTTATTGATTTTCATTATTACACAATCACAACCATACAAACATATACAACATTCTACTTAACTCACATATTTCACACCAAAACACAACTACAAACAGGTACACACCCCTTGAGAAAGGAAGGTTTAAAAAAAAAAAAAATTATGATCAATTATAAAATAGTGGCCCATGAAGATTCAATGTAAGATAAAAAGGGCTGCCAGACCCTATAAAACTTTACAGAGGAGCCTCGGATTGTGTACTTGAGATGCTCAAGTTTAAGACAAGACATCACCTCTGCTACCCAGTGTTTGTGACATGGTGGCCTTGCTTTCTTCCAACTGAGAAGAATCAGGCGTCTAGCCAATAGTGAGGAAAAGGCAATTATTTCTAGCTGATTAGCTGATAAATTAATTTCTTCCAGCACTACACCGAAAATGGATGTCAAGGGATTAGGGTCCATATCTTTGTTACATATAGATGAAAATGTTCTGAAGATATCAATCCAAAAACCTTTTAATCTTGGGTATCCCCAGAACATATGACTTAAATCTGCTGGTTCTAAACCACATTTGGGGCAAGATGAGTCTGACCCTGGATACATATTAACCAGCTTGCTTCTAGACAGATGGAGCCTATGAAGCACCTTAAATTGTAAAAGGCTGTGTCTGATGCATACAGAAGATGAGTGTACCAATTCTACTGCGCACTGCCAGGCTGTATCTGATATCTCTATTCCCAGTTCCTCCTTCCACTGGCTCCTTACGTGATCTAGAGATGGGGAAAAATTAAAACTATTTGTATGTTTTATATATATTTTTTTTTTTTTGGAAGAAAGATAAACACGTATAGTGATTAAAGCCAAAATATTAAATGCCACAGATGTATATTTACAGAGTAATCCATTACTTATTATTTTGTGGAGGGGAGTCAAAATGACATTTCACCTCAGATTCTGAGCCAAATGACTTCAGAAAGATGGCAGCATCATAATGTTATTTTTACACAGAGGTTGGTAGTTATTAGCATTTAGTAGTAAAATCTGTTTAGTAAAATCTGTGGTTCAGTTCCAGAGATATTGCAATTTCAATATGGCTCAAGGAGTAAATCGTTAAATTCGTCAAAAACCAAATGTGGGTCAGTTGGCATAAAGATGAAGCTTCTTTTCTTTAGAAGAGGAATGTCTGAAGAACAAATAATGTTGAAACTAGAAATTCATTTTGTTTCCTTGTGTCAAAACAACTGGATTAATCATACCTGTCTGAGTGCCATACATAATCTTTTTACAAAGTTTGTGTGCATATTCTAGTTCTTAATAACTTTTTCTTCTGGAATTTCTATTTTCAAGGCCCTGTGTCATTCAGTCAGAAATATGGGGAATCTCAAATGTTTGGAGTAAAATGATTTACTCCTGGAGCCATATTGAAATTACAGTATTTCTGGAACTGAACCATACAGGGCCTTAAAGTCAAGTTTTTTAAGACCCAATATCTAAAAGGGCATTAAAATATCTATAGTGATTTTTGAGTTACAGGCACATAATGTAA